>BSBM01000422.1:7882500-8357500 GCA_027924585.1 Larix kaempferi | reverse complement strand
TGAGGTCTCAGAACGCTTGCCATACTGACAGGTAGGCTCTTTCCCAATCCTGCTCTTGGATTAGTAGGTTAAAAAATCACCCACGCACAGTTTGAGTAGCTCAAGCAGCCTTCGTTTTTCTTTGCAAGAAAGCTAGAAAGGACGTAGGACACTCACTGTTCGTTTCCCTATGAGGATACAAAGCCACCACTTTCAAACTAGGGCAGAGATGGCCCCATCTCATAGGCACATGAGTCTTTCCCCTTTGTTGCATTTTTGGCTCTCCTGGTTTTCCTCACAGCGCTTTCATTTGCCAAGGAAAACCCGCGGCTCCCCATGACCGCATTTGAAAGTTTTATGTGTTTTCTTGGTTGCGTAATAGTTTGTTTCGGTTTGAGGATCTTCTTCTTTGAGTAGAGTCTCTATTTTCTAAAAGTATGAAGTGCTCTGGTCATGAGGTCAAATTGTCCTAGAGGTATTTTTAGTGGCCACAGAGTTTTTCGCTCAAACCCGTAGAAGCCGCAGCATCCCAAAGCCTCGTTTGTAAAGTTCCCTGCCAAGCATATTCTGCGTGTAAGGCTCGACCCTTCTCGCTCCTTGCAGTTAATTTTTCATACTATAAGCACCAAGATACCCTGCTCAACCAAGAGCGAGGTTTATTCATGCTAAGGTCGCATAAAACCCACATTTCTTGGCCGAAGCTACCATGGGGATGTGTTAAACTGACCCATCAAGCCCATTTATAAACTTGAAGTGATGGCCCAATCCTTAGCCGATAAAGTCTGCGGCTGTGGAACTTATCCATCTTCAGCGCAGCTTCCACTATAAGCTGTTGGCGCATCAAATGTTTAAACATCGACACACAGACAATATCACGTGCATTATGCTAAGCGCAGTGCAAAACATAAGGTTAGGATAGCACATGCGAATGTGTTTAGTTTGAGCGCACAAATGAAATTATGGCGCTGGCGCGCGAAATATTTTAGGTCGCAGTGCAGGAAATGCATTATCACTTGGCTCCCAAATAATCTTGGGCGCCGGCATGCGTAAAACGTTTAAATCTTAATGCATAAAATCCCGCTTGTTCCCCAGCGCTCATTAGATCACTAACCTTAGCGCGTGCAGAATCCCGAGCTCGGCGCAAAGTTCTATTTAGGCGCCAATGCAAAAATCTTCTCAGACTCACGCAAGTTTGTGTCACAATTCAAAGGATACCTGCACACTGAAAATGAATGGCGCAGACCCAAAATGATCTTGCCCGCTGTCCTGATGTTTTGTATTTGTGTTTTAGCATTAAGGGACATTGCTGAATTAAGCTTAAACATGAATTGGAAATAATTATGATTGTTTAAGACAGCCTCTATTTTGTGAAAATGTTATATTTTGGCTTTGTCATAGAGTGTTGCTAATGCTTGGAATAGTGGTCTAACTAAAGTCTTTTGGTATTGCCTTGCTCACCACAGGATTACCATGCATAGGAAGTCAGCAAAGAAGAAGGCAACTCAGAAAGTAGCCTTAGACTCAGAGGTTGAAGTTCTATTAGATACTGCTCTCGTCACGATGTTTTCTAACACGCAAGCTACCACTAGTGTTTCCCCTGGGAGCTCCACTCTTGAATTTCAATGGGGTGATTTATACAGATTCATCATAGCTCAAGATAGTTCAACAACTTCTATAGAGGATGCCCTAGTGTATGCCAACATCAGAAGGTCTCATTTGCATAAGGAAACAACTCGGCTAGAGCTATTCCCTTGTTCCAAAGTTATTGGATGGCTTATTCCTAACATCCAGACCGACACAAGGCTCATGAATAATAAAAATGGGTTAAACGTGGCATCTTTCGCTCCTGAGCATGTTACTGCTGCCTATAGATTGCCTTCACCCAGGGATTCTTTAGATGATGAATGGATGGCAAAACATCAGATGGACTTACTAGAAACTGCCCGTAAGATGACTATAAATGACAGGCAGATCAGGAGGAGGCAGAATAATGAATATGAGAGCAATCTCCCTAAAACCCCTTACAGGTTCATCGTCCTGATGTTGAGTAGACTCTTCGGCATGCCTAATGGAAATGTGTTTAATATCGGATGGGTGCCAGTGATGTTTCACATAGCCACAAAAGGCACCATCTTCAACTGGGATGAAATAATTTTAGATAGCTTGGCCTCACAGTTAACAGCAGCCCAAGGAGGACTAGCCCAAAAGAAGGCATATTTCTTCATGTCTTCATACCTGATTGACTGCCTGCTAAGCAAGCATTCGTTCCTGGACTTGGGTTTCTCATGGAAGCCAAATGAAACAACTCTCTTCATAGCTTACCAGTGTACATGGGAAAGTAAATACGCAAACCACTACAAGATGATTTGCGAGAGGTTTGTCATGCCATTGTACCAGCTTATCTTCGTGCAAGAGCCAAATTGTATGTTGGAAAATGCTATGCCCATCATTGAACGATTTGGGGACTATTATCACAGTGCAGAAGGCACATACATTAGGAGGAGTGGAGGGACTCATGAGCCTTTTATGTTCCCTCGGTATGTTACAGATTTTGTAATTCATAAGGAGGCTGTGAGACAACTCTTCGGCACCAGTGCAATAAGCAAGTTCTTAATAGACCGAAGAAAGGTCATGTATCCTCCCATGCCATTTACCATCGGATCTTATAGCCTCCCAAGAGCAAGAGATGGGGAAAATTACGCTCAAGGCTTAGAATTTTTCCATTTTGGCTCAGTCCCTTTCAGAAGGCATGACCCCAATGGTGCGATAAGCAGGAATTTCCTTGACCTCAAGTCTCCTTCGAATATGCTCATGCGACGGACTGAGACGGGGAATTTTGTAGGAGCGCCCACAACCTAACTGAGTTAGGAAAGCGTTACAATACGAAAGCTGTGAAAGATCCAAGCCCCAAACCTGTCAGTTTGATCCAAAGAGAGCGGGAGGCATCAACCTCACAATCAGGGGACCCATCAGAAATGGAACAGGACAGAGTGCTCCAAGAGCAAGCTTTCAAGTAGCAGCAGGATAGAGTGCTCCAAGAGTAGGCTCTCAAGCAGCAGTAGGACCAAGAGCAAGCAAATATTCAAGGTGAGGTAGCTGCCAAGCTTCAGCATGAGGAGGTTGCAAGGAAGCAACAAGAGCAAGCCTCTCAGTTGGAACAACAAGAAGAGGCTGCCAGGATTCAGAAAGAAAGAGAAGATCAGGTATCCCAAGAGAAATCTTCCAAGCAACAACATGAGGAAGAGAAAAGGCCCCTGTAAGAAGGAGCAGATGGAGTGCAGACACAGCAAGAAGAGTCAGTAGGAGAGAAGGGGAAAGAGAAGACAGAGAAGTCTCTTGAGCCGGATCCATCTACTCCGAAAAATATGGAAGTAGACCCACCATTGATATGCACTCCAGGGGGAACTTAGGAATAAGGTGCCTATTTAGGGATCTTAGCGCCAACCGCATATAACCCCAGGAAGTAGCGCAAAATAGCAGACCTGGATACTGTATATTTTAGTGAGAAGGAAAGGGCCATCATTGATAAGAGAGTAAAGAAAATGGAAGCCAAGACAAAGAATGTGGAAATCGAGGAGGATGATTATGAACTATGAATAATAGATAAAACATTGGTCCAAGGAACTGATGCCGATCCCACATTCCAAGCTCAATGCACCGTGGCATCAGCTAAAGCAACTAAAGCCAATATTGATTTTTTGAAAGAAAAGATAAAGCATTACAGGGAGCAGTGCCTTAAGATCAAAGATGATAGAAAGAGGGAGGTTTTGGAAGCAAACAAATTGAAGGAGAAATACAATGAGTTGTTAGGAGAACATCTGATGCTAAACATAGGAGTTCTCCAACTTGAAAATGAGAAGAAATCCTTGGAAATGCAATTGGCGATCTCTGAAGGTGAACTGGAGAATCTAAAGGCTCGGATAACAGAGTTGGAGGAACTCGATGCAAAAAGGGCTCAGCAAATTCAGCTCCACCAGCAAGAATGTGAAGGGCTGATTCAAGAAAAGGAACAACTAGCAAGACAACTCAAAGAGGCAGTGGAAGACCAACAAAATTTGTCCACATTTCACAAACAAGCATGTGATATGTGGACTAAAATCCATCAGCTGCTAGTACTGATCTCGGAGAGATTTGGATCATAAAAGAGATGATTAAGAAGATGACAACAATTGAAACCAAAGCCCTAAGGACCCGAGAAAGGTTTGCAGATCATGTAGAGAAGCTGAAACAACAATCTAAGTGGAAAAAGGGTAAATATCAGCTCCCTTCACACTTACGCGCCCCTACAGGGGATGAATTGGACGTGGACATATGAGTTATTGAATTCGCTAGAGATTGTGGTACCAAGCTAAGTTCGAAAATCAAAAGGATGGTCCACAAGTATTTCTCCATCTATCCCGCACTCAAGGAATCGCTTAGAAAATGTCATCTAGTTATCCCCGCCTCCATTTATGATTTCCCAAAAGAAGAAGGCCAAGTGTTCGAGTTGCAGAACAAGCTGGACAATGACTTGGCTTACATCAAGAAGATAGAGGTATTGGCTCAGGACGAATTTCAACAGTTCATTTGCCAGCCTACAATACATATTTACTTCCTGGAAGCAATCGAAAAAGAGGCCACATAGGGTAAAGCGCTGATCAAATCGGACCTTCGTAAGCATGAAATAGCATCCCAGGAAACAGCATCTTCTCGCAGCAAGCTCATCGTAAAGGATATCAACCAATGGACCTCGTACATTCAAAGTATTGATGGCCCGATAATTTCAAGCGAGCTGGTTGGTGGAGACGTGTCTTCAAGTCAATAGGCAGAAGCCCCAGCAGAGTAGACAGATCATTCTTATTTTGTTTTAATCAAGTGGAGAAGCTAAAATTCTACCTTTGTATAATTGTTTTAAAAGGACAGTTGGTCCCTAGTTTTGTCCTATTTGTAAAACCCTCCACGTATTCGTAAGCTTTGTAAGGATGCGATGAAAGCCAAGGAAGGAGGTTATAGAATTAGGGTACACTTGTCAGCCCAAGAGGTGCCTTGTAAAGTTATAAATAGAAGCTTAGAAGGAATAGAGAGGGACTTTTTTTGGCAGGGGAAAGAAGCTTCTTAGCTTGTACGAACTATTTTGTAATTAGCTCCAGGGAAGTGATTTTTTCCTAATAAAGAGCCTGAGGGAGACATTTGTTTTGCCTGGAAATGTGGACTTGATGCATGCTGGATTATTCTTATGAAATTCTAACACTACTGTGAGATCTTTACTTGCTGTTCGGAATTGTTTCTGTCTGATGAATGATCTCACTATTTTCTATGCAATGATGTTTTCCTAAATGAGTAATAAAATGCTTTCACATGGATTAAAAGCTATCTTTTATATCTTTAATCTCTTGCTGTAGATGTATCTTTGTGATTTAATGGTTACCTGTGGATCTTTAGATACGTCTTTCAGCACATTGCTCATATTTACAGTTTGCTCCTTGCAAGGATAGATTACATTTATTTCAGTCTTAGATATAGATTTGTTTCAAGCTCTGCATTTAGATTAAATTAGCTTAGGCACTTGCATATCATCTTAACAATAAAATAAAAAAGAACGGTGGATCAGGCCATAACCGGTGTAAAAGAAGCAAATATCCAAATCTAACGGTAGCCGGAACTGCTAACCGGACAGATTCCCCATACCAAACGGTGGACAATCTAATTGGGATAGTTTACCGGGGAGAATCCCTTTCTGCTTGATGCTGCGATCTTCAAGGCATCAACATGTCCAAAGGAAAACTTCTAATTCGTTTTACTTTGTGTCGTATGACAGGTCGGGATACCACAGGTAGAAGTTTCAGACCCTATGGATCAGAAAGTTCGGAGTTACACCAGAATCATTCAGGTACATATTTCTGTCAAAACAGAATTACTTTTAAGCACCTTCATTCATGGCTTCGGGAATTTAGGGTTTCGGAGAAAGATATAATTTTTGTAATCGGAGACCACAGCTGAATGCTACTCATCAAAATCGAAATTTAGATACCAAAATTAGAATTTTTGGTTGGGTAGAAGGCTAGGCTTGATCATAACCTAGTTCGGGACTTTGATCGGAAAAGTGGAAAATTAGGGCTTCTGCAAAAATGGGAATTTTTGAAATTTGTGACCACGGCTGGAAGCTCCTCAGAAAAATAAAAGCTTAGAGCTTTGGATTGAACCTTTTGATTGGGAAGAAGGGTGGGCTTTATCAAACCCTAGTTCGGGGTCATGTCTAGTGAATCCGGAAGTTTCAAAGGCAAATTTGAGGGGTGAAACTTTGCAGTTTTCAAATTTCGAGTATACCATGTTGATCGGCTCATCAAGGCACATCTTTCTATCCTTTGAGAAGTTTGAATTTGTAGGGTTTCCCTAACAAACCCTAATCCAGCTCTAGATCTAGTTCCTACAAATCAAGTGGATTGGGTTAATCCTAGAAGAGAATGGATTGGTCACCTGCATAAGTGAAGAAGTTCCTGTTTCAGAGGGAGATGAGGCTAAGGCCTTACATAAGAAGATTACAAGAAATCTCGGCAGGTATGACTTATCCAGGTATGTTTCGATATTTGTTCATGATTAAGTTTATGATATATTTGTCTTCATATTATTACAGTTAGTACAATCTTGATTAAATTTAGATTTGTCGTATCACCTTAATAAAATTATGAATGCATGATAGAAGAAATTCATTGATTAGGGTGTTGAAACTTATGATTGTACTAATGCATTATGGTGTTGTATGAGGTTTATGTTGTCCACTAACATGAAAGGTACACCAAGAAAGACAAATCATGTTCTAGTTCAAGAACATATGATCATAGTGACATGAAGACAAAGATTCATCCATTGTCATGGATCACATAGAAAATCTATTTACGAGGTATGTATAACTTGGTTCTATAATGGTTAACTTACGAGATATGCAGGTTACTATCACAAGTCATTGAAGAGAACAAGAAGACATCATGTGGGTATGTTAGACATAACTAGCTAACATACTAATCCAGGTATGTTTTTCTTGTATCAAGTTAGAATCCTACCTTGTGATAGGATCTCTTATATAAGTATACATGGCATGATTGATAATGATTATTCATAGGTTTGAATAATCATGGGTGTATGCATATTATGTTTCTTACCTTAATTGATGATATGACTAACCAGAAGAGTCATGAGAGTATAGGTTTGAGTAATCACGGGTTTAGGCATATTATGTTTCTTACTTTAATTTATGATATGACTAGCCATAAGAGTCCTTGAATACTAATGTTTATTATTTTTGTTTGAAATGATCATGACTATACATGCTTAAGATTATTGTGTTTTGATAGTATTGAGAATATACTAATAAATGTATGATTATGTATAAGATCTCGAGGATATCACAATAATGGTACTTGTAAGCATGCATAGTGATCGAGGGTGGATATAAGTTCAAGGACAGGTAATCCAGGAAGCAAAGATCAAGAGGGAGCACACTCTAGTAGTTTCTGCAAAGATGCAGATATTCAAAGGGAGTCGACCTAACAACCAAACAAAGATAAGTATTTGAATTATCAGTTCTTGCATAGTTGATTGTTTAAATAATAATGTTCAATGATGTATATACTGATGTTCCTAGAATTAGGCTGTGTATTTTGGCATAATTGCATTAATGAACAACATACTACTAATATGCATATAATGGGTAAGTGGCCTATGGTACTGTACAACATTCCATTGCAACGTATCTAGACTGAAACCTCTTTGCTGACATGTTGGGAGTTGTGCACACTCTTAACAATGTTCTGGTAGAGATTGGAAGGCATCTAGAAAGTCATGGGATATGGATAAATGTTGTATTGAAGCATTGGCTAAATTAATTGCATGATTGTATGACATATTTCTTTATGAGTAAGAACTTGTTCTGAAAACTATGAGATGTTTCTAATCATGCAATTTAACTTGTTTTGTAGGAAATATCGTATACCATCACCTACAAAAGAAGGACTACAACATTTGTTCCAACAACAAAGTTATCTAT
Source organism: Larix kaempferi (assembly GCA_027924585.1). Lineage (NCBI taxonomy): Eukaryota > Viridiplantae > Streptophyta > Pinopsida > Pinales > Pinaceae > Larix > Larix kaempferi. The sequence goes on along the minus strand of BSBM01000422.1, from coordinate 8,349,498 downwards.
TGAAGTTCCCAAGATTTAGGAAGAATGCCATGATCGAGGAGTACCATTCAATCATGAAGAATGATATTTGGGATGCGGTCCCAAGACCTGAAGGGAAGTTTGTTGTGACTTCCAAATGGATCTATAAGATCAAGTATGCTGCAGGTGGCAGCATATAGACTTTTGCTCCTGTAGGTAGATCCACTTCCATCAGATCAGTACTTGCTCTGGCTGCAGTGATGAAATGGAAGATACACCAGATAGATGTCAAGACAGCTTTCTTGAATGGTGTAGTCGAAGAGGAAGTGTATGTGGAGCAGCCACTCAGGATTGAGACACATGACCGAGAGTCACATGTGTGCAAACTGAAGAAATCCCGGTGTGGTTTAAAACAGGAAACCAGGACCTGGTATGGCAAGATAGATGGATTTCTATCCAATTTGGGCTTTACCAAGAGTAAAGCAGATTCCAACCTTTACTACGAGGTTGAGGAAGGAAATCCAGTGATACTAGTTTTGTATGTGGATGACCTCTTTGTTATAGGTGAGGATAGATTGATTACTGACACGCAGCGAAAGCTTGCTGCCGAGTTCAAGATGAAGAACTTGGAGATGATGCACTACTTTCTAGGCATAGAGGTGTGGCAGAGTGCAGATGGAATCTTCCTTGGATAAGGGAAGTATGCAGTAGAGATCCTGAAGAGGTTCAGGATGATGGACTGCAAGGCCATGGCCACACCTATGGCATCGAACCTGAAGCTTCTGTGTGATGCTTCATCTGAACCGGTTGATGTCACTATGTATCGTCAGATGATTGGGTCCTTGATGTACCTGACGAACACGAGACCAATTATTAGCTTTGTGGTGAGCACATTGAGCTAGTTCCTGATAGATCTGAGGAGTGTTCACCTGGTTGCTATAAAGCATATTCTGAGGTACCTGAAGGGTACAGTTGACTATGGGCTCAAGTATGATGCAAATCAAAAGTTTAACCTACAGGGTTATGTTGATTCAGATAGGGCAGGCAGTGCTGCAAATAGGAAGAGCACTTCTGGGTGTTTCTTTAGTATGGGATCAGGTGTGATCTCTTGTTTTAGTAGGAAGCAGTCCTGCGTAGCACTAACTACAGTTGAGGCAGAGTATGTTGCAGTGTGTTCGGTTAGTTGTGAGGCAATATGGCTTCGGAAGCTACTGTCTGAGTTATTTGATCTACCATTGGAGGTTACTGGTATCTTTTGTGACAATTAGAGTTGTGTAAAGCTATCTGAGAACCCGCTGTTCCACGACAGGTTGCAACACATAGAGATTAAATATCACTATATCAGGGATATGGTGTAGAGAGGAGCAGTGAAGCTCCTGTATGTTGCAACAGATGAGCAGATTGCAGATGTGCTGATGAAGCCACTAGCCAGAGTGAAGTCCGAGTACTTCAGAGAGAGGCTTGGTGTCCTTCAGATCAATGACACTTTGAGGAAGAAGTGATGGAGACATTTGCTGGAGCCATTCCAAGCATGGTGAGAGGAGGATCCTTCGCATGGCTGTGGATGTAAGTGCTGGATGATGGGCATCAGGACAATGCTCCAGTTACTACTCTGTATATGCATCAGGTGGATGTTGGAGATGATCAGTTGGATCATTTATATGTATATGTATGTATGCATCATGTTGGATGCTGGATATGATCAATTGGATCATTTATATATATGTATGTACGCATCGTGTTAGATGCTGGATATGATCAGTTGGATCATGTGTATGTATTTGTATAGGTATCAGGTGGATACATTGTATGATCAGGTAGATCATGTATGATGATATGTATCAGGCAGATACTATGTATGCATCAGGTGGATGCATTGTATGATCAGGATGATCATGGATGACGAGCTTCAAGATGTTGCTCCAGATATGCATCAGGACAATGCAGTGATGAGTATCAGGACGATACTCTAGATTATATGCATCAGGATGATGCTATGATGATGATCAGGATGATCATATGTATCAGGTAGATACATTACATAATCAGTTGGATTATGTGTGATGAGTTTCGAAGACATAGATGCACAGAGCCTTTCTGACATGGTGGTAGATGTGTTCTCCCATGTGCGTTGATGTAAGTGCGAGCCTTTTCGACATGGTGGTAGATGTGTTCTCCCATGTGCGTTGATGTAAGTGCAGAGCCTTTCTGACATGGGTGTAGATGTGTTCTTCCATGTGCATTAATGTAAGTGCAGATTCTTTCCGATATGGTGGTAGATGTGTTCTCCCATGTGCATTGATGTAAGTGCAGAGCCTTTCCGACATGGTGGTAGATGTGTTCTCCCATGTGCATTGATGTAAGTGCGGAGCCTTTCCGACATGGTGGTAGATGTGTTCTCCCATGTGCATTGATGTGAGTGCTGAGCCTTTCCCGGATGGTCAGAGGAAAGTCCTTCCATGCCGGTGAGTGTAAGTGCTGTGTTGTGTGCATTTGGACTGTGCCTTGTGGATGATGATCAGTATGATTATGAGTATCAGGATGATACTTCGTGGTCGTGGATAGGTTGTGTAGTTACATGTAAAAGATCCTGGGAGATCCAATAGGTTCAGCAGTATGCTCACAATTAGTCCTGGGATGCTCTTTTGAGGTTTTGTTGATGCATGTAATCAGTCCTGAGGATTCCACAATATGGCCAGTGATGATGAAGACCTACAGGTGGTGGGCCTACATCCAGTATGAAAAAGGACTGGCTCTGTAGAACTTCCTATGACGAGTAGATTCAGAGATTGATTGAGATAGCAGCAGTAGTGACGATGACGATGATCCAGAGAAGAAGACTTGTGCTAGAAGACCTGTGTCGAGAAATACCGACCTAGTAAAGGTTATTAGGAAAGTCAAGTCAAGTATAAATATAGTGCGGGAGGCACTCTATTTGATCATTCTATTCTCTCACACACTCTTTGGAGAGGGGCACACTTGTGGAGGAGGAGAAGCTGTTGCTAGGAGATGTCTATCTCTTATGCTTGGGTTGTATCATTGCTCTATCTATCTCTGAGGAAGCTATTGGGGTTTTTCACCTTTATGGTTTTCCCCAAGTAAACTCTATGTCTCTTGTGTGCTTGCATTATTGTGTCCATGATTGATATGCTATAGATATGCTGTAAATGTTGTTCTCTCAGTTAAGATCCTAGATCAGATTGAAGTAAATTCTGAAAAACTAACAGATGATGATGATGATGGTAATGATGATGATGATGATGGTGATGATGATGATGATGAAGATGATGATGATGATGATGGTGAAGATGATAATTATCATCATCATGATCATGATCATGTTGATGATGACGATGACGATGATGATGATGATGAAGATGATGATGAAGACAATGAAGATGATGGTGATGACGACCACACCGATGATAATGATGATGAAGCAGATGATAATCATGGAGATGGATATGAGGATGAGGATGATGATGATGATGATGATGATGATGAATATAATGATGAGGATGATGACCCTGATGAAGATGATGATGAATATGATGATGATGATGATGAAGATGAAGATGATGAAGATGATGATGATGATGATGATGATGATGATGAAGATGATGATGATGAGAATGATGATGACGACGATGATGATGATGATGATGATCATCATCATCATCATCATCATTGTCCTCATATATATCATCATCTACATCCTCATCATCCTCATCATAATCATAATCATCATTGTCGTCATCATCATCATCATCTTCATCATCATCATCATCCTCCTCCTCATCATCATCGTCCTCATCATCATCATTGTCCTTCTCCTCCTCCTCCTCCTCCTCCTCATCATCCTCATCATCATAATCATCATCATCATCATCATCATCACCATAATCGTCTTCATCTTCATCATCATCATCATCGTCATTGTCAACACCCTACCTTTAACCACACCTCACATCTCTCTTTCTCACTCCCCACAACTAACACCCTCTCTATCTCTCTCTCTCCCTCCTCTCCTCCCCCTAACCATTACTAACCCCCTCTCTCAATCTCTCTCTCTTTCTCCCCCTCACTAAGCCCCCTCCTAGACCCTTACCCCTAACTAACCCCCCCTCTCTCACTCTTTATTCCCTGCTTCTTCACCTCTCTCTCTCTCTCTCTCTCTCCTCTCTCTCTCTCTCTCTGTCTCTCTCTCTAAACCCCCTCTCCCTCTCCCTAACCTCTCCGCCTTCCCTAACCATCCTACTCTTTCTATCTCCCTCCTACTCCCCCTATCCTTAAGTCCCCTCCTCTCCCTAGCCCTTACTAACCTGGGCTCTCTCAGTCTCTCTCTCTTCCCTAGACCTCCACCTCCCTATGCTTCTCAGTAAATCCTTGAGCAGTTGTTTGGGCGCAGTATAAAAGGCCAATTTGCGGGAAACCTCTGCTACAAAATATTTCCCTTGGAGTGAGAGAGAGAGAGAAATATTAATGTGAGAGAGAGAGAGAGAGAGGGACATAGGGGGGAGAAGAGCAGAGGGGGGTTACACAGAGAGAGAGAGAGAGAGAGAGAGAGAGAGAGAGAGAGAGAGAGAGAGAGAGATAATGATTATAGAGAGAGAGTGAGAGGAGGAGGTTTAGGGGGAGAGGGGAGCATGGTTAAGAGGGGGGAGGGTAAGAGGGGGCTTAGAAAGAGATGGGAAGAGTGAGAGGGAGAGTGTTGGTTTTGGAGCCTTATCTTCCAGTCTCATAGATGATGTTGTTTCAGTCATGTTTGTACCCCATGTTTGGTTATGATCCCGGCACACGCAACAAGGAGTCCGGTCTTTTGTTATGGGTTGTTTTTTATAGATGAAGATGACATAAAAAATACATTTCGGATTAGTAAACAAATGCGAGCACACGTTATTAGCATGTGCATGTTTTTAGTGCGCCTGCGTGTATTTAAAACAATGCGCACACACCATTTAAATTTCTAAATTTTGGTGGGAAATTCCTTTCCCACCAACGTGATGGATGACTTGGCCATTATGGTTTTAGGTTCGGTTTTCCAAACCAAGTGGCTTGGACTGTGTGATAACAAAATACATATTATTCTATAACTTCTTCTGTTTCGATCATGATTCTGCGTATGCTACACTTGTCCACTGCTAATGAAATTGCACACACTTGTAGAACTATGTGTCCAGATTCTGAATATGTAATTTTTTAGTAAATCTATTATTTGTTCTAATTTTTAATTAAGTTTAATTGCATTAACTTCAATCTTACACAAAAAGTAGATTATTTCTTTCATCTATAACTTTTGATTGGCTCACCTATTTTGAAAATGGAAAAGAACTCGCACAAGTACACACAAAGACCTACATCCTAAAAAAAACAAAGTTCATTGATTATTTTAAGACCATGATGTCGGGGACCAACACTCGACCTATTCATTTTAGGGCTTGGCTGACTTCCTTAATTTAAAAAAAAAAGCTAACATAAATAAATATGGAAAAATAATGCTGCACTAGAATGACCTATTATCTACGACTGTATATAATTTTTTTCACAAAAATCCACCATTTGCATGCTAAACCAACGCACTAACGCAAACATATTCATTATGTTTTCTTAAAAAAATAACATACCAACCATAGGAGAACCCTATTTTTTTTGGGAGTTATACTTAATTTACATATAATATTTATATATTCCAGAAGGTAATCCAATTGTCTATGTTTCATCTTCTTATGCCATATTCCAAAAAGCTGTGTAGCTAGCTCTAATATTGCTTTTTGACGTTCATATTTATGTTTTTCCAGAAGTCCATTGTGACTAACACATCATGAATGGCCAGCATTAGCTTGCACCAGACCTATAGTTTTAAATTTAAATTAATATTTAATGAAATATTTAAATCCAAATAATATGAATTAATCTTTAATAAAATATTTAAATCCAAAAACATTATTATATAAAATATAGTTATCAAATATATTTTTATTTTTATTAATATCTAAAATTAAATTCTATAATAAAATATTTACATCCATAAACATTACCATACAAACTATAATAGTGAAAAATATTGTTATTTTATTTATAGGGTATATTGTGCCCATACCTTATCCATCTTAATATCGTGATCCTCCTATAAATTATAATTGCCATCTTCCTCGTCCTAGGTAATTCATGAAATGCATTTGATTGAGGGAATCAATAATTTATTAATGGCATCTCCATGGTTGTAAGGTTTTCTTGAGATGAATTTCAATGATAGAAACTTCATGTGATATTTTAATCACAAATATGGATATATATATATTTTTTAAAATTATATATATATATATATATATATATATTTTAAATTATATATATGTGATGATGACGATTAACGTCCATTGAGACCAACTTTGGTATATCGGACCTTAAGAAGGTTATTACTTGGTTTGCATTAAAATTTTGTTCCTATGCTCAAAAAGCTTGCTAAGAAGATTTACAAGCTTACTATAGTTTTGGGAAGTTAGGAGGTTAGAAATGTTTGTATTGTAACAAATACTATGAAACTCATATCTAATGTGGGTGTAAGCAGGGAACTCTAAGAGAAAGGGATTTTCATCCTCAATGCTCATAGATTCACAAACATGGCAAACCCTTTCTGCCAACAGAGTTTTGGGAATATGCAAATGCCATGTTTTGCTATGAATCTCATGGGATTTCGTTCTAATATTGCCTATATTAATTATCTTCTTTGAAATAGTTATTATATTAATTATCTCCCTAGGAAACCAACGGGTTTCCTAGCCCTGAGCCCACAAACCAATAATCCCAAGAGCAACTTTCCTTAGTACATTTCCATAGTTCAATAGTGTAGTTCCAAAAAGCAAAAATATTCTTTGAGTTAACCCCCTCCTCAATATTTGAGTTTCCCACCTCCTCAAAGCTTCGATTTCCCCCCTCATCGACATTCCTCCTTTTCATCACAATACTAAGTATACTTCTCCAAAATAAAACCAACCCCCCCTTCTCCGTGAAACCTTTCATTTATATCCATTTTCCTCCACCAAACTTCATTCTTACTCCACTGCTTTAGCCCTCCATGTTTTTCGGGATTCTAAACCATTAATGCAATCACACTAATCAAGGATAAAATAATGTTTAAATATGTTTGTCAGATTCCCTATTTCTCTCAAGCAGTGAAATAATTCAATTCCAATTAAGGTTGTCCAATTGTATAGATTTCCTATCGTTTACTTTCATTCAAGAATAAGCATGACTTGTCTTATTTAAACTTATGGGACAAGTTAAATAGTATAGAATTTATTTCACCACTTGATCTTTAAATGAATATAGGATAATATAATAAATACAAACTTGACTTTACATATGGAGGATGCTCATGTTTTTATTTTTCAACCAAATCCCAATTCGACACTGTTGTTTGATAATTAAAGTTTAAATAACAATATAATATGGAATATAATAATATCAAAAGAATCACTTTCAATTGTTTTTAAAATAATAATATTATTTGTTTTTACTATTCACATAAAACAATCGAGATAAATTCATTCATTTATGCAAAACCCTTAAACTATGTTTATTTGACAACAATTATAATAACAATAAGATTATGCATGTTAATAACAACAACAAGATGTTGATGTATATGTAACTTCGGAATGTATTTCACATATATGTATATTGTATTCCTATAGAGATGGTATTATTCCTCTATAAGGAAGTGTCGTCATTTATATTGTAAGTGTCGTAACTTATACATGATGGGTTATTAGACCACCTTATTTGGGGTCGGCCCTGTATAAGTCATGTGGGTCAAAGGGTTATTAGACCACCCTATTGGGGGTCGGCCCACTCAGCATTATGTTATGTGGTTAAGTTCGAGCCTACATGAGTTAGGTAAAAAGGCAAGTCAAGTCATGTATAAATAGAGTGCGGGAGGCACTCTATTTGCTCACTCACTTCTCACACATGCACTCAAGGAGGAGTGGCGCACTTATGGAGGAGGAGGATCTGCTGCTAGGTTGTGTCTATCTCTTATGGTTGGTTGTATCATTGCTCTATCTATCTCTGAGGAAGTTATTGGGGTTTTTCACCTTTATGGTTTTCCCCAAGTAAATCTTTGTGTCTCTTGTGTGCTTGCATTATTGTCTCCATGATTGATATGCTGTAGATATGATGTACATGTTGTTCTCTCAGTTAAGATCCTAGATCAAATTGAAGTAAATTCTGAAAATTTAACATGGTATCAGAACTAGCCTGAAAGAAGGCATGATATGGCATGTATGACACTTGTTGCACTTACGATGCTAGGGCTTGATATAGCAAAAACCAGTCATCGTAGAACTTTCGCTATAAATCCGTTTTGGCGAATTTTTCGGATCTGAAATTGTTACAGGACGAATATTAAATCTCCAGGTACCTTTTTTCCAAAGGACAACCTCTAATTCGTTGTACTTTGTGACTTATGATCTGTACAATATAGGGTTTCTGCCTCTTCCAGATCTGAGTCAAAATCAGGTGACCTTGGGAAAAATGTCATATCTTGGTCTAGGAAGATCCAAATGAAATTTCGTAAAAAGTGACAGGTTGTACACAGACTTTACTATCTCAGAAAACGTTTTCAGAGGCCGAAGTTGAACCAGTGACACGTGGCACTCCATACAAGTGCGCTCTCCTGTATTATCCCATAAACAGGTCATGTTGCGACATTTGGCATAACTCTCTCTCAGAGAGTCCAATTGAGGTCAGAACTGTCAGGATGGAAAGGTAACAGGCCTAGCTATCTCAGGAAACGTTTTCAGAGGCCGAAGTTAAAACAGTGACACGTGGCATGCCGTACAAGTTCGCTCTCCTGTTTTATCCCAAAACAGGTCACGTTGCGACATTTGGCATAACTCTCTCTCAGAGAATCCAATTGAGGTCAGCCCTATCAGGATGGAAAGATAAGAGGTCAGGCTATCTCAGGAAACTTTTTCAGACCCTGTGGATCAAAAATTTCGGAGTTACACCAGAAACAATCAGGTACATATTTCTGTCAAAACAGAATTATTTTTTGGTACCTTCATTCATGGCTTCCGGAATTTAGGGCTTTGGAGAAAGTTGGAATTTTTGTAATCGGAGACCATGGCTGGATGCTACTCATCAAAATAGAAATTTAGAGACCAATATCAGAATTTTTGGTTGGGAAGAAGGCCGGGCTTGATTAGACCCTAGTTCGGGACTTTGATCAGAAAAGTGGAAAATTAGGGCTTCTGTAAAAATGGGAATTTTTGCAATCTGTGACCACGGCTGGAAGCTCCTCAGAAAAATAGAAGCTTAGAGATTTGGATCAAACCTTTTGATGGGGAAAAAGTGTGGGCTTCATCAATCTCCAGTTCAAGGTCACATCCAGTGAATCCGAAAGTTTCAAAGGCAAAATTGAGGAGTGAAACTTTGCAGTTTTCAAATTTTGAATATACCAGCTTGATCAGCTCATCAAGACACATATTTCTATCCTGTCAGAAGGTTGAAATTCAAAGTTTGAATTTTTGGGGTTTCTCTGACAAACCCATATCCAGCTCCAGGTCCAGTTCTTGCAAATCAAGTGGATTGGGTTAATCCTAGAAGAAGATGGATTGATCATCTGCATGAGTGAAGAAGTTCCTGTTTCAGAGGGAGATGAGGCTAACGCCTTACATAAGAAGATTACAAGCGATCTCGACAGGTATGACTCATCGAGGTATGTTTCGATATTTGTCCATGATTAAGTTTATGGTATGTTTGTCTTCATGTTATTACGGTTAGTACAATTCTGATTTTAGATTTGTCGTATCACCTTAACAAAATTATGAATGCATGATAAAAGATATTCATTGGTTAGGGTGTTGACACTTATGATTGTACTAATGCATTATGGTGTTGTATGAGGTTTATGTTGTCTACTAACATGAAAGGTACACCAAGAAAGACAAATCATGTTCTGGTCCAAGAACATATGATCATGATAACATGAGGACAAAGATTCATCCATTGTCATGGATCTCATAGAAGATCCATTTACGAGGTATGTATAACTTGGTTTTGTAATAGTTAACCTATGAGATATACAGGTTACTAGCACAAGTCATTGAAGAAGAACAAGAAGACATCATGTGAGTATGTTAGACATAAATAGCTAGCATGCTAATCTAGGTATGTTTTTCCTATATCAAGATAGAATCCTACCTTGTGTTAGGATCTTATACTGTTGTTGATAATGATTATTCATGAAGTCATAGGTTTGAATAATCATGATTGTATGCATATTATGTTTCTTACCATAATTGATGATATGACTAACCATAAGAATCATGATGGTATAGGTTTGAATAATCACAGGTTTTATGCATTTTATATCTCTTATCTTGATTGATGATTCAACTAATCTGAAGAGTCATAGGTTTGAGTAATTACAGGTTTAGACATGTTATGTTTCTTATGATTTGACTAACCATAAGAATCCTACATAAACCTTTAATGCTAATGCTTATTATTTCTGTTTGAAATGATCATGACTATACATGCTTGAGATTATTGTGTTTTAATAGTATACTAATGAATGTATGATTTTATATGAGATCACAAGGATAACACATTCATGATACTAATAAGCATGCATAGGGACCAAGGATGAATATGAGATTCAAGAACAGGTAATCCAGGAAGCAAAGATCAAGAGGGAGTACACTCCAGTGGTTTATGCAAGGATGCAGATATTCAGAGGGAGTTGACCATCTCTCTACATCCCACAACAGAAAGGTGTAGAAGAAGCTACTTCAGATTAGGACTCCAGTAGCTCCTGCAAGGAAGCGAAGACTCAGAGGGAGTCCACCCAACGAACAAACAAAGATAAGTATTTGAATTGTCATTTCTTAAATAATACTATTCAATAATGTATATACTAATGTTCCTAGAATTAGGTTGTGTATTATGCATATTAGAATAATTGCATTGATGAACAGTATACTCCTAATATGCATGGGTAAGTGGCCTATGGCACTGTACAACATTCCATTGCTACTTATCTAGAATGAAACCTCTTTGCTGACATGTTGGGAGTTGTGCACACTCTTAACAATGTTCTGGTAGAGATTGGAAGGCATCTAGAAAGTTACGGAATATGGATAAATGTTGTATTGAAGCATTGGCTAAGATAATTGCATGACTGTATGGCATATTTCTTTATGTGTAAGAATTTGTTCTGAAAACTATGAGATGTTTTCTAATCATGCAATTTAACTTGTTGTGTAGGAAAGATCGTATGCCATCTCCTACAAAAGAAGAACTACAACATTTTGTTCCAGCAACAAAGATATCTATTGAAGATATTGAAGATATTGAAGTTCCCAGGATCTGGGATGAAGAAATGAAATGCCATGATCCGTCGATCATGAAGAATGATGTTTGGGATGTAATCCCAAGACATGAAGGGAAGTTTGCTATGACTTCCAAATGGAACTATCAGATCAAGCATGTTGCAGATGGCAGCATTGAGAAATATAAAAGTGATGAAATAGAAGATACACCAGATGGATTCAAGACAGCTTCCTTGAATGGTGTAGTTGAAGAAGAAGTGTATGTAGAGCAGCCACTTGGTTCTGAGACTCATGACAGGAAATCATATATGTGCAGAACTTGGTATGGTGAAGATAGATTGATTGCCGACATGCAGCAGAAGCTTACTACTGAGTTCGAGATGAAGAACTTGGGGATGATGCACTATTTGTTTTTGGCATGGAGGTGTGGCAGAGTACAGATAGAATCTTCCTTGGACAAGGGAAGTATGCAGTAGATATCCCAAAGAGGTTCAGGATGATGGATTGCAAAGCCATGGCCACACCTATGGCATCAAATCTGAAGCTTCTATGTGATGCTTCATCTAAGCCGATTGATGTCTCTATGTATCGCCAGATGATTAGGTCCTTGATGTACCTGACGAACACGAGACCAGACATTTGCTTTGCTGTGAACAACTTCTGCCAGTTCCTGACGGATCCGAGGAGTGTTCACCTGGTTGCTGTAAAGCATGTTCTGAGGTACCTGAAGGGTACAGTGGATTATGGGCTCAGGTATGAGGCAAATCAAAAGTTTAACCTGCAGGGTTATGTTGATTCAGATTGGGCTGGCAGTGCTTCAGATAGGAAGAGCACATCTGGGTGTTGCTTCAGTATGGGATCAGGTGTGATCTCTTGGTTCAACAGGAAGCAGTCCTGCGTAGCACTGAGTACAGCTGAGGCAGAGTATGTTGCAGCCTGTTCAGCTAGTTGTGAGGCAGTATGGCTACGGATGCTACTGTCTAAGTTATTTGATCTCCCGTTGGAGGCTACTGGTATCTTCTGTGATAGCCAGAGTTGTGTGAAGATGTCCGAGAACCCAGTGTTTCATGACAGGTCGAAACACATAGAGATCAAATATCACTATATCAAAGATATGGTGCAGAGAGGAGCTGTGAAGCTCCTGTATGTTGCGACGGACGAGCAGATTGCAGATGTGCTGACGAAGCCACTAGCCAGGGTGAAGTTCGAGTACTTCAGAGAGAGGCTTGGCGTGCTTTAGACTGAGGATACTTCGAGGAAGAAGTGATGGACACATTTGCTGAAGCCATTCCAAGCATGTTGGAAGGGGGATCCTTCACATGGCTGTGGATGTAAGCGCTGGATGATGAGCATCAGGATGATGTTTTGGTTTCTGCTTGGATATGATCAGTTGGATCATTATATGTATGTATGTATGCATCATGTTGGATGCTGGATATGATCAGTTGGATCATTTATATGTATGTACGCATCATGTTGGATGTTGGATATGATCAGTTGGATCATTTATATGTATGTACGCATCATGTTGGATGCTATATATGATCGATTGGATCATGTGTATGTATTTTGTATGAACGCATCATGTTGGATGCTGATGGATACATTGTGTGGATCATGTATCTTTGTATGATCAGGTAGATCACGGATGCTGATGGATACATTGTGTGGATCATGTATCTTTGTATGATCAGGTAGATCATGTATGTTGATGGGTACATTGTGTGGATCATGTATCCTTGTATGATCAGGTAGATCATGTATGTTGATGGATACATTGTGTGGATCATGTATCTTTGTATGATCAGGTAGATCATGTATGCCGATGGATACATTGTGTGGATCATGTATCTATGTATACTTGGATGATCATGGATGACGAGCTTCTCCAGATGACATGCAGCAGGATGTTGCAGTGATGATGATCAGGATGATCATGTGTACATCAGGATGATGTTTGATGAGTATCAGATGATACTTTATGGCCGTGGATCAGGTTGTGCAAGAAAGCATGTAATTTGTGCCCTGGGAGATTTGCAGATGGTCTTTCGAGGTTTTGCCTATGGCATGTAATTCGGTGCCCTGGGACATCTGGAAAATGCTCTTGCGAGGTTTTGCTTGGGAGGACATGTAATTTGTGCCCTGGGAGATCTGCAGATAGTCTTTCGAGGTTTTGCCTATGGCATGTAATTCGGTGCCCTGGGATATCTGGCAGATGCTCTTGCGAGGTTTTGTCCTATGGCATGTAATTTTCTCCTAAGAGATCTGGACATGATGAAAAAGGCCTCAGATGCTTCAGCCAAGTTTTTCCATGACCACATGTAATTTGCTCCTGGGAGATCTGGACAGGATGAAAAAGGCCTCAGATGCTTCAGCCAGGTTTTGTGGTGGACCACATGTAATGTGCTCCTGGGAGATCCGACAGGTAGAGCTGTGTGCTCGTAACAGCCTGGGATGCTTCAGCCAGGTTTTGTGGTGAGATCACATGTAATGTGCTCCTGGGAGATCCGACAGGTAGATCCGCGTGCTCGTAACAGCCTGGGATGCTTCAGCCAGGTTTTGTGATGGGTCACATGTAATGTGCTCCTGGGAGATCCTACAGGTAGAGCTGTGTGCTCGTAATAGCCTGGGATGCTGCAGCCAGGTTTTGTGACGCACATAATGAGTCCTGAGAATTCCACAGTATGGCCAGTGATGATGAAGACCTGCAGATGGTGGGCCTACATCCAGTATGAAAAAGGACTGGCTCTGTAGAACTTCCTGTGACGAGTAGATTCGGAGATTGATTGAGATAGCAGCAGCAGTGACGATGATGATGACTCGATGACGATTATCCAGTGACGATGATCCAGAGAAGATGACTTGTGCTAGAAGAACTATGCTGAGAAATACCTTCCTAGTTAAGAGGGAGTGTTGATGTATATGTAACTTCGGAATGTATTTCACATATATGTATATTGTATTCCTATAGAGATGGTATTATTCCTCTATAAGGAAGTGTCGTCATTTATATTGTAAGTGTCGTAACTTATACTTGATGGGTTATTAGACCACCTTATTTGGGGTCGGCCCTGTATAAGTCATGTGGGTCAAAGGGTTATTAGACCACCCTATTGGGGGTCGGCCATGTGGGTCAAAGGGTTATTAGACCACCCTATTGGGGGTCGGCCCACTCAGCATTATGTTATGTGGTTAAGTTTGAGCCTACATGAGTTAGGTAAAAAGGCAAGTCAAGTCAAGTATAAATAGAGTGCGGGAGGCACTCTATTTGCTCACTCACTTATCACACATGCACTCAAGGAGGAGTGGCGCACTTATGGAGGAGGAGGATCTGCTGCTAGGTTGTGTCTATCTCTTATGGTTGGTTGTATCATTGCTCTATCTATCTCTGAGGAAGTTATTGGGGTTTTTCACCTTTATGGTTTTCCCCAAGTAAATCTTTGTGTCTCTTGTGTGCTTGCATTATTGTCTCCATGATTGATATGCTGTAGATATGCTGTACATGTTGTTCTCTCAGTTAAGATCCTAGATCAAATTGAAGTAAATTCTGAAAATTTAACACAAGATTAATACTACTACTACTACTACTAATAATAATTGGTTCAAAGGAAAGAAAACATAATATAAGTATAACATTAATTACTTATAAACAAAACACCTTCAATGGTCTAAACAGTATGATAAAGATGTTAATTAGAACTATACTATCGATGTATACTGAACAATATCTATGTTATTTACAATAACTATCTCATGACAATTCCTAATGCATCGCTTATATGTAACTATTAAATAAACTAATTGACATATCTATTCATATCCAAATGATTAAACAATCATTATTCGAACTCGATTAATGCATGACTGAATCTTATCTGGAATAATATTACAATCATTTAGCATGCTAATTATTTACACATCAATACTAGCATACATGTACAAGGTGTGCGTGTGTGTCCAGTGCATGCATAGAGCATACATGTACTATATGAAAACATTGCTTCTCCTATGTGTATTTACTAACTTATGGAATCAAAATCATTCGTGTAGACATAACAAACATACATTCAACATAAGCATTTTAGTATCTTTTAGTCATTTAACAATTAACCAATCAAATTATAACATTGATTATATTTTCAGATTCATAATAATTAATCAATCAATTATTTTCAAGAAAGAGCAACCTACTACTAGTAAGTCAGGGTCAAGGGATACCCAACCCTCAATAGTACTAACTAACATATCCTCCCACCCTAATCTAGATCTGCATCCTCCATATCCTTCCTCTGCTAAGTACAAAAGTGGATGTCAGCTATACCGACTTGGCCACGTAGAACTTAAGAATGGTAGCATCAGATAACTAGCGGACCTAACCTCTCCTAGCAGGAATCTGACCATCATCATCACAACAAATTGGGAATCATGTCTCAACACGACCCTCCCACGACCTCGGGTATTATAGAAACATAGGGTGGAACATACATCCATCCCTCTCAACATCCTCGGTCTATACCCTATCAAAACCATATTGTGATGCTATCGAGATTATTGGGATGTGCCATCGTATCATCAATTTTGGTAACCAAGGCTCTCTGCAAAATAGGTACTATACCATACTTCATATCAAGTATCCAGCTATTACAGAGCCCCTGTGTCATGTGTATTAGTAATTTGCAACCATACATTCATAACAAATATTTCCATTCGATCATTAACAGATCGATATTATCAACATCATTTCATTTCATCTCAGAAAATCATTGAATCAATCACATCATGGGTTGGCATCCATGTACTACATCATATATATCATATTTCAAGAAGGATGACAATTAAACATACACTTCAGTATGAGAGAAAGGAATCTCATGATAACTACAACATCATAACCACATAACATAATAACATTATGAGAATAATAACATCCTATTCTGATCAAAATCATGGTATCATCATAAACATACAAGGAACACATAATCAGGTCTATTGTGCTAGAAATATAGTTTACTTAGTCTAGTTGAGTCCAACATATAATAAATGAATAAAGTGCGATATGTCTCACTAATAAACATGCCTAGTCAAAATATGGGGCATTACATAACTTTTCTCTAATTTATTTATATAGAATGCATTCCATGGATTTCTTTATAGTAAAAATGGAGGTCAAGAAACATCAAGATCCATCTATGAACACTCCATCCTTTAAATTGGTTTCCCAAGTAAATGGGAGGGGATATTCAATTCTCCCAAGCATGTGAGGAGTACCTGCTTCAATTTTGGAGCTAAGAGAATTATTTTGAGCCTTCAATGTGCCACGGAAATATGTGGTCCCAACATTTTTTAAAATCGTGTGGGTTTTGAGCGAAATCCCATGTAGGTACATGTGGATGAATGTACAAATAAGTCACACTAATAGCATGGGTTTCCAGTGCTTTTAGTTGCATAGTTTTTCATTTTGAATGCCTTTAGTATTCTAAGGCTCATCCTATTTGTTGGATCTAATGAGGTTGTCTTCAGTCAGCAGTATTTTGTATGTTGATGACACCTTTCTACAAGATTAGCCTAAATGTCACATGTATAAGATATTTAAGCACTAACAATCACTAATAGTTTTCTTGATGATATGGAACAGGTTTTATTTGTGGACTCAGCTAACCCATTCTATTGAGGATAATATTTTGAGGTGTATTTAATGTTTATTCGTTTTTCCAAAGAAAATTATGTTAATTTCATAGATGAAAAATATGTTTCATTGTCAAAAAGCAATGATCTAGGAACATCAAACTTGGTTATGATGTTATTTTCAATGAATTATATCACCTAATTTTCATTTATGACCTTGAGTGGTGTGGCTTCAGTCCAACACATGAAATAATCTATTTCCATTAATATATATATGTACTTTTGTGATGAGTGAAGGTTGATTTCTGCCATAATTTCCAGTCCCACTTGTTGAAATGGATTGTCAACTGAGTCTGGATGTAGGGGAAAATATGGTTTCTTTTCTCTACCTACTGACTTCTAATGTATTTCACATTTTCTGGCATAAGAGTGATCATATTTGAATAAAGTATGTCAGTAATATCATGCTCAAAGTATTTTATAGGTATTTGTGTTGCCAACAAAATGTCCTCCAACTAGCCCATCATGAAGTTCAGAAAGAACCTTTTCTACCTCATGTTTCTCCAGGAATGTTAGTAGGACATCACCATCATTTTAGTGAAATAGAACCCCATAAATTAATTGGAAATGTCAATATTTTAATCTCATGGCTCTATGTTTATAAAAATCCAAGTATTTTGGGGCACTTCCTGGTAAGGTAGTATTTTAGTTCATAATACCCTGAGTTCGTGGAGGAAAGCACATACAAAACTTATCTTTGAAGCATAGTTTCTTCCTCCTCCAATGCTTCATTTTTGTGATTCGAATCGTGTGCTTCAATGACTATCTTACATAGCTCTTGTACTTTCAAAATTTTAGCAGGTTTGATTTCCAAGTCATATTCTTGGAGAGTAGTCATACAGTGAGCTCTTTTCTCTCCCAAATCCTTTTTCACTAACATATTTCTTGCTGCATTATAGGGAATTATGACATTAGTTTGAGATTTTAGAAAATATGGCCTAAAGTGTTTGACTACTTTGAAAACAACATAGACTTTGTTATCTACTTTAGGGTATTTTAATTTAAATCCTTATAATCTTGATCTCATGAATGCAATAGGTCCTTCTAACACCCCGATTTTGACCCCATTGCATTAAAGTTGTAAATGATGTAATTGTTGTTATAAAAATCGTGGTGTGGAGATCAAGGCCAATGCCCCGATATCGATTTAGTGTTTTATGTATCAACAATTAAAAATCGATGTGTGTCAATTGCATGCTAGCCAGGCACAATAGAAATCATAAATATGATGTAAATATGTATTTTAATAAAAATACCCATAACTAGCTATGCAATGGAACAAGAGTATGGGGGCATGATTTTTACAAGGAATAGGGAGGGAAATATTTAAACCCTTGAATCCAATAGTGTAAATCCAAGTGTTGATGAGAGAACCCATGAACCATGAACTACCCATGTTGACTTTTGTACCCAATCATTTATTTCTTCCAAGTGTTGGTTGAGGTAGTTATTATTTTGGGAAATGGAGAGGTATGGTTGTCCAATTTCATCTATGGGAAAGACGCCATTTTTGGAAAATTGTGTTTTTCTTCCTGAGCAATAAAAGAGCCATGAATTTGCTTCCCAATCCATTATTCATGCATGGGTGTTTCTCTCTCACGTCCACATAGCTTGATGGGCATTTTCCTCGACATTTTTGTTGAGTATTCCTTCATTTTCTAGATCGGAAACACATTTTTGGTGTTGCAGAATGACTTGGAGGAAGACAAATTCGATTTGGGGGTCCATATAAGTCATTTTTTCCATTTGAATTCCCATATACCTGTTGGGGATTAAATTGATAGCTCCCACCTATTGTTTTCCCATATCAAGGGTCTTTTTTGGTGTGCCACGAATTGGAAGAACCCATGGAATCATGTTTTGTGCTTCCCATAGTGAATTTTTTTTCCATGCCCAACATTTGTGCCTTGTTGTTATGTGCATCCTTGTTTTGGGTTGAACTTGTGAGTAAGAAACTACGAGTAGAAGAGGATAAGAATTGGCTTAATAAACCTAGTGAAGAGTGTAACCTCACCAAAAGACAAAGGGCTTTGGATACTTTTCTATGCAAACCCTGAAGAGCACTAGAAGGGAAGGTATGTCCTGAGGGACTATGCAGCAATGAAGGAAACGCTTCCTTGTGTTGGGTGTCTATGTATTGCGGGTACCAAGATAGCTAGATCTTGTAGATGCACCAATAGATTTGTAGTTGAGCTCACTAGCTTAGAAATTCCTTCCTTTATACTATCGTAACAACTTGATAAACACCAATGTAGACTGGCTTGGATGAGATGCATATAGACCTGTATATGTGTTAGTTGTTGTTCCCTTTCTTTGTGGAAACCATCCCCAACTTGGGGATGGGAGTTGTGTTGAGAGATTGATGAGAAAAACTAGCATATGGTTGGGTGGAACGTTGTAATTGTATAGCCAGTTGCTCAGGATAACTTCACATCAAGATAAGTATTCTCTTGTTTTAATTTATGCATTGTCTTTAATGGATGAATGTTATGATTATGCAAATCAATGCATGGTAGCTATGTGTGTAGTAGATTTTAATTCCGCTTTGTTTATTTGCATTCTAGATATACACACATGTTTTTGTTTACATGAATTTGTAAAATGATGAATGGGGGCTAAGAAGTAGAGATGGCCCAAACTTTTAGTCATGTCCCTTCCTTGGGTTGGATTGATGGAAGGGGACGTGAAACTGTTGTATTAGAGCATAGGTTTCATTATTGGGCCTGTATGGGACAAATATGACCACTTGCAGAGGTAAGATCACTTTTTCATCACTACTGGTCGTAAAAGAAAGAAAGGAAAATTTCTAATTTTTCTAATTTTTTGAGATTTTTCCTAATTGTGTGTCGGTAGACTTGAGCAAGTTGCGCCGACACATATAGGAAAATTTTGGATAAAATCACAAAAGGCATTTTGATGAAAAAATGGTAAAGTACACTGAAACAGTTGAAAACAAATTGAAAAGTATGACAAACAGGTCGGCGACAAATTGAAAAGTACATCAAAAATGTTAGCAACAAATTGAAAAATTCACCGATACATTTCGGCAACAAAATAAAAAATTTGTCGATGAAGGCGATCAGTGGAGAAATGAAAAATTCACTGATGAAGGTGATTGATGAAAAATGTAAAAAGTATTCGAAAAGATGTTTCAGCGTGAAATGGAAAAGTCTGCCGAAACAATTCGGCGAGATTTGGAAAAGTCGTCGAAAGGCATTTCAACACGAAATGGAAAAGACCGCTAAAATAGACCGGTAAGGATTGGAAAATTTCGTTGACCAGCATTTTGGGAAGCCACAATGGGGTATGCCCTGTTGACCCCTATTGTCCCCATGAGACATCGTCATCGTGAGAAAATTTTGTGATTTGACAGAAATTGTCAATATGGATTGTTCCCATAATGCATGAAACAAAATTTATAACTTTCTAAGCATATAATGCAGCTAACAATTGTGTTTACGAAAACATTTTGCAGACTCGGGATCCTATGAGTAACTGTGAGGGGTCGACATTGAGCATAGTGTAGTTGGGAAATTATTGGTATTGGTTAGGCCAAAAGGATCATCATCATGGATGATGCACATGATCCCTATGAACTTGAGCCAGATTCCATGGGAGAGAACATGTAGGTTGACAATGCTGAGACATAATCAAATGGTAGAAGAAACCAAGAGACTCCCTCGGATATTGTAGCTACCATGAGGATCCTAAGACTGGAGTTGCAAAGATGTGGAGAAGATAATGAGAGGTTGATTAAATCTCAAGAAGAATAGAATCAGTTGAATGCAACTATGTTGCAAACAAGGTAATTTTTAGGGGCAAAATTTCACCAATTGGCTATTTTTTGGGCTTTTTTTCAAAAAATAAATTTGTTATTTGGTCATTTTTAGTCTCTAATATCGCCTATATTTACATAAAATATCTTTTTTTATCATAATATTCGCCAAAATTTACATGTTTTAGTAGTAAATTGTATGTTTCATATTTAATATTCGCCTAACTATCTATATATATGTTTTTTTCAATCCAAAATAATCGCCTAGAATACTACACTTAAGTATAATATTAGAATCCTTAAAAATTACCTTGGCTGCAAATTTTGACAGACATATAAAGGAATATTAAATATGGGCATCCCTAAACAAATCCAGAAAGGAGTGTGTGTATTTCAAAGAGAAACTCCCACAAGAGGTCCAATAGCTCAAGAAGTGTCTCTAGAGACAAGACATTTAATCGAGAAACCTCTTCTAGTGGATCTTATGACTATGAAGAATCCATTGAAGGTTCGAGCTCTTCATATCATAGGAATAAGAGGAAGAGGCGTTAAAAGAACAATTCACATGGGAAATTTAAAAAAGTAACGTCCCTGTATCACCTCAGTGTCCTTCAGAGGCGATGGGAGACCCTGATACTCTTTTTTTTTCATTAAATGCTTCCATTCACACCTTTCCGCAATTTGCATCACCGGATCCACAATCCGCAATCTGCAACTCTCTTGGATCCGCAATCTGCAAGTTTACTTGGATCCACAATCAGCAAGTTGCCTTAGATCCGCAATCTGCAACTCTCTGGGATCCGCAATCTGCAAGTTGCCTCGGATCCACAATCCTCAATCCGTCCTTCCACAATATGCAATCCGCATCGTCGAACATATCTCTCCAACACCCTTATTATCCTCAGTTTTGTCCAGGATGAAGTGGAAGGTTAGATCCTTGAAGAGAGTGGAAGGGGCCTCGGTGGCTTGAGTCAAATGGCCCATAAGAGTGCCAAATGGGATATCTAGATAGGTACTCGTGGCTTGAAGGATGGAATGATCAAAACCTAAGTCTTATCATTTACAGGCAAAGAAAAAATTGTAAAAATGCGTCTACAGTAGATGATAGCACCTATGAATAGCGTAGATCTGGATAGGTGAAGATATACGGTTCCGAACGCCCTTCACAAAAGGAGTTGGAGGTGTTTTATGTGCAGGTGGGGGTGCTAGCCAACGAGCATTTTAGAAGCCCGATCAATGGCCAATATGTACTTCACTGATGGTACGTGCGCGGAAAAAGGACATTTCCAAATCCGCAAACTTTTGGTAGGGGCCGCAGGTTTGGACGACACATATTTGATGGGGTTGAGATCTATGGCTGAGGTTTTGTTCGCAGATCTAACTTGCATGAAGCACCAATGCAATCCGAATCTGTGAAGCGGGTAAAGGCCACACTGTTTGACGACCCAGATTGAGGCGAGATCAAGATCAATGGTTGGCAATTTTTCCATGGATCTAAGTGGCAGGAAAGGAAACATGAGGTAGGGTTCAAGGCCACGTAGGATAGTAGAGTTAGAAGGTAGCAGAGATCTACGGCCCACCATGAATATTACAGCTGGACGGCTAAGGAAAACTCTCTACTACAGAAGGTGCAAGAATTATAGGAAAGAAGAAATATTATAAAAAGAGCTCCTGCGGGAATCCAGATTCCATTTGACCTATTTTCATTGGAAAACGATAGAGGCAAACTGTGCAGAAGCGTACAAGTGAACCAGGAGCCCCGACCATCTGTCAAACAGCCAGGTAGGCCTCTTATTCCCCACTGCAAAACTATTTAAATGGCAGAACTCATAGAACAACCATTCTTTGAGAACTAGAGGGTAGGAGATTTATTTGAGGACAAAGACACAAAGATTTATGAAACAGTGTTAATAAACAACACTGATGAGCCTAAATTATAGGTATCCTATAGCCTTTTTGCCACAGTAAAACACAAGATGTGATGAAGGAAATACACCTATTTTGTGGGAAAATGTATTTAATTTGATTATTTAATAAGGATGTTTAGAGATTATTCTTTTTATGTTAAAAGTGTTTTTCTACGTGTTAACCCTGGAATGAGCAGGCATAAACAGGGCGTGAAGGTCTTGAGGTATCAACGAGAGTCAAAGCTCGAGGCTGCAAATAACAAAGGGGCTCATCGCTCATATCTCCCTAAGTTCTAGAGAAGCCCTGATTAAGAGGATCAACATTTATGATCGTAGACTAGGTTAGAGTTAGATATATATATATATATATGGACCTCTCGGGTAATGAGGAGGTCCTGTTGCTATTTTGTAGAATCAATCGTTTATGCATTTTTCGTACTGCGAAGACAGTTGGTGTTAAATAGTTCTCCTAAACCATGAAGTTACTATTTTAATAAGAAGACTGATGTTACTTTCAAGCTTGCATTTATAAGTTTTACATACTCTTGAGTACGGGTTGGGGGGGGGCCCTCCAACATGTAAGTTAGGAGTTTTACTCTGTTTTCAGGTATTTTCCATATGTGTTGTGCATTGATTTAATCCTTATCATATATGAAAGTATTTTGATGGCATTTGAATAGCATGGTTTTATTTCAGTATTAAAGCACTCATTTTGATTCAGCATAATATCTGTAGTTGGTTACAGTGCATTTCGTAGTTTGGTAAGACTCTTTCTGGAGTCCTGTAGCTGCATTCTTCACAAGCATATTTTGACATATGTTTTCATGCATTCTTATATTAGTTCTAAAACAATGATTCATATCTAGGAGCTCATGCATATTTCACTTATCAGAGTTAGATCGTAGAGGTTAATTACTTTATGTTCTTTGGTTTAATTAATGATCATCACTTTGAGTGTTTAATCCGAATATATAGGATTGGTTACTTTTTAGCATTGGATATTTACGTTCTGGATTTGGTTTTTAGTATTTAAGTTTTTAGATTAGACTTTCAATATTCAGCACATGATTTTCAGTATTCACTTCTTAGATTAAAATCTCAACTTTTAGCATTTCAATCCTTAGTATAGATTTACAGTTTTCAGCATTTAACTTCTTAGCATAGGAATTTGTCATTCATACATTCACAATATTTTTAGCTCACCTTCTTCTTTGATTAGAGAAACCCTTAAGATATATACCAACACCCCAAACACGATGAAGACTATCCTATAGAGCACATACAGTGCTAGCACCTCTGAAGTTTGTACGTCCCCTGATCGATAATTAAAGTATGCTCCTGGTCTAGCTGTCGTAATTAAGCATCCATTCCTAGAGACCACCACTTTTTGGCGCCATTGCCAGGGAGGTGATTAATATTTAGGAGACATCTTTGAAAAAAAAACATATGAAAACAACCAAAAACATAAAAATTTTACCATGAATGCCTAGATGATAGAGAGATAGATTTGGACGCTTCCTGCCTACCCACCCTATGAGCAACAACAGTTCTGATAACTCTCAATTTGAATTCCTTAACTCAGAGGAAGAAGCTAATTCTAGCTACGACCCAAACTTAGGTAACTTCTTTGTTTGCTCTAGCTCAAACACTACTATGGCACAATAAGATGAAGAACCTAGACAATTGTTCACATTTCCCATCAGTATACCTCTTGGGGATGCTAGGATGAAGAATATCAACCCTAATAATCATCCAAACTTCCATGGTTTGACTTGAGAAGACCCTGACACATTCCTGTTTGAGTTTGAGGTGGTTTGCAGATCCTTTGATTACACTACTGATGCACAAAAGCTGAGGCTTTTTCCTTCCACATTGAATGATCTATCACCTAGGTGGTTCATGACCCTTGAAGGAAACAGTATCTTCAGCTCGGACCAAATGAAATGGGCATTTCTAGAAAAATATAGGGACTACTGCAAAGCAAAGGATACAAGAGATGAAATCTCTAGGATGCAACAAGGAGAAAGAGAACCATTAGAAGATTATGCCCAAAGATTTCAACTTAGCTACAAATGAGCTAGTCACTGCACCTTAGATCCTGAATCACTAAAACTTGTCCTTCTTAGAGGTATAAAAGAGGAAAATATTGAAGTCTTAAACCTTCTGGGGGATGGAGATATATTCCAGAAGACTTATGAACAAATCCTACAAATCTTCAAAAACTACTTTAGATCTAGGAAAAGTAAAAGTGGGACAAGGGATTCACACCCATTTACTAGGGGATCAGCATCTTCATGACCAAACCTTACGAAATCTGATTTAGGAAACCTATTAGATGACATGAAGACTGATATCCTACAATCTCTGGCCATGCAACTTGATGCACTTCAAATCAAGAAGAAACAGGATGAAACAAACCAAGCATTGGCAGTCTTTTGTCCATGATGCAAAAAAATACATGAGAAGGGGAAGTGCACGCTAGACACCATAGAAATATGTGGCCTCTACACTGAAAACCACTCCATTGATAAATTTCCTCTGTTTCCCTCATGCAAAGCTTCTATTCAAGAGCCCACAACTGAAGGTGCAATAGAACAAATCTCTTTTGTGAATCAAAGGAGGAATAATTTTTCTAGGCCTTACCAACCCAACAAACAAGCCTACTATAATCAGGGAAATAACCAGCGAAATTGGAATTCAGTACCAGCTGCATGGCCATCTCATCCAAGTCCAAACCAGTGGTAGTGTTGATGCCCCGAAGATCGCAGCATCAAGCAGAAATGGATTCTCCCTGGTAGACTATCCCAATTAGATTGTCCACCGTTTGGTATGGGGAATCCGTCTGGTTAGCGGTTCCGGTAACCGTTAGATTTGGAGATTTGCTTCAATTACACTGGTTATGGCCCGATCCACCATTCTTTTTTGATTTTATGGTTTAAAATGATATGCAAGTGCCTAATCTAACTTAATCTAAATGTAAAACTTGAAACAAATCTGTATCTAAAACTGAAATAAACCTAAATTATCCCTGCAAGGAGCAAAATTATAAGTATGATTAATGTGCTGGAACAAGTATCTGAAGATCAATAAACAGCTATTAAATCATAAAGATATATCTACAGCAAGAAGGCAAAAGATATAAAATATAGCTTCCAATTCACATATAACGCATTCCATTACTCATGTAGGAGAAAATTCATTTGCACAAGAAATAGTAAGATCATTCAATACAGAGAAATAATTTGAGACAGCAAAGAGATCTCACTGTAGAATATGAAAGTCACAAGAATAATCCAGCATGCATCCAACATCCATTTCCATGCAAAATATGTCCTCTCCAGGCTCTTATTAGGCAAATTTCATTTTCTTGAGGCAAGTGCAAGATAGCTCGTACAAGTTAAGAAAAATCTTTTCCCTGCAAAACATCCATTAGCCTATTCCCTAAGCTTCTATTTATATCTTTACAAAATGCCTCTTGGGCTGCCACCTGGCTCTTTCCACTTGACCTCTCTAGGATTTTTTCTCTAAATAAACAAATCGTGGCCCTTTTCTTAAAATAGAAAATTTCTCAAAATAGAAAAGGGACAGTTGTCTAGTGATTTTACGCTCTAAACATAGGGAGAACAAAAAAAAGGAACAACGCCTCAGGATCAACGTGTTCACCCTTGGGGAGGCGTTTCTGCTGGGAGAGAGGTGCTTGGACTGGCTGCTACTGCTGCTGTTGCTTTCTTTTCCTCCTTTGCAATGTAACTGAACCAGATGTCAGTGTCTCTGATAACCACATTTGCTGGTGAAGGGAGCAAGATCTTCTGAGAAGTTATATGCTTACCAAGCTCTTCTTCAATACTGTGGATTTTTGCAATAACTGCTTGGTGGATTTCTTTCAACAAATGGTTGTATACTGATGACCACCTAATATAGTGATGGAGATCATCAGTGGCTAGGACGTCAATCTTCTTTACATATTCTATTTGAATTTCTAGCTCTTCCTTCAAGTCTGACAGATGTTGCTCCTTGCTTGGAAACTCATCGAGGGACCGAGAGAAACTCAGCTTACACTTATCATTCACTTCATGAATCTTTTGATATAGGTTGTTACTCTTATAAAGTGTTCCCTGGATCTTAGCCATTAGCTTCAGGCCATAGTTCCTGTAGAACTCCATGAGGGCCACATCTTCTTTAAAACCATCTACCGACTTGAATGGGAGATGTTTGGGGAAACCAACCTTTCCTTCTCTCCATTTTATTTGGCTCAGAATGTTTGCTTTAACCCGAGTGTACTTGCCTTTAAGCCTATTGGCCTTTGCATTGACTTCCTTCAATCTAAGCATCATGGCTTTGAGCCTGCACACTTCCTCAGAAATTAGCTCCTGTGTGCCGTTCATTTGTCTCAGAATGTCACATGAAAGCTCATGAAAGGGAGACATATCTATTGCTCTGCTTTCTGCCTGCTCTAGTTGTTCAACCATTGCCTGCTTATCTACTTCCAGATGAGAAACTCTAGCTTCAGAATCATTCTTTTCTGCTTCTAGAACCATCATCTAGATTGCCAGGTGCTCCTTTTCTTCTTCTAAATGGCGGTACTTATCTGACAACTCCTTGTGATCAACAGACAGGCGATTATATTTTTTCACTACAAGATCCCTGTAAGCCTCCTCATTAGCCACAGTATGTTGCAACATGCAAGCTCTCCTCTTTGTTGACTCAAATTCTCTGACCATATCGACCACATTGTCCTTTGTTGCTTTTGTTGCTGACACAACGGCGGATGCCATGGCTATGGGAGCCTTATTTGTATTTTGCATCATCGTGGTCTCCTGCTGGGTAACAATATCTTCTTGGAAGAGTCTCTTTGTCCTCTCTTCCGACTTCAAGACCACTGCCTTCCTCTTCTTATAATACACAAATTCATCCCATCAAGACATAGTATGATCTTATGATGGGGTGTAAGGGATGATCGGGAGGTCTATCACATGCACTTTTGTCTCTATGGGTGGGGTCTGTACTGCTTGAGATGTGTCTATTTCCACATTTTAGGTGCCGAAGCCACCTGCCTGAGATGTGTCGGTTTCCATATCTTAGGTGTCGGAGCCACCTGCCTGGGAATCTTCATTTTCTTCCTTCGTCTTTTGCTCCTCTTCTATTTTACGCCTTCTTTCTTCTTCTTCAGCTTGCTACTGATTTTCACTTTCCTCCCTCTGCTCTCGATCTTTTGCTTCCTTCTGCTGTCTTACTTCCTCAGCTTCTTTCTGCAACCTTGCATATTCAACTTCTTGTTACAGTCTTTCTTCTTCTTTCAATCTTTGTTCTTCATGGGCTAGGGCCTCAGCTGCTTCTCTCTCTTTCTGCAGACTGGCTTCTCGGGCTGCGGGAGAGCTAGAGCTAGCTCCACTGCCTTGACGACAAATCTGCAACTCAGTCATCTTTCTAATCCCTCTGAACACTTCTTCCTCTGCTTCATAGTAATGAGCATATTCAAAATGAGCATATACCTCCTTGCAATGCTCGGCAACCTTGCTCCGCCTATCATTTCTATGGAAGATCATTTCACCGAAGTGGAAAGCTTTCAGCTCTTGAACGTATTCCTCGACTATTGCAACCCTTGAGAATTTGTAGGCTGCTATGAAAAAGGGCAAAGGAGGGAAGGAAGCCTTATGTTGCTTGTTAGGCACCCCTCCTACTCCATCAAGGAAAACTTGTCTGACTGCTTCCTTGAGGACTACATAATCAGTAGCATATTTTGGCAAAATGTATGGCGCTTTGGTACCTCCAAACATCCTGATGTACGTGCCCTGCTCTGAGAAATAAAAATCGCCGTCGTTTTCCAGGACCTCCATGGAATTTTCTGATAGACAATTGGGCTCTTCCTTGAACATCTGCTCATACAGAGGTGTTAAATTTTCAGTATTAAATCACAATACTATAGGATCTTTGCTGAGAGAACAACATCTACAGTATATCAATGCATGACAATCATAATATGACAAGCATCACAAGCATCACAAGAATCAAAAGCATAGAGACAAGAGACACAGAGTTTCCGTGGGGAAAACCCTAAGGTGAAAAACCCCACAACTTCCTCAGAGATAGAGAGAGCAATGGCTCAACCAAAATACAACCAAATAATACAGAGATAGTCTCCTAGCAGATGATCCTCCTCCTCCTCACTAGTGCGCCACTTTTCAGAGAGAGAGATAGATACTTTTCCGAGTGAGTAAAATAGAGATCTCCTATATCTATTTATACTCACCTTTTTGCCCAGTGACCTACTGGGGCCGACTTGTCTACTTGAGTACATCCACATTATATTATATATTAAATAGGGCCGACCCCATAAGGTGGTCTAATAACCCATCGGCAAGTACACACACTTGCGACACTTGTCAATCCACATGACGACACTTCCTTATAGAGGAATAACACATCTCTTATAAGGGTACAATAAATATATATATAATACACTGATGAAATACATTCCGAAGTTACATATACATCAACACTCCCTCTTAACTAGGAAGGTATTTCTCGACACAGATCTGCTAGACAAGTCTTCTTCTCTGGATCATCGTCATCATCATCGTCACTGCTGCTGCTATCTCATCCAATCTCTGTCTCTACTCGTCATAGGAAGTTCTACAGAGCCAGTCCTTTTTCATACTGGATGTAGGCCCACCACCTGTAGGTCTTCGTCATCACTGGCCATACTGTGGAATCCTCAGGACTTATTACGTGCGTCACAAAACCTCGAAAGAGCATCCCAGGATATTACGGGTACACAACTCCAACCTGTAGGATCTCCCAGGGCGCTATTACATGTGACCCCACCACAAAACCTCGAAAGAGCATCTCAGGATGTTACGGGTACACAACTCCGACCTGAAATCTCCCAGGGCACAAATTACATGTGGTCCACCACAAAACCTAGCAAGAGCATCTCAGGATGTTACGGGTACACAACTCCGACGTGAAATCTCCCAGGGCACAAATTACATGTGGTCATGGAAAAACCTCGCAAGAGCATCTCAGGATGTTACGGGTACACAACTCCGACCTGAAATCTCCCAGGGCCCAAATTACATGCCATAGGACAAAACCTCGCAAGAGCATCTCAGGATGTTACGGGTACACAACTCTGACCTGAGATCTCCCACGGCACAAATTACATGTCCTCCTAGAGCAATGTCTCGAAAGAGCATCCCAGGCTGTTACGGGTACACAACTCCGACCTATAGGATCTCCCAGACATGCTCATTTGCACAACCTGATCCACGGCCACAGAGTATCAACCTGATACTCACCATACATCATCCTCATGTACTCATGATCGTCCTGATCATAATCACTGCAACGTCCTGCTGCATGTCATCTGGAGCAACATCCTGAAGCTCGTCATCCATGATCATCCTGATCATTAATGCAACATCCTGCTGCATGTCATCTGGAGCAACATCCTGAAGCTCATCATCCATGATCATCCTGATCATCACTGCAACATCCTGCTGCATGTCATCATACATGATCCACCTGATCATCAAATGCATCTACCTGATGCACACCAAGTATCTATCTGATACATATCATCATACATGATCCTCCTGATCATACAATGTATCCACCTGATACAAATACAAATACATGATACATATCACCATACATGATCTACCTAATCATACAATGTATCCACCTGATACATATACAGATACATGGTCCACGCATCCAACATGATGCATATACAAAAATACATACACATGATCCAACTGATCATATTCAGCATCCAACATGATGCGTACATACATACATAAAAATGATCCAACTGATCATATCCAGCATCCAACATGATGCGTACATACATACATAAAATGATCCAACTGATCATATCCAGCATCCAACATGATGCGTACATACATACATAAAAATGATCCAACTGATCATATCCAGCGTCCAACATGATGCGTACATACATACATAAAATGATCCAACTGATCATATCAAGCAGAAACTAGAACATCATCCTGATGCTCATCATCCAGCGCTTACATCCACAGCCATGTGAAGGATCCTCCTTCCAAAATGCTTGGAATGGCTTCAGCAAATGTGTCCATCACTTCTTCCTCGAAGTGTCCTCGATCTGAAGAACGCCAAGCCTCTCTCTGAAGTACTCGAACTTCACCCTGGCTAGCGGCTTTGTCAACACATCTGCAATCTGCTCGTCCGTCGCAACATACAGGAGCTTCACAGCTCCTCTCTGCACCATATCCCTGATATAGTGATATTTTATCTCTATGTGTTTCGACCTGTCATGAAACACTGGGTTCTCGGACAGCTTCACACAACTCTGGTTATCACAGAAGATACCAGTAGCCTCCAACGGGAGATCAAATAACTCAGACAGTAGCTTCCGTAGCCATACTGCCTCACAACTAGCTGAACAGGCTGCAACATACTCTGCCTCAACTGTACTCAGTGCTACGCAGGACTGCTTCCTGCTAAACCAAGAGATCACACCTGATCCCATACTGAAGCAACACCCAGATGTGCTCTTCCTATCTACAGCACTGCCAGCCCAATCTGAATCAACATAACCCTGCAGTTTAAACTTTTGATTTGCCTCATATCTGAGCCCATAATCCACTGTACCCTTCAGGTACCTCAGAACATGCTTTACAGCAACCAGGTGAACACTCCTCGGATCCGTCAGGAACTGGCTCAATGTGTTCACAGCAAAGCAAATATCTGGTCTCGTGTTCATCAGGTACATCAAGGACCCAATAATCTGACGATACATAGAAACATCAACTGGCTCAGATGAAGCATCACAAAGAAGCTTCAGATTCGATGCCATAGGTGTGGCCATGGCTTTGCAATCCATCATCCCAAATCTCTTCAGGATATCTACTGTGTACTTCCCTTGACCAAGAAATATCCCACCTGCATTCTGCCACACCTCCATACCTAGGAAATAGTGCATCATTCCCAAATCTTTCATATCGAATTCAGCTGCAAGCTTCCTCTTGGTATCTGCAATCATTCTGTCATCTCCTGTCACAAATAGGTCATCCACATATAGTAGTAGAATCACAGGATTCCCTTCCTCAACCTTGTAGTAAAGGTTGGAATCCGCTTTACTCTTGGTAAAGCCCAAACTAGATAGGAAACTGTCCATCCTACCATACCAGGTTCTGGGAGCTTGCTTCAAGCCATACAAGGCTTTCTTCAATCTGCATACATAAGATTCCCTGTCATGTATTTCAAAGCCGAGTGGCTGTTCCACATATACTTCCTCTTCTACTACACCGTTCAGGAAAGCAGTCTTGACATCCATCTGGTGTATCTTCCATTTCATTGCTGCAGCCAGGGAAAGTACTGTTCTGATGGAAGTATATCTGGCTACAGGTGCAAAGGTTTCTTCATAGTCTATTCCTTCCTTCTGAGAGAAACCACGAGCTATGAATCTTGCTTTATATTTTTCCACACTGCCATCTGCAGCATGCTTGATTTTGTAGATCCACTTGGAAGTTACAACAGACTTCCCTTTAGGTCTTGGGACAACATCCCAAACATCATTCTTCATAATTGATTGGTATTCCTCAACCATAGCATCCTTCCATTCTTTCTTTTCTGCTGCCTCTTCATAACTGGCAGGCTCTTTGTTCATGATGTCACAGAGTAAAGCAACATAACTAGTGTGTGATCTGGTTCTCTTCTTTGCTCTGTGTTCTTCTTCTGGAATGCCAAATCTTTCTGCATCATGAATGAGCTCTCTAGCCCATGCAGGTTTCCTCTTGTGAGAGTTATCCTCACGGGGTGGATCTACAGGTTCTTGTGGATCTTCAAACTCACGAGCAGTTTCTGGAACTGCTTCAGTCATGGTAGTGTCTTGAAATCTTGTTTCCTTAGGTTCTTCATAAACTTCGGTAGGTGCCTTTCTTGATTTGATGAATGCTGAATTCTCATCAAATGTTACATCCCTGCTGACATCAATCTTCTTGAACCCTGGAAAATATATTCTGTAAGCCTTCGAGCTTTCACTATAACCCACAAAGATACCCTTCTTTCCTGAAGGATCTAGTTTAGTCCTCTTCTCTTTTGGGACATGAGTGTATACTGGACAACCAAATATTCTGAGATGGCTGACTTCAGGTTTCTTACCAGAAAAGACTTCTTCTGGTGTCTTGTTGTCCAATATCTTGTGGGGTGTTCTATTCTGCACATATACTGCTGTTCTAGCTGCTTCTGCCCATAGATGCATAGGAAGATCCTGGTCATGCAACATTGCCCTTGCTGCTTCCATGATAGTTCTGTTCTTCCTTTCTGCAACTCCATTCTGTTGAGGATTATAAGGAGCAGTCAACTCCCTCTTAATCCCTGAATCACTGCAAAGCTTCTTGAAGTCATTTGAGGTGAATTCTCCACCATTGTCAGATCTGAATGTCTTGATTTTCTTGTCAGTTTGATTCTCCATCAAGGTTTTGAATTCCTTGAATTTATCAAGCACCTCATCTTTGCCCTTCAAGAAGTGTACCCAAGTCTTCCTGGAGAAGTCATCAATAAATGATACATAGTAAACATACCCACTTAGGGAACAGGATGACATGGGGCCACATACATCTGAGTGGATGATTTCCAGGATGTCTTTTGCCTTGCTTTCACTGCTTGGGAAAGCCTTCTTAATGTTCTTACCTTTTGCACATCCTTTGCAAACCCCTTCATGTTTGGTCTTGATTTCTGGAAGACCTTCTACAGCCTTGCTTGCAATTGGAAGTGCTCTATAGTGCATGTGAGCAAGTCTCCTATGCCAAAGTTCACTTGGCTCCATGGATTCATGTACCATGGCATGTTCAGGTTGACCCTTTAATTTATAAAAGCCTCCCTCTTGCTCTCCAATCACTACTGCATCATCTATAGTTTTTCCCTTTGGCCACATTAGTACTTGGCCAT
Source organism: Larix kaempferi (assembly GCA_027924585.1). NCBI lineage: Eukaryota > Viridiplantae > Streptophyta > Pinopsida > Pinales > Pinaceae > Larix > Larix kaempferi. The sequence continues at coordinate 8,315,902 of BSBM01000422.1, read as the reverse complement.
CAACAAATGCAACCCTCATACCTTTTGCATCTAGAGCAGAGATGGAGAGTAAGTTCTTCTTGAGCCCAGGTACATAGAGGACTTCCTTCATCTTCAAAGATTTTCCAGAATCTAAGTTGTAAGAGGCTTCACCACTTCCTTTGATTGGATATTGATAATCATCCCCAAGTTTCACCTTATGGGGTGATTCATGTTCAGAAAGGTTCACAAATGATTCCTTGAATCCAGTCATGTGTTTGGAAGCCCCACTATCAATCAACCAATCATTACATCCATGGGAGATGGTACCTGTAAGAGCAGAAATTAGAACATATTCTTCTTCACTTGATGAGTCATCATCACTACTACTTTCCGCCCTAGCCTTCTTCTTTGGAGGTTCATCATCTTCGGCAGCATGAGCATGAAACCTTCTTTTGCTGCCTTTCTTCTTCTTACTGGAGTTGTTCTTATTATCCCTCTTGTTCTTGGGACAATCTGAAGCAAAGTGACCCTTCTCATTGCATGTGAAGCATCTTAGGTCCTTCTTACTCTTTTGATGGAATCTTTTGGGGTGAGGGTGATCCTTCTTGGTTTTGCTTCTTTTGGTGTGGGCTGCAAGAGCTTGATCTTCTCCTCCCATCTTTTCCTCACGAGCTATAAGTCTAGCTTCTTCTTGAGAGCATTCTTCCCTCAATCTGTTGAAGGAGATCAATTTCTTCCTTGCACAAATTCCTTGAATAAAGGAATCCCATGACCTAGGTAGGCCATTTAGAGTAGTCATCACCACCTCACCATTCTCCACCATTTCATCTACTGCTTCTAATTGTTCCTTGATCTGAGAGACCCTTGAAAAGTAAGATTGAATGGTTTCTCCATTCTGAAACTTCACTGCTTTCAATTGGTTCCGCAGGGTCATCTTCCGATTTATGTTCTTTCCTTCAAATAGCTTGGTCAAAGATTCAAACATCTCTTTGGGTGTCTTGAGAGAAGACACATGGGGTATGAGATGGTCTTTGATAGAATCAGCAATGATTCTCTTTTCCTTGACCAAGTTCTTCTTGTGCAATACCTTGGCCTCTTCATCCTCTGGGATAGGGATGTCTTCTTTCACATATGAGTCCAACTCATTCTCTTCCAGGATTAGCCCAATCCTATACTTCCAGGCTCGGAAGTTATCAGCCCCTTCAAGCTTATCCTCAAGCTTGGTGTGAAGAGACATCTTTAAGAGTACTTCAAATGGAAATAGAAAAGATTTAGAACTTACCACTTGAAGTGCTGAAAACTGGATCTGGTCCCGGATTAGGGTTTGTCAGAGAAACCCTAAAAATTCAAAATGTGAATTTCAAAATTCCGAAAGGATAGAAAGATGCGCCTTGGAGAGCTGATCAGCCTAGTACATTCAGAATTTGAGATCAGCAAAGTCTTGCCCTTCAGAATTGCCTTTTTGTCCTCCCGGGTTCACTAGGGAGAGCCCTGAATTAGGGTTTGAGTTTCCCGGAGATCTACCCAGCCAAAAATCTCGATCCAAAGCTCAAACCTTCGATTTTTGCAAGGAGCTTCCAACTGTACCTTCAGTTTCCAGAAATTCCTATTTTTGTGGAAACCCTAATTTTTAGGGCCAAAACTGAAAATGCTCGGAACTGAAATCTGATTGGACAGAAACATGCGCCTTGATGAGTAGATCCAATCTACTATACTGAATTTCAAAAATCTGTGGAGAGAAACCCAATAAACAAGGAATACAAGCTTCCGTCACTGCAAAATGTCTTCTTCTCAGTTAAGCTCTGATACCATGTTAAATTTTCAGTATTAAATCACAATACTATAGGATCTTTGCTGAGAGAACAACATCTACAGTATATCAATGCATGACAATCATAATATGACAAGCATCACAAGCATCACAAGAATCAAAAGCATAGAGACAAGAGACACAGAGTTTCCGTGGGGAAAACCCTAAGGTGAAAAACCCCACAACTTCCTCAGAGATAGAGAGAGCAATGGCTCAACCAAAATACAACCAAATAATACAGAGATAGTCTCCTAGCAGATGATCCTCCTCCTCCTCACTAGTGCGCCACTTTTCAGAGAGAGAGATAGATACTTTTCCGAGTGAGTAAAATAGAGATCTCCTATCTCTATTTATACTCACCTTTTTGCCCATTGACCTACTGGGGCCGACTTGTCTACTTGAGTACATCCACATTATATTATATATTAAATAGGGCCGACCCCATAAGGTGGTCTAATAACCCATCGGTAAGTACACACACTTGCGACACTTGTCAATCCACATGACGACACTTCCTTATAGAGGAATAACACATCTCTTATAAGGGTACAATAAATATATATATAATACACTGATGAAATACATTCCGAAGTTACATATACATCAACAAGAGGCATGATGAACTCTTCGCAGATGAGCTTATAGTTTGCTCTGTAATTTTGAGCCCACATTATTTTATAGGCAGTGTAGACCAGGGTGTTGGCTTTATCCCATGTGCAACCTAGCCTGGGGAAAGAGAGCTTGGCTAAAATGCAGTCAATGAGATAGGAAGACATGTAAAATTTTGGCCTTTTTAAGGCCAGACCTTCTCTTGCAGCGGCCACTGTGGATGCCAAACTGTCCGAAAGGATAGTATCCCAATCAAACACAGTTCCTTTGAATGCTATGAAGTGGATGATGGGATCCCACTGTATCCTATATACAGTGCCATCGAGCATGCTGAAAATTCTGCATAACATTAGGGCAATTAATCTAAAAAGAGTTCTTAGTCTCTGAACATCATATTCATCACTATCTCTCTTCCTCAACTTATTGCCTGTGACCAATAATTTTTTGTCCATCTTAGTGTTATTCATCTTATTCAACCATTCATCACTTAGAGCTTGCTGGGGACGTGAGAATTTGTAGGCTGCTGCAATATAAGCTGGATGGAATGAAGCGAAAGGCCCTCCCTTGCTATCATGCAACACTCTTGTTTGCAGGTTGGCATGTTCCAGTATCCATCCGATCACTTCAGAGCATGGGAACGATTCAGGGCGAGTAGAAGCCCTGGCTATGCTGAAAGTTCCGATGTTGAGGTAGATTTGTTCTTCTTACAATAATACATCTGGGATATCCTGGTTCCTAATCATATGGTAAACATCTCCCCAATGGACCTTCTGAGGAACGTCGGTGGTACACTTAGTGTCTTGGAAAATAGTTTCAGTTCTTAGTTGCACTGGCTCTGGTTCCATCACTTTAGCTTTCTTTCTACCACCTTTTGGCATCGTGGCTTATCCCTGCCAGCAACCAAATGTGAATCATTACAAAATTTGCAACACGTTATGAGAGTGTAACATAGAGTAGGACAATTTTAGCATGTTAATGATAAATATAGACAAAATTATAAAGTTGCATGTTGGGGAAGCAAACTAAACATAAATCATTCCAGAAAACAAAATATGGTCCTCAGACTTGATTGTTCTAGGGAGACAATGCCTAGTCAGGAACTTTTGGAATGCTTCTGAAAAGGTAAGCATATGACGAGGAAAAACCTACTTCCTTCCTAGTCCTTGGAGACAGGATGCTCTTCATCATAGCACTTCTAATGGTCAATGGTGGGTTGGCCTGGGGTGGAAAATCCTATGAGTAAACAATGAAAACAAGGAACCGTTTTCCACAGTCATTAACTGAGCCGAATAGGTGAGTGGTTGAGTATCTCAACTGACCACTACTGTTATTGATAATAGTTGTGAAACGGTATGCAACCGGTAGGAAGTTTGATTCTGGGTAGGAAAATGACCGGAACACGACCATTGAAAGAAAAAAAAAACTCGGATGGCTCAGAGACAAATGGCCCAACTAGGACCAACTTGGTCATGGATATGACTCCTAGTTGGCAGTATTGAGAAATTTATGGGGGCACGGGGACTGTAAGTTCTTTTAAAACAATACATACTACCAATGCCTATCGGCCACGTTATTAAATGGGAAATCCCAAGAAATAACTCAACGTGAAGATAAGACAAAGATGACGGTTTAAAAGCCTACTTGGAGATGAAACAGCGGTGGAATGAGGTGGACACGGTGGTGGATGCACTGAGCTGGAGCGAGCCGACGCAGTCTTCCCAACATCGTTCTTTGAATAACAAACTAACAATGGGACCAACGCAACCCCACTGCCCTTATATAAAGTTAGACATGTGCGGGAATTTAAACGGGTAGGTGACGATTAAAATAGGGTTTAATGCTCGTACAGCACGGTCTTTTCAAGCCGACTTGGCATTTAAGTGTGACCGTCGGTTGCGGAGCAGACTCACAAGTTTCATCTGTAGTTGCAACCAGAGTTCGTGAGTTCCTCCCGAAAGGAGGGAGACCTTGGCGAGGCATTTGCTTGTTGCGGGAGAGATGGAAAAGATGCTTCGCAGTGGCGGAAAATTTTGGCAAGTCGTTTCGACATTTCAGGAGCACTTTATGAGTTCTTATGAAATTCACTTTCCCATAATTTTATCGCGGCCAGTTTTGCCGAGTTATTCCGAAGTTTCGGAAAGACTCAGTAAGTCTTTCCGAAATTCACGAATGACTTTGTTAAGTTTTTTCGAAAATATGAACGGTCGAATAACCTAGGGAAAAGACCAACTTACTGCGGCAACACTTGGCAAAAGCTTCCACAATTTCGGGAGATAATCCCAAGTTCCTCTGCAGGTTCGGGTGAGTTCCCTGAGTTGATTTGTAGTTTTGGGAGAGAATTTTAAGTTTCTTCCAAAGCTTCAGAAAAGCTAAGTATTTTTCGCAGTTTCAGGGAGCAATTTCAAGTTTTTTCCGTAGTTTCGGAAGAGAATTTTGAGTTCTTCTGCAGTTTCGGGGAAAAGTTGTGAGTTTTGACTTAGAAGAAAAACTTCAATTTCTTTAAAGGAGATTCCTCAGTTGAAACAAAACCAAGTCCAAAAAGTTTTTAAAGGAGACTTAACTTTTAGGTAGTCTTTCTAGGAAAAATAAAAGAGGGGCCCCAATATCTATAAAGATTTGGGGGGGATGTTGCTGCAACAACAGGTAGCAAGCCAACCATATCAACAACCTTATTACCCACAATCTTACTCTCCATACCCCCACCGTTTGGTCAGCCAACCACGAATTATGGAAATCAATATCCCTATTCATCCAATTGGAGAGCTCCATTGCAACTGAAACAACCACTCATCATGCCACCACCACCATATCAACCACCCCCCAGACCTCCACCAATTCCTTCCCAGCCAAATCAAAACCCTAACAACCATAGGCCAAAACAGCAACAAGCCTACAATACTAAAATGGTATAGTTTCCAACTTATGTTGTGGATACACTGGAGATAAATGAAATTAATCTAAGGTCTGGGAATACATTTCAAAACACACACATACAGAATAATCAAGAAGCTGAGTCTCATGAACAAACAACACATCCTCATATTTAGCATCCAGACGAGCCAAGCCCTCAGGAGGAAGAAATTCGACCACTCACACAAAATAGAAACCCTCGATTCCGTGAAAAACTTGCACGAAGTACAAAAGAAGAAAAGGAAAATGCAATTCTGAACGAATTGAAACACTTGAATATCTAAATTCCAATTTTATAGGCCATCCGAGATGTGCCTATCTGCAACAAGTTTATTAAAGAAAATTGTTTGAAAGGAACTGGTAGAAGAAGACGTGACCCACCCACGATAAATGTAGTGAGCCAGTTAGCAGATCTAATGCTAGGTATCATTGTTAACCCCAAATACCTTGATCCAGGCATCCCAGTAGTCAACGTGACCATAAATAACAAACAGATAGAAAGAAGCTTAATTGATTTAGGAGCTTCTATCAATGTGATGACCAAGGATACTATGATACACCTAGGACTCCAATCAATGGTCATACCTACAACTACTATGCTACAGCTAGCTGACACATCTATAGTAAGACCTGAAGGGATACTCGAAGACATAATTATCAATATAGAATCCTTGGAATACCCAGCTGATTTCATAGTCATCGAAGTAAAGAGTAAACTTAGTGGATACCCAATAATACTAGGGAGACCCTAGTTGGCAACTGCAGATGCTTACATAGGATGCAAATTGGGAAACATGACAATCACCAGTGGCCAAGATAAGAATAAAATCATGATTTATCCCCCAGCTAGGAAGTCTTCAGACCTAGAATATCAAAATTGGACAAGCGATTATGATGACACATCCAACCAACACATACAACCTGTCCTTACAATTGAAGCTTCCCTATCACTAAAATCCATCGACGAAGATAGTCATTTAGATAGGTTTATACAAAATGCTTCTTCTAATCATAATATGTTTGAATATTTTCTTGGCACAGGTCAGCAGCAAGAAGAGGAAACATTAAACCATAATCCTGAAAAAATGTGGGAAGAGGTACTCACACTTGAACAACATCCAATTCAGATAAAAACAGTTGAGATAATTCCTTGCAAGACAGTTAATATTAACTCCAATCTGGAGCCAGGATAAGATCAACAATTACTGAATTTACTTCCAGACAACAAAAAATCCTTTGCATGGACATACACTAACATGAAGGATATCCACCTAGACATCTGTAAGCACTATATCTATATAAAGGAAGGTGTTGTGCCTATCAGGAAACCACAGAGAAGAATGAACCTAGCATTAAAGGACATAGTCAAGATGGAATTACGAAAGCTATTAGATGCAGGGTTCATATACCCAATCTCAGATAGTGAGTGGGTATCACCATTTGTCATAGTTCCTAAAAAAGGAGGAAAGTGGAGGATTTTTGTGGACTATAGAGAGCTCAATAAGGCAAACAAGAATCACTTTCCTCTCCCATTTATCGACCAAGTACTGGACAAATTAGCTGGGAACAGATTTTTCTCATTCTTGGAAGGGTTCAGTGGGTACAACCAAATCCTCATTCACCCAGCTGATTAGGACAAAGCAACATTCACATGCCCATGGGGCACTTATGCATACAAAGTGATTCCCTTTGGGCTCTGTAATGCCCCAACAACGTTTTAGACGGAAATCCTAAGTATCTTCTCTGATCTTATTAATGAACAAATGGAGGTCTACATGGATGACTTCACACCCTATGGCCAGAATTTTGAGCAAGAACTAAAACATCTAGAATTGGTTTTGAAAAAATGTATTGATATGATCTTATGTCTCACCAATGATAAATGTAGAATGATCATGGAAGAAGTCATCATGCTTGGCCACCATATTTCACAGAGAGGAATTGAGGTTGATCAGGAAAAAGCTACAGTCATCAGAACACTACCACCACCTGTGAAACAGAGAGATGTGCGAAGTTTTTGTGGACAAATAGGATACTATAGAAGATTCATTGAGAGTTATAGAAAAATTATTGCACCAATTTTTTCTCTACTCACAAAAGACACAGAATTCATATGGTCAAAACATTCTATGCTATCATTTGACAAACTAAAAGAGAAAACAATTACAGCTCCAGTACTCCAAGGACCAGATTGGGCACTTCCATTCCACATCCACTCAGATGCATCAGATAAGGCCATTGGATATGTCCTTGGACAAGAAAGAGAGAAGAATCCCTATGCTATATATTATATTAGTAAAAATTTGGCAGGAGCAGAATTAAATTATACTGTCACAGAGAAGGAGTTTTTGGCTTTCATACATGCCATTAACAAATTTAGGCACTACATAACTGGATACCAAGTTTTTTTCCATCCGGACCATTCAGCAATAAGGTATCTCATGGACAAACCTAATACAAGTGCTCGAATAATTAGATGTCTACTCCTCCTGCAAGAGTTTGACATCACAATTTTGGATAAGCCAAGAGAACACAATGTAGTGGCATATTTTCTGCCTAGGCTCATCCATGGACAATACAATGAAGTGGTAAATGACAGTTTTCCTGATGAGCATCTTTTTGCAATATCCACAAGAAGCCCATAGTTTACTGACATAGAAACCTATTTAGTGTCTAGGAAATTTCCGGCACATTACAGCTACAAAGAGAAGAATAAAATCATAAGACAAAGTGCCACTTACACATGGATAGAGGGAATGCTCTTCAGAATAGGACCAGATCAAATATTAAGAAGATGCATTAAAGAAGATGAAGTGCATGACATAATGCATGTCACTCACATTGAGCCATGTGGAGGACAATATGCTGCAAAAAGGATAGCCTATAAAATTTTGCAAACAGGGTATTATTGGCCAACACTCCACAAGGATGCCTATGAATATGTTTCACACTGTGATGACTGCCAACAAATGGGGAAGCCCACACAAAGAGAAGAAATGCCTCTCAATCCACAAATCTCCTCAGAAGCATTCGAGAAATGGGGATTTGATTTTGTTGGTCCAATCAACCCACAATAAAATCAGAAAAGCTACATGCTTGTATGCACTGACTACCTTACAAAGTGGACCAAGGTAGCAGCACTTGCTCCAGCAAATGAAATCAATGTGGCAAAATTTTTCACTAAACAAATATTCCATAGGTTTGGAGTCCCAAGAGAGCTAGTTTCTGATCAAGGCCCACAGTTTACATCAAATCTAATAGAAGACTTGCTTCGAAGAAACAATGTTAAGCACAGACAATCCTCCTCCTATCACCATCAAGCTAATGGTCAAGCTGAGTTAACCAACAGAGAATTAGAAAGAATTTTGACGAAGACAGTGAAAATACACAAAATAGATTGGGTAGACAGATTAAGTGAAGCAGTTTGGGCATATAATACCACATGGAAAACAACAACAAGCTTCACCCCATATGAGCTAGTTTATGGAAAGAAAGTTATGTTACCCATTGAATTTGAAATCAAGACATTGAGAATTGCAGCACAGTTAAATATGGAACTTTCAGACATCCAACAGGAATGCATGCTACAATTAAATCAACTTGATGAGCAACGCCAGCAAGCACTTGGCCATACTGAAATTATCCAGCAACAAAGAAAGAAGTGGCATGACACACACATAAAGCAGAAAACATTCAAGGAAGGTGACTGGGCACTACTCTATGACTCCAAGTTTCACACTTTCAAGGGAAAACTAACAGCTAGATGGCTCAGACCCTACATCATTGAAAAGATCTATGAAAATGGAGCTATCAGAATTACAACAATAGATGAAGAAAAATTCCCCATGTTGGTGAATGGACACAAATTAAAAATCTACAAGACACCACAGTCCAAAGAAGAATTCACATACATACTCTACCAACAAATTCTAGTGTTGATAGAGAGCATCAAATGAAACTGATCTACAGTTACTAAAAAAAATTTGAAAAAAAAAGAGAAAAAATGAAAAAAGAAAAAAAAAATGAAAAATGAAAAAATGAAAAAAGAAAAAAATGAAAAAGAAAGAAGAAAAAATAAAAGAAAATAAAAAGAAAATGAAAAAGAGCAAAATGAATTGAAAATGAAAAATCAAAAAATGATTCACTCAACGTTATCACAAGTGAATTGCAGCAAATCATACATCCCCATGAAGAACCAGCACGCATATTACAAGAAGATCAAATCAAGTGAGCCAGGTAGCAATATTCAAGCAAGTCAGCCATCTGTTCAAGCGAGCTAGAAATCTAATCAAGTGAGCAAGAAAAGTATCAAAGCACTACAGAAACCAAGCAAGCCAGCCACGTATTCAAATGAAAAAAAAATCATGCACTACAGAAATGAAGTCAGCATGTTCAGGGAATATTTTTAACTCAGTACTCAGCATATGAGCAAAGTCAAATCAAAATTTGACACAAAAATCAAAGCATGCAGATACAACATTTTCAAAAGAACCGACTGAATGAAGGAAAACACACGTAACTACTGACATGCCTAAAATAACTACAGATAATGTGGAAATCTACTACAGAATAAAACATCCATGAAATCAAGCCACATCATGCACTCAGGTACTCTAAGCATAACCAGGTAATCCATAAAAATCTTTGTTTTATTTTCAAGGTCAAATCATCATCCCACAAAATGGTTATTTCTTAAGCTGAGGACAACTTTCAAATTAAATCGGCGGAAAGGTTCACAGGTTTCCTTCGAACCTATGAATCAATCCCATCCAGTTGAGGTAAGTCAGCCACACTCAAAGTTTTTTGTTTTGCTAATCATTGTAGAAAATTCAAGATGAAAAATGGGTTAAAAAAGAGTGAACCAGAGGATCACAAAGCCATTTATGAAAACCCATGGGTTTTATCAATCCTCAGTAATGCAGGATGGATTCCCTTCATCTTAAGGCTGGGATGGTATAATATAGAGGTGGCTTTAGAATTCACAAGAAACTTGAAGCACATCAAAGATGAGTAGTTCGTCACCCGTGTTAGCGGACTTCATATCAGACTAGATGAGGAGTCAATTGAAAAATACACAGGGCTACCCATGGGTATACACTGGGCTAGGGAAGACAGGGAAGCCAACAAGAGTGCAATGGCAGCTTTCTTCGGACCTAGAGAAGTTTATGAAGAAGACAAAAATGGAGTCAAGAGGGTCACTATGCCAACACCTTGGGACGAAGTAGCTGCTGTCGTTTAGAAATATGTAATGTGTATAGGGAGGCTGAACTATGTCCCTCTCTTCCACTTCTGAATTATGGATCTTCTAAGGCACAGGATCCATATCAAATCGAATAAAAACATCAGCATTCCTTATTAGCTTCTCCTGTCTCTGAGAGAAATGAGAAAAAAAGTAGTTGAAGGAAAAGAAGATGCATTAGCCCACCATGGGCTAATCAAATTGATAATTCAGGAAGAGTTAACAGTACAGGTTCCAGAACTTTCATGGGAGGAGTTTGTGGTAATATCAACCGAGGATGTACAGAGAATGAAGGGTACACCTACTATCGGCATACCCCTAGCTTCTGGGTCAAAGGACAAGATCGCTTCTACATCAGGAGCTAAGACAAAAATCGACCTGGACAGTGTGGCCGATACCCTGATGAAAATTAAGCATTCGAGAGATGGCTCCCACCAAAAGGAATCATGGATTTCCACCAGCGAGCAAGGGTCAAAGTGGCGAAGCAAAAGGTTCACACAACCACCCAAAATGAAGCATGCAAAGGAGGTAGAAAGGGATCCAAACCCAATAATTCAGGACATATCTGATGATGATGATGATTGGGTAGACCATGATGACCCAACCACACCTGAAGAACAGGATGATGACCAATGGAACCCCGTTGGTCAAGATGTAAACCATGCTAATCAAAATATAAACCTTGGATTCACTGACCAGCTGACTGAGGCAATGACAGAGTTGGAAAAGGTCAAGGAGGAGTTGGCAGCATTAAAAATTTAGGCAAGAATACAGAGAAACCAGCCAGCTTCACCAGCAACCCCACTGTTTGCACATGAGAAAACCGAGATATTGAAGATGCAACTAGTAGGGGAATTGAAGCTAGGAGAACAACAAAATGCGACACTGAGGGAGAAATTTGTCCAAGCTCAGACAGAATTGGCTCAGAAAGACTAGAAAATACAGCAATTAGAGGACACATTGACTACCACTACAAAAATCTATGATGAAATATTGCAACTCAGACCCCGTCCCAAATTTATACGCTCTACTTAAAGGAAAAGTGGGGAAGGTTCCAACTGCAGAGGTTAAAACAAGGCCTATCTCTGGAATTGAATACTACAAGAGAATTTGTGGACACTTCTCTTGATTGCACAGAGTTGGAAAAGGATTAATTGTGCGAATTCTTCTTGCACAACTTTGTGGTACCAAGCACACTTAACTGGTCACCTAATCCATGCGTAGGCGACTTCCAGTTGAGAGAATTATGCTCCTGGATGAACCAGAAGGTGTAAAGGGCACAAGATGATCATATATATCTTACAGAGAAGTGGCAAAATCCATTATGGATCAGGGCCAAGGCATCTCACCCTGAAAAGGTAATTCAGGCCCACCAAACTATCACCACTAATGAAGAGTTAATTCCTATCTTGCTTGAAAAACAGCAAGAGGCAGTCACGTATTTTGATCTCACCCTTCAATACACATACAAAGAGGTACAGGAGGCCATCAGTTATAGGTTGTCAAGGATTGGAGATGATTTGAAGAAAAAGGAATCTCATTCCCCTCTCAGACTAGAAGCTTCTCTCGTCAAAGGTAAGCTATACAGAGAATCCTTGATCAAGAATCAGCTCAGATGGATTGGGATGAAGCTAAATCCTCCATTTTTCTTTCCTCTAATTATTAAAGAGTAGATTAATGAGGAACAAGAGAAAATAACATGGGCCAAGGATGACCAAAGCATGGGTTACTACAGGCAGGCAGGGGCTCCCAAAATGGTCGCATGGGACATTAGAGAAGTCATCGAAGAGCCGAGTGTGTCACCCAAGGATGGATGAATCCTTCAAGGATTGGGGAGATGATGAGCCTAAATTATAGGTATCCTATATCCTTTTTTCCACAGTAAAAGACAAGATGTGATGAAGGAAATACACCTGTTTTGTGGGAAAATGTATTTACTTTTATTATTTAATAAGGATGTTTAGAGATTATTCTTTTTATGTTAAAAGCATTTTTCTACGTGCTAACCCTGGAATGAGCAAGCATAAACAAGGCGTGAAGGTCTTGAGGTATCAACGAGATTCAAAGATCGAGACTGCAGATAACAAAGGGGCTCAGCGCCCATATCTCCCTAAGTTATAGAGAATCCCTGATTAAGAGGATCGACATTTATGATCATAGACTAGGTTAGAATTAGAGACATATATATATGGACCTCTCGGGTAGCAAGGGGGTCCTGTTGCTATCTTGTAGAATCAATCGTTTATGCATTTGTGTATGGAGAAGACAGTTGGTGTTAAAGAATTCTCTTGAACCATGAAGTTACTATTTTAATAAGAAGACTGATGTTACTTTCAAGCCTGCGTTTATAAGTTTTCCATACTCCTGAGTACAGGTTGGGGAGGGCCCCTCCAACACGTAAGTCAGGAGTTTTACTTTATTTTCAGATATTTTCCATATGTGTTGTGCATTGATTTAATCCTTATCATATATGAAAGTATTTTGATGGCATTTGAATACCATGGTTTTATTTCAGCATTAAAGCACTCATTTTCATTCAGCATAATATCTGTAGTTGGTTACAGCGCATTCCGTAGTTTGGTAAAACTCTTTCCGTAGTCCTATAGTGCATTCTGCACAAGCACATTTTAACATCTGTTTTCATGCATTCTTATATTAGTTCTAAAACAATGATTTATATCTAGGAGCTCATGCATATTTCCCTTATCAGATTTAGATCATAGAGGTTGATTACTTTCTGTTCTTTGGTTTAATTAATGATCATCACTTTGAGTGTTTAATCCGAATAGATAGGATTGGTTACTTTTCAGCATTGGATATTTACGTTTTGGATTTGGTTTTCAATATTTAAGTTTTTAGATTAGAATTTCAATATTCAACACTTGATTTTCAGTATTCACTTCTTAGATTAAAATCTCAGCTTTCAGCATTTCAATCCTTTGTATAGATTTACAGTTTTCAGCATTTAATTTCTTAGCATAGGAATTTGTCATTCATAGATTCACAATATTTTTAGATCACCTTCTTCTTTGATTAGAGAAACCCTTAAGATATATACCCAAAATCCCAAACACGACGAAGACTATCCTATAGAGCACATACAGTGCTAGCACCTCTGAAGTTTGTACGTCCCATGGTCAATAATTAAAGTATGCTCCTAGTCTAGCTACCCTAATTAGGCATCCATTCCGGGAGACCACCAAGCACCAGAGAGATGGTCGAGGACCAGTTAAATCTAATTAGGGAGGAAAATGTAGATGTCCACAAGGTTTACCAGACATTTTTCAACCTGTTTGCAATTGACGAAACCCTGAACTGTCCAAATTGGTCGACTGGTGTGCCTCCAACTATTCCCTCACCGAAAGGATTATTATGGACGCAACCAACTTCAAAATACTATGCAAAATCAGTTCCCTCACCGTTGGAAAGGCCCTGTCCATCCCAGACGAGTTCTATCAAAAGGCCAAAGAGTATAAGGAGGAATCCCTAGTCCAACATTTTAGAAAGGACCCAGCTGACCTTAAGGAGAGTTTCTTCCATAACATCCTACAGCCGAATACCTCCCTCAATAACAAGCTTTTCCTTGATGTAGCCACTCCATTTAGAGAAGAATCCATGTGCATCATTTCCATATTATCCTAGTTTCTAGGTTTAGATAGTGACATGTACATTACTGAGCCCTTAATAAGCCTAATGTTTGCCATGAGTACATGCCCTGTTGAATTGGATAGCCCCAGTTAATCCTCCTAGTGTGCTTGCCTCAAATTTAATGAATCCTTAGCTGACAGTATCCACTCTTAGCTGGCAGAATCCCCCAAGACTAGAATCTTTAGGTTTCAGTTGTACCTATTGAGGTGTTCTTCTCTTTCAACGAGGAGAATTTGCAGATGCCAGAACTGATGCTCACTCATGAGATACTCTCAGATTATACCAAGTTCATGGACATCATCATGTCTGAAGTATACTAGGCTATCTTTCAAAAGAAGCTGCCCAAGGTACTGCCAGAGATGAAAGAGTTGTTGTAGTTGGTGAGCTCTCATAATGGATGCCTAATGAGGGTAGCTAGACTAGGAGCCTACTTTAATTATCAACACGGGGGACATACAAAATTCAAAGGTGCAGGAACTATATGTGCTCTTATAGGATAGTTTTTGTCATGGTTGGGAGTTGGTATCAGTGTTTAAAGGTTTCCTAAAAGGAATCAAATAAGCTAGAAAAGGATTTCCTAATCTATGGATGAAAATACCTATGCTAAGAAATTCAAATACTAAAGACAGTAAATCTATATTAAAGAATTTAAATGCTGAAAACGGTAAATATGTTCCTAAGAATTGACTTGCTAAAAATAGAGAATTTAGACTATGAATGTAAATACTAAAAACGTAGCAGATCTATTCTAAAATAATGAAAGATGGATCTTTAATCTACGAAGCAATTACTGTAGATCAAATGCATAAAACTAGAAGTCTGGTCTAACCTATTCAATTTCCAAAACCAGGTTCAGAATACCATTATCTAATGCTACGAAATAATCAGAATTTCAAGAAGTGAATATCATTAATTAACCACAGTATTGAGAGTAAGCAATCTTTATGAGCAACCATAATAATGGGAGAGTGCCTAAGCTTTAAGATCTGGATCATTGTTTCAAAAGCAATGCGAGTACATAAGGAAATAGATGCTTAAAATATGCTTTGGAAGAATGTTGCTACAGGACTACTGAAATAGTGTTACCGAACTACTGAGTGCATTATAAACTACTATGGAATCAGACTGGTTGCATTACTACAAAAATCAAATCGTACTAATTAACGCCATTCAAATGCTTTCATATGTAATATAGATTTCAGTCAATGTAAAACACATAATGGAAAATACCTGAACAGTAAGATCTCTTGACTTACATGTTGGAAGGGCCCTCTCCAGCCCATACTCAGGAGTGAAGGAAACTTATAGACACCGAATTGAAAGCAACATCAAATATTTATTCAAAATAGGAGCTTCATAGTTTAACAAAAGTCTATAACTCAAACTATCTTGACAGTATAAAAACGTAAAACAATGGTTCTCAAAAATGGCAACAGGATCCTTTCGCTAGCTGAGAGGCCCATATATATATTCCTCTAATGCTTAACCTAACTTAGATGTCTAATTGCCGATTCTATTTGAATAGGTGTTCTCTCTAGAAATCAGGAAAAAGGCGCTGAGCTTTTCATGAACTTTCAGTCCATTGCTTGATTTACGTGTTTGTCCTTTAGTGTACCTGGTCCTGCTCAATCATACTCAATTTTCACATAATTAGTTTATTGAACACGCATTTAAACATACAAGAATAATCTTTAAAACAACTTCATTAAATAATCAAGGTAAATCATTTCTCCCACAAAACAAGTGGATTTCTTCACTCTTTCTTATGTTTTTGCTGTGGGGAAAGGATATTAGATACCTATATCTTGGACTCATCATTCTCCCCCATACTTGAAGGATTCACCCATCCTTGGGTGAAAGAGTCAATTCGTCGACAACTTCTCTGATGTCCCATGCTACTACCCTGGGGGTCCCTGCCTGCCTATGGTAGCCTAAGGTATGATCCTCCCTGACCCATGCTCTTCTCTCTTCTTCATCATTAATCTATTCCTTAATAACCAAGGGAAGGAAGAATGGGGGATTCAGCCTCATTCCAATCCATCTGAGTTGATTCCTTATCAGGGATTCCCTGTATAGTTTGGCTTTGAATAGAGCATCTTCAAGTCTAAGAGGGGAGTGGAGCTCTCTTTTTTTTAGGTCATCTGATACTCTGTTCCATCTTTCCTTAATGGAATCATCAACCTCTTTGTGTGTGCTTTGGAGAGTAACATCAAAATGAGCCACAACCTCCTGTTGCTTTCAAGGAGAATGGGGATCAGCTCCTCATCCTGGGTGAGGATCCTATGGTTGTAAATTATTCTTTCAGGGTGAGTTTCCTTTTCCCTAACCATTAGTGAGGTTTTCCATTTTGTTGCAGCGTAAATGTGGTAGTCTTGAGCTCGCTCAATTTCATGATTCATCCATGAATATAGTGCCCTCAACTGGAAATCGCCCATGTAAGGGTTTGGCGACCAATTGGGGGAGCTTGGAACTACAAAATTGTGCAAGAAAAATTCACTTAATTGGTCCTTCTCCAACTCTATGGAATTTAGATATGCATCCATAAATTCTTTGGGGGAGCTTATCTCCATCGGGAGTCCCTGTTTTAACCTTTGGAGCTGGAATTTGCCTCACTTCTCCTGTAGATAAACTACATAAATTGCTGATGGAGGCCTAAGGTTCAGTAGTTTATCATATATTTTAGTGGTAGTATCCAAACATCCCTTAATTGAACAATCTCCTGGTCCTTTTTGGCTAGCTCCCCTTGTGCCTCAGCCAATTTCTCTTTAAGTGCTGAATTTTCCTGCTCAGCCATTTTTAGCTCCCCTGCATGATGCATTTTCAGAATCTGTGTCTTTTCAGATGCAAATGGAGGTGATGTGGGATGGCTTCCTGATTCAATTCTAAATGTTTCCAGCTCTTTTTTGAGCTTTTCTAATTCCTCCCATACCTCAGCGAGTTGGTTGATGACCCCAGGATTTTCATTGTGCTCAGGAGGGTTCCCCTGGAAGTTATCTTTCTCTTCCTGTGCATTCTGTTCTTCTTCTGCATCCTGTTCTTCTTGTTCATCCATCTCCTCTTGTTCATCCTGCTCTTCTTGCTCATCCTGCTCCTCTTTTGAATCCTGCTCTTCTTGTTCATCTAGCCCTTCCGGTGTAGTGGGATCCTCCTGATCTACCCAAAGATCATCGTCCTCATTAAACACATTTTGAACTAGGGGACTGGGTTCCCTTTTCTCTTCCTTGGCAATTCGGATTTTGGATGTTTGTGTGAATATTTTATTTCATCTCTTCAACCCCTGATTACTGGCAGATATCCCTGGGTTCGTTTTGGGGGAGTCATCTCATGAATGCTTTATCTTCACTAGGGTATCAGCCACACTGTCCAAGTCGATTTTCCTCTTCGTCCCTAATGTAGAGGCAGTCTTGTTCATTGATCAAGGCGGTAGGGGTACACCAACTGTGGGTGTACCCTTCATTCATTGAACATCTTCAGTAGATGCCAACATGAATTCTTCCTAAGAAAGCTCTGGGATATGCACTTTTAATTCCTCACAAACGATTAATTTGATCAACCCATGATGGGCTAAAGAATCCTCCTTTCCTTTAATCACTTTCTTGTTGATTTCTGCTAGAGATTGGAGCAGGTAGTATGGAATATTAATGTTGTTGTTTGGTGGAAGATCGGCCCTGTGCCTCAATAGTTCTAGAATTCGAAAATGAAAAATGGGGACATAACTTAACCTACCAGTGCATGTAAGATACTTCTGGACGATCGCATCCATTTCCTCCCATGGTGCTAGCATGGAGAGTCTTTTGACTCCATTTTAATCTTCGTCATAGACCTCTCCTTGCTCAAAAAATACTACCTTTGCTTCATGGTTTTCCTCCCTATTATCCCTGCTCCAATGCAGGCCCATTGGTAGACCAGTTAATTTGGCAATCACTTCATCATCCAACTTTATACGTAACCCCTTCACTTGGGTGACGAACTGTTCATCCTTGATATGTTTTAAATTTCTTGCAAACTCCAGAGCCACCCCTGCATTGTATCCTCTCAATCCTAAGATGAAAGGCATCCAACCCGTGTTGCGGATGATTTCTAAGATTCGTAGGTTCTGATAAATAGCACTGTGTTCCTATGGTTCGCTTTTTTTGAAACCTTTTTTCATCCTGAAATCCTTTACTATAACAGTAAATCAGCACTTGGAGCATGGCTATCTTTCCTCAAATGGTCGAGGTTGATTACTGGTTCGAGGGTTGGATTACTATCTGTGTGACTACCCTAGCTTCCATTTTCTTGCTTCTGGAGAGTTCTGAGAGTTTCGTATTTGCAAAACTGGCTTTTTGGAAGATCATGCAGCCTTACTTAACTGCCTTTCTGCACTTATCCTTATTAGCATTTGTTGTACCTTCCGCTTGATCGAGCCCTGCTTTTTATTTCATGATTGTATCTTGCCCCATTTGCTTTGATTATTTGGAAGTATGGTGGCTATATGCGGGTTTATCATTTGCTGACATGACAAAGGTAGTAATCATGATTCATTGAGGCTGATATGACTTAGGTAGCAATCATGATTTATTGAGGCCTTCTGAATTGAACCATGCCTCTGAATGAAGATGTAAGCTGTCCTCATCTTTATAAAACAAATGTCTTGCGGGAGAATGATTTGGCCTTAAAAATAAAACAAATATGTTAGAGATTACCTCGTTATGTTTTTAGCATACCTGAGTTTATGATCTAGCCCGATTTGTATGCGTGGCGGATTCTGTAGTAGATTTGGCAATGTTTGTAGTAAATTTTGGCATGTCAGTAGTTACGTGTGCTTGTTTCTTTTTCCTTGTGTTCGTTTGAATTTGTTGTTTTTGCTTCTTTTGAAATTTGTGTCGTTTCCTGATTTGACTTTGTGACAATGATTTTGCATTCGGTTTCAGATTGTTCATTGTATTGTTGTAATCTATGCTGGCTCTCTTGAATAGATGGCATGCTCGCGTGAAATATTGTAGATGTGATTAAATATCTTGTTTGCTAGAAATGAATTCTGTAGTTTAGTTGATACCTTTGTTGTCTTCGTTTGTAGACGTGGCTGGCTCGCTTGATTTATTTAATGATTGAAAATAATCGGGATCACTTGATTAGATTTCTGGATCACTTGTATTTTGATGACAGGCTCGCTTGAATAGTAGCAATTTTTGAATAATAGCAGGCTCGCTTGATTGAATTCTGCAGTATGATATCTTTGTTGCTGACTGTAATATATGACTGGCTTGCTTGATTGTTTATTGCCTGCATTTTGCATGTTGTGCCTTCGTGGGGGTGTACGATGCCCTGTAGTTTTACCTTATCATTTCTGTAGTTTGTTATTTGGCATTTTTCCCATTCCCCTTTCTCATGTTTTTTTCTTATTATTTTTCTTGTTTTTTTTCCTTTTTTTTCATTCCTTTTTTCATTCTGCTTCTCTTTTGAGCAAATATTTTTTTCTCTTTTTTTTTCATCTCTTTTTTCTATATTTTTTATTTATTTATTTTTTGTATATTTTTTTTCTTTTATATGAACTGAATTTCAATTATTTTCGATGCTCTCTATCAGCATCAGTTGTTGCTGGTAGAGTACTTGTGTAAACTCCTCCTTTGACTATGGCTTCTTGTAAAATTTGAGCCGATGTCCTTTTACTATCATAGGAAACTCTTCTTCATCAATTGTAATGATCCTTACAGCTCCATTGTCATAGATCTTTTGAAATATGTAAGGTCCCAACCATCTGGTTGTTAGCTTTCCTTTGAATGTATGAAACCTAGAGTCATAGAGTAGTGCCCAGTCACCTTCTTTGAACTTTTTATCCTTTAGGTGTTTGCCATGCCACCTCTTTCTTTGTTGTTGGATGATTTTAGTGTGGGAAGTGCTTGCTGGCATTGCTCATGCAGTTGATTCAATTGTAGCATGTGTTCTTGTTGTATTTCTGATAGTTCCATATTCAACTTTGCTGCAATTCTTAATGTTTTTATTTCAAATTCAATTAGCAGCATGATTTTCTTTCCATATACTAGTAAATAAGGTGTGAATCCTGTAGTTGTCTTCCATGTGGTATTATAGGCCCAAACTGCCTCACTCAATCTGTTAGCCCAATCTCTTTTGTGGAGTTGGATTGTCTTTGTCAGAATCCTCTCTAATTCTCTGTTGGTTACCTTAGCTTGACCATTTGCTTGAGGGTGGTAGGAGGAGGACTGTCTGTGCTTGACATTGTTTCTTTTAAGTAAGTCTTCTATTAAATTTGATGTAAATTGTGGGCCTTGATCAGAAACTAGTTCTCTTGGTACTCCAGACCTGTGAAATATCTCCTTAGTGAAGAATTTTTCCATGTTGGTTTCATTGGCCACAGCAACTGTTGCTACCTCAATCCACTTTGTGAGGTAGTCAGTGCATACTACGATGTAACTCTTCTGATTTGATTGTGGGTTGATTGGACCAACGAAATCAAATCCCCATTTTTCGAATGCCTCCAAGGAGATCTGTGGATGGAGTGGCATTTCATCTTTTTGTGTTGATTTTCCCATCCTTTGGCAGTCATCACAGTGTGAAACATATTCATAAGCATCTTTGTGGAGTGTTGGCCAATAGTACCCTATTTGTAAAATTTTATAGGCTGTCCTCTTTGCAGCATAGTGTCCTCTACATGGTTCATTGTGAGTGGCATGCATTATGTCATGCACGTCATCTTCTCTAATGCACCTTCTGAGTATTTGATCTGGTGCTTGTTTGAAGAGCATGCCTTCTATCCACGTGTATGTGGCACTTTTCCTTCTTACTTTTGTCTTTTCTTTATAACTGTAATGTTCTGGAAACTTTCTAGACACTAAATAGTTTGCTATGTCAGCAAACCATGGGCTTCTTGTGGATATGGCAAAAAGGTGCTCATCGGGAAAACTATCATTGATTACTTCACTGTCTTGTCCATGTGGCAGCCTAGATAGAAAGTCAGCCACCACATTGTGTTTACCTAGTTTGTCTAAAATCGTGATGTCAAACTCTTGGAGTAGTAGTAGCCATCTAATGACTCGAGCACTTGTGTTGGGTTTGATCATTATATACCTTATGGCTGAATGGTTTGTATGAACAAAAAATTGGTAGCCAGTGATATAGTGCCTGAATTTATTAATGGCATGTATGACAGCCAAAAATTCCTTCTCGGTGACAGTATAATTTAATTTTTCCCCTGCTAAATTTTTACTTATATAATATATTGCATAGGGCTTCTTCTCTTTTTCTTGTCCAAGGACAGACCCGATTTCCTTATATGATGCATCTAAGTGGATGTGGAATGGAAGTGCCCAGTCTAGTCCTTGGAGTACTGGAGCTATAATTTTTTTTTCCTTAAGGTTATCAAACGTTGTCATGCAATGGTTTGTCCATGTGAATTCAGTGTCTTTTGTGAGAAGTGCAAACATTGGGGCAGCAATCGTGCTATAATTTTCCATAAATCTCCTGTAGTACCCTGTTTGTCCAAGGAAACTTCTCACATCCCTTTGTTTAACAGGTGATGGTAGCGTTTTGATTACTGAAACTTTTGCTTGATCAACATCTATCCCCCTCTGTGATATATGATGTCCTAGAACAATTCCTTCTTCCATTAACATTTTGCATTTGTCATTGCTCAGACATAGGCTCATCTCAATACATTTTTTCAACACCAATTCAAGATGGGTCAATGCTTGGTCAAAGTTTTGTCCATAGGTTGTGAATTCATCCATGAAGACTTCCATTTGATCATTTATGAATTCGGATAATATACGTAGTATGGCCCTTTGGAATGTTGCTGGAGCGTTACATAACCCAAAGGGTAGAACTCTGTATGCATAAGTGCCCCAGGGGCATGTAAACGTTGTCTTATCTTGATCAGCTGGGTGTATTAAAATTTTGTTGTACCCACTGAAGCCATCTAAGAATGAAAAATACTTTTTCCCAGCTAATCTGTCCAACACCTGATCTATAAATGGCATTGGAAAGTGATCTTTCTTGGTTGCTTTATTTAGCTCTCTTTAGTCCACACAAATTCTCCATTTGCCTGCTTTCTTAGGGACTATAACTAGTGGTGCGACCCATTTGCTGTCAAAGATGGGATATATGAACCCAGCATCTAATAACTTCTGTAGTTCTACTTTGACAATGTCTTTTAATGCTAGGCTCAACCTCCTTTGTGGTTGCCTGATAGGGATAGAACCTTCTTTGATGTAAATGTAATGTTTGCAAATATTAGGATGTATACCTTTCAGGTCTGCATATGTCCATGCAAAAGCTTATTTTTTTGTGATAATACTTTCATTAACTGTGCTTCTTGCTCTGGCTTGAGATTGGAATTGATGTTGACCGTCTTTCCAGGCATAATTTCCATTGTCTTTGATTTCTATAATTGTTCTTGCAGAGATAGCACTTCTTCCCACATTTGATTTAAGTTCTGGTTTGAAATTTTGCCTCCTTGTTGCTGCTTCGTGTCAAAAAATATTTCAAGACCAACATTGTTAGAATATGCATTTTGTATGAACCTATCTATATGACCATCTTCATCTATTTCTTTTAATGATAGTGCAGCATCAATTGTTAGGACAAGTCGTAGGTTTTGATTTGGTGTGTCGTTATAATCATCAGTCCAATTTTGATATTCTAAGTCTGAAGATTTCCTTGCTGGTGGGTAAATCATGATTTTTTTCCTGGAATGTCAACTGGTGATAGTCATGTTTCCTGATCGGTAACCTATGTAAGCGTCTGCGGTTTCCAACCACGGTCTACCTAGTATGATTGGATGACCACTAAGTATACTTTTGACTTCAATGACTATGAAATTAGCTAGGTATTCCCAAGATTCAATATTGATCATAATGTCTTCGAGCATCCCTTTGGGTTTCTAGTGGATGTGTTAGCTAGCTGGAGTACTGTAGTTGTTGGTCTGACCATTGATTGGAGTCCTAGGTATATCATGGATTCCCTAGTCATCACGTTGATAGCAGCTCCCAAATCGATTAAGGTTCTATTTATTTGTTTGTTATTGATGGTGACGTTCACGACAAGACTACCTGGATCAATATATTTAGGGTTAATAATGATTCCCAACATCAAGATATTTAGGGTTGGCGGATCATGCTTCCTCCTCCTTGGTTTCTTCAGACAAGTTTCTCTAATAAATTTTTTACATATGGGCACATCCCTTATTGCTTGTAAAATTGGAATCTGGATGTTTAAGTGCTTTAATTCGTTTAAGATTGCATTTTCTTCTTCCTCTTTTGTACCGCGTATAAGTTTTTCTGGAAATGGAGGATTTTTGTTTCATGGGAGTGTTTGAGTTTCTTCCTCTTGAGGATTTGGTTCATCTGGATGTTGAACATAGGGTTGTGTTGTTTGTTCTTGAGGTTCAGGTTGTTGGATATTATGTGTGGATGTATTTTGCAATGTTTTTCTGGATCTGAGGTTTATTTCGTTTATTTCCATGGTGTCTACGACATAGGTAGGGAATTGTGTGATGTCAGCATTATAAGTTTGTTGTTGTTGTGGAGGTATGATGTTATTAGGGTTTGAAATGGGTTGAGCTAGAATTGGTGGGGGTCTGGGGGGTGGCATAATAAGTGGCTGTTGTAATGGGGCTCTCGAATTTGATGGATGGGGGTATTGATTTGCATAATTCGTGGTTGATGGAGGAAAAGGCGGGGGGTATGGAGGGTAAGACGGTGGGTAATAAGATTGTTGATAGGATGGTTGATAAGTTTGTTGATTCTGCTGATAAGTCTACTGATTTTGCTGCCATTGGTTTGGATTTGGCTGTGCTTGCCATGGATTTGGTGAAGAATTCCAATTTTGCTGGCCCTGATTATAGTAGGCTTGATTGCTAGGTTGGTATGGTCTGACAAAATTACTCCTTCTTTGATTTATAAAACAAAGCTGTTCTATTGCTCCTTCAATTGCATGATCTTGAATATAAGCCTTACATGAGGGTAAGAGGGGACATTTATCAGTGGAGTGATTATCAGTGCAAAGACCACACATTTCTATGGTATTTAATGTGCACTGCCCCTTCTCATGTTACTTTCTACAACTGGGGAAGAATACTGCTAATGCTTGGTTAATTTCATCCTGCTTCTTTTTTATTTGGAGTGCATCAAGTTGCATGGCCAATGATTGTAGGATGTCAGTTTTCATGTCATCAAGGAGGTTCCCTAGATCATATTTTGTAAGGTTTGGTCCTGCAGATGATGATGATGATCCTATGGATACATGTGTATCTCTTGTGCCATTTTTTCTTTTCCTAAACCTAGAATGGTTTTTGAAGATCTGTAGTATCTGGTCATAAGTTTTTTGGAATATGTCTCCATCTCCCAAGAGGTTTAAGATCTAAAAATTCTCTTCTTTGATCCCTCTAAGAAGGACAAGTTTCAGTTATTCAGGGTCTAGGGTGCAATGGTTAGCTCGTTTGTAGCTGAGCTGAAAACGTTGGGCATAGTCTTCTAAGGATTCATGGTCTCCTTGCTACATCCTAAATATTTCATCCCTTGTATCCTTTGCTTTGCAGTAGTCCCTATATTTTTCTAGGAATGCTTGTTTCATTTGGTCCCAACTGAAAATACTATTTCCTTCTAAGCTCATGAACCATCTAAGTGATAAATCTTTCAGTGTGGAGGGAAAAAGTATCAACTTTTGTGCATCCGTAGTGTAATCAAAGGATCTGCAAACTACCTCAAATTCAAACAGGAATGTGTCAGGATCTTCTAAAGTCAATCCATGAAAGCTTGGAAAATTTTTAGGGTTGATATTCTTCATCCTAGCATCTCCAAAAGGTATGCTAATGGGGAAGGTGAACAACTCCCTAGGTTCCTCTTCTTCGTCTTCCATAGTAGTGTTTGAGCTGGAACTAGTAGAGAAGTTGTTTCTGTTTGGATCGTATGTGGAGTCAGTTTTGTTTTCAGAGTTCAGGAATTCAAATTGAGAGTGGTCAGAACTGTTGTTACCATTTTTGCTCATGGAACGCTTAGGCAGAAAGCGTCCAAACCTATCCCTTTGCCGATGAGGCATTCATTGGTAAAATCTTTATGTTTTTTTTTTTATATATGCGATTTTTTCTTTTTTTTTTTGTTTTGTTTTGTTTGGTGAAGATGTCTCCTAAAATATTTAGCACCTCCCTGGCAATGGTGCCAAAAACTGGTGAGCTCTTAGAATGGATGCCTAATGAGGGCAGCTAGACTAGGAGCCTACTTTAATTATCAACCCGGGGGACATACAAACTTCAAAGGTGTAGGCACTATATGTGCTCTTCTAGGATATTCTTTGTCATGGTTGGGTGTTGGTATCAGTGTTTAAAGGTTTCCTAAAAGGAATCAAATAAGCTAGAAAAGGATTGCCTAATCTATGGATGAAAATACCTATGCTAGAAATTCAAATAATGAAGACAGTAAATCTATATTAAAGAATTTAAATGTTGAAAACAGTAAATATGTTCCTAAGAATTGACTTGCTGAAAATAGAGAATTTAGACTATGAAAGTGAATACTCAGAATGTAGCAGATCTATTCTAAAATAATGAAAGCTGGATCTTTAATCTAAGAAGCAATTACTGTAACTCAAATGCATAGAACTAGAAGTCTAGTCTAACCTATTCAATTGCCAAAACCAAGTTTAGAATACCATTATCTAATGCTACAAAGCAATCAGAATTTCAAGAAGTGAATATCATTAATTAACCACAGTATTGACAGTAAACAATCTTTATGAGCAACCATAATAATGGGAGAGTACCTAAGCTTTAAGATGTGGATCATTGTTTCAAAAGCAATGCGAGTACATAAGGAAATAGATGCTTAAAATATGCTTTGGAAGAATGCTGCTATAGGACTACTGAAACAGTGTTACCGAACTACAGAGTGCATTATAAACTACTACGGAATCAGACTGGTCGCATTACTATAGAAATCAAATCGTACTAATTAACGCCATTCAAATGCTTTCATATGTAATATAGATTTAAGTCAATGTAAAGCACATAATGAAATATACTTGAATAGTAAGATCTCTTGACTTACATGTTGGAGGGGCCCTCTCCAACCTTTACTTAGGAGTGAAGACAACTTATAGACGCTGAATTGAAAGCAACATCAAATATTTATTCAAAATAGGAGCTTCATAGTTTAACAAAAGTCTGTAACTCAATGTATCTCGACAGTATAAAAACGTAAAATAATGGTTCTCAAAAATGGCAACAGGATCCTCTCGCTAGCCGAGAGGCCGGTATATATATTCCTCTAATGCTTAACCTAACTTAGATGTCTAATTGCCGATTCTGTTTGAACAGGTGTTCTCTCTAGAAATCAGGAAAAAAGGCGCTAAGCTTTGCATGAACTTTCAGTCCACTGCTTGATCTGTGTGTTGTCCTTTAGTGTACCTAGACCTGCTCAATCATACTCGATTTTCACATAATTAGTTTATTGAACACGCATTTAAACATACAAGAATAATGTTTAAAACAACTTCATTAAATAATCAAGGTAAATCATTTCTCCCACAAAACAAGTGTATTTCTTCACCCTTTCTTGTGTTTTTGTTGTGGGGAAAGGCTATCAGATACCTGTATCTTGGACTCATCAGTAGTCTTCCCCAGAGAAGAGGACTGGTGATTGGTTCCTTTTAGAGCACAATACTGCAATCAGAGTATATGGTTTTTCCCATACACCTTATGTGTGACCAGCCTTCTTGTCACCCATATTGTTTACACTAGATTTCATTAGACAGAAGCTGAAAATAGAGGTTGAGCATTTCTTAGATGATAAAAAGGCTTCAGACATCACTTTTCCTTAACATGTAGGCCCATTATTTGTTAAAAATAAAGATTCCCTTCCAACTATTGATGATATGATGAGAAGTATGGAGTTCAGAACCAGAGCAACCATTAATTATGAACCTCACCATATCATATCAAATAGGAGAAAGGAGACTATTAGAAAGGATTTTGTGCATTTTGAACTCACAGGGCTGGCTGGGGCTACAAATTGGCTGGAATATCTTGACAAAATTCAAATGCATGTGGATGAGCAGGAAGATTCCACCTCTCTGGTATCACAAGTCATTCCCCCACCACCTATATTTTCCATCCTAGTCCCAGCAGTTGAAGAATCCATACCCCTTTCCAGTGGCTCTACGGAGTCTCTCAAGATGGAAGGCAATGATCCCATGGATGTAGACAATGATGCTGAGAGAGCCTCTAAAAGGAAGAAAGTAGGGAAGCATGAGCAACAATTGGTAACAGTAACAATAGGGCAGGCCAAGAAGAAGAAGCAGGTGAAGTTCTTGCTATTAGGATATTCCTATACTCCATCCTAGTCCTAGCAGCATTTCCATTGTTTTCATTTTCAGTCATGCATGCAAATATTAGGGTTTGCATGCATTTTGCATGCATTCCATTCATCAGCACCAACACCTAGCCCTTAGTGAGCTAGCCCCGAGAGCTTATTTCCTTGCAGTTTCAGCCCTTCCAGTGACTAATGCACCCTCCTTTGCTCCACTGCATGACAAAGGTGCCTTCTTCACCTACCAGTCCAGTTATATTCAGTTATCTTCAGTTACTTCCTTGATTTAAGGATTAACTGACTCTTTACTGACCTTATCACTCTGATGGACCTCCAATGAGACTAAACTGCCTGTTCTGACTCTAGTAAGCTCCTACTACATCCTCCACTAAGCCTCCTTCATCCAGTTAGTGTCTCCATGTGCTAGTTACATTCAGTTACACCTACTACACTCAGTTAGACTCAGTTTGACTGACGGTTGACAATTACTTATGCATTGATGACTCCACTGATGATCATGAGGACACCTAGTTGTGCTCCGATGACACTCCAGTGATCCTTTGATCACTCCATGAAGGCTAATTCGAATTGCCACCTTAGGCATTCAAATCCTCATGCTTGTACTATTTATTTGTCCATATTGTGATTAATTAATTGGTGTGTGTGAATTATTATTGCTTCTATCCGAGTTCTACTGTACCATATTATTCTATTGCTCATTATACTGTATTGTTCACTCTTCTTCTATTTTCCTGCTTAATCATAATTACTCTTGTGAGGTAGACATCATCTCTTAGATCTGCTGTGAGGATTTTCACACTTGCTACCAACCTTTGAAGTTAAAGAATATGCACTTAACTAGGCACCCACCGAGCTTGCAACACTGAGAAAAAGTAGGGCTAAGCTACTAGAAGAGTACGACGAGAGCCCAGAGACAATCTCAGAGGAGACCAAGCTATATGATGAAGTATGGAAAATTTTGAATAAATATGTATCCTTGGTGGCAAGCAAGTGCCTTTCCCAGAACACCGTAAGTCAGGCCTTGGCTACTAAGAATAAGGCCACCGAGCTGAAGGTAAATTTGGAGGACATCCCTGTGCCAGATCTGATAAATTTACACAAGGAGACTGGAAAGGTCATTTATAAAAAATTGTTGAAAGCTGCCTTATAGTTGTCTAGAGTGCAAGCTGACGAGAGCAAGGTTCAGAATCAACTCAGATATGAAAAGCAGGAAAATAAGTCCCTGAAGGCACAAACCAAAAGGTTCCAAGCTACATTAGTGGCTACTGAGAGACAAGAGGAAAAAAGGGTTAGTATCTAGAAGTTGTTGGAGGAGAAAGACAATACCATTCAATCATTAAAGCAGAAGTTAAAAATTCACTCCACCCAGCTAGTGGAAGCAGTTGACCTAGAAGACATGGAAGAGAAGAGAGAAGAGCTCCAAGGGAAGCTAACAGACTGCGAAGCTGAGCTGCTAAAATTTGAGGAAAAGGAAAAATAGTGGCTGGCAGATATAGCACTGGTGGCAGAAAGTGAAAAAGATTTGAAGGCCAAGGGGGAAGACCTCGAAAAGAAGCTACAGGAGAAGAATCAAGAGTTGGACAATATAGCCACAACCTCCATAGAGGATGATGATTTCTCACTTGTAGGGGCCATGGCTCAAGCGAGCCTGAGAGACATGGAAGTAGAAAGGCTAAAGAAGCAAAATGTGAATTTGAAGACCCTAATGACCAAACCAGAAGAAGAAAAGGAGGCTTGAGAAACCAAGTACCAGGAGTTAGAAACCAAAAATGAAGAGCTAGTGAAGCATGCCACAAGACAGACCTCCCTGCAGGAAGCAAAGTAGGTCATATGGGATGATATTATAGCAGAGGCAGAAAAACTGAGGCCCTGTCCTAATTTTATTTTGGATAAAGAAGTAGTAATCAAATATGCCAAGCAAAGTATCACAGCTGCAAACGAAAAGCTAAATAAAAAGCCTCTGGAATATGCTCAAAGAGCCATAGAATTTTTGAATGGCTTGTTTGAAGCTCAAGCTAATGCAACCAACATAAAGGATAGGGTGGCCATTATCATCTGGGCTAAGACGGTAGTGCAAAAACATCATTAGGTAAAAACCATCCAAGAAGGTATACACATCTTAGCTCATCAAGTGAAAATTTTTAAGGAAATGTTTGATGCACTATTCAAGAAGGGCCTACCCTTGTTTTGGGAAGAGGATGGTACTATGAGGTCACAGGAAGAGTATCAGGGTAAGCTGGAAGAATGTAGAATGGACCAAGGAGGCTTTGCAGACATGGACTAGCCATTAACAGGTAAAATGGTAGTGGATGTTGATGTATATGTAACTTCGGAATGTATTTCATCCATGTATTTCATTTATATATTATTGTACTCCTATAGAGATGTGTCATTCCTCTATACAAAAATGTCGTCATGTGTATTGACAAGTGTCGCAAGTGTGTGAACTTGCCGATGGGTTATTAGAGCACCATGTGTGGGGTCGGCCCTAATTTATGCAACACATGGTTGATGTACCTAGCTAGACAAGTCGGCCCCATAAGGTCACTGGGCAAACAGATCAAGTATAGAGATCGGGAGATCTCTATTTGGATCACTCAGAAACTCATTCTTCCTTCACTCGGAAAGTGGCGTACATGTGAGGAGGAGGATCATCTGCTACTAGGAGGCTATCTCTATGTATTTTGGTTGTACTTTGGTTGATCCATTTCTCTCTCTATCTCTGAGGAAGTTGTGGGGTTTTTCACCTTAGGGTTTTCCCCACGGAAACTCTGTGTCTCTTGTCTCTCATGATTTTGCTTCTTATGATGATTGACATGCTTGTTATGATTGATATGCATTGATATACTATACATGTTATTCTCTTAGTAAAGATCCTAGAGTATTGTGAATTAATGCTCAAAATTTAACATGGTATCAGAGTTAACCTGAGAAGAAGACATTGTGCAGTGACATAAACTAGGGTTTCTTGTTTATTGGGTTTCTCTCCACAGATTTTGGAAAAGCAGTATAGTAGATTGACTCTACTCATTAAGGAGAATCTATCTATCCAATCATAATTCAATTCTGAGCATTTTCAGATTTGGCCCTAAAAAAATAGGGTTTCCACAAAAATAGGAGTTTCTGGAATCTGAAGACATAGCTGGAAGCTCCTTGCAAAAATCAAAGTTTAAAGCTTTGGATCGAGATTTTTGGCTGGGTAGATCTCCGGGAAACTCAAACCCTAATTCAGGGTCCTCCTTAGTGAACTCAGGAAGAAAAAAAGGAATTTCTAAAGGGTGAAGCTTTGCAGATCTCAAATTCTGAATACACCATGCTGATCATCTCTTCAAGGAGCATCTTTCTAACCTTTCAGAAAGTTGTAATTCATATTTTGAATTTTTAGGGTTTTTTCGACAAACCCTAATCCGGGACCAGATCCAGTTTTCAGCTAGTCAAGTGGTAAGACCTAAATCTTTTCTGTTTCCATTTGAAGTACTCTTTAAGATGTTTGACCACACCAAGCTTGAGGATAAGCTTGAAGGGGTTGATAACTTCCGAGCCTGGAAGTATAGGATTGGGTTAATCCTGGAAGAGAATGAGTTGGACTCATATGTAAAAGAAGATATCCCTATCCCAGAGGATGAAGAGGCTAAGATATTGCATAAGAAGAATTTGGTCAAGGCAAAGAGAATCATTGTTGATTCTATCAAGGACCATCTCATCCCCCATGTGTCATCTCTGAAGACACCCAAAGAGATGTTTGACTCCCTGACCAAGTTATTTGAAGGGAAGAACATAAATCGGAAGATGACTCTGCGGAATCAATTGAAAGGGGTTAAGATGTTGAATGGAGAGACCATTCAATCTTAATTCTCCAAAGTCTCTCAGATCAAGGAACAACTTGAAGCTGTGGATGAAGTAGTGGGAAATGGTGAAGTAGTTATGACCACTCTGAATGGCCTACCTAGGTCATGGGAATCCTTTATTCAAGGAATCTGTGCAAGAAAGAAATTGATCGCTTTTAGTAAACTGTGGGAGGAATGCTCTCAAGAAGAAACTAGGCTTGTAGCTTGAGAAGAAAAGATGGGAGGTGAAGATCACGCTCTCGCAGCTCACACCAAAAGAAGCAAGCCCAAGAGGGAGCACTCTCACTACAAGAGATCCTATCACAACCAACAAAAGAATAATAAGGATCTAAGATGTTTCACATGTAATGAGAAGGGTCACTTTGCTTCAGAATGTCCCAAGAACAAAAGGGATAACAACAACTCCAGCAAGAAGAAGAAGGGTATCAAAAGAAAGTTCCATGCTCATGCTGTTGAAGATGATGAACCTCCAAAGAAGAAGGCTAGGGAAGAAAGTGACGATGACTCATCAAGTGAAGAAGAGTATGTTCTAATCTCTGCTCTCACAAGTACTATCTCTCATGATTGTAATGATTGGTTAATTGACAGTGGGGCTTCCAAACACATGACTGGGTTTAAGGAATCTTTTGTAAATCTATCTGAACATGAATCACCCAATAAAGTGAAACTTGAGGATGACTATCAATACCCCATCAAAGGAAGTGGTGAAGCCTCCTACAACCTAGATTCTGGAAAGTCTTTGAAGATGAAAGAAGTTCTTTATGTACCTAGGCTCAAGAAGAATCTTCTCTCCATCTCTGCATTGGATGCAAAAGGCATGAGGGTTGCATTTGTGGATGGCCAAGTCCTAATGTGGCCAAAGGGTAAAACTATTGATGATGCAGTGGTGATTGGAGAGCAAGAGGGAGGTTTGTATAAATTGAAGGGACAACCTGAACATGCCATGGTACATGATTCCCTGGAGCCAAGTGAACTTTGGCATAGAAGACTTGCACATATGCACTACAGAGCATTACCAATTGCAAGTAAGGCTGTAGAAGGTCTTCCTGAAATTAAGACCAAGCATGAAGGTGTTTGCAAAGGATGTGCAAAAGGAAAGAACATAAAGAAGGCATTTCCAAGCAGTGAAAGCAAGGCAAAAGAAATCTTGGAAATTATCCACTCCGATGTATGCGATCCCATGTCATCCAGTTCTCTGAGAGGGTATGTTTTCTATGTCTCTTTCATTGATGAATTCTCTAGGAAGACTTGGGTTTACTTCTTGAAGAACAAAGATAAAGTATTTGATAAGTTAAAGGAATTCAAAACCTTGATGGAGAACCAAACTGATAAGAAGATCAAAACATTCAGATCCGACAATGGTGGAGAATTCACCTTAGGTGACTTCAAGAAGCTATGCAGTGATTCAGGGATTAAGAGGGAGTTGACTGCTCCTTACAATCCACAACAGAATGGAGTTGCAGAAAGAAAGAATAGAACAATCATGGAAGCAGCAAGGGCAATGCTGCATGACCAGGATCTACCTATGCATCTATGGGCAGAAGCAGCTAGAACAGCTGTATATGTGCAGAACAGAACACCCCACAAGATATTGGACAACAAGACACCAGAAGAGGTCTTCTCTGGTAAGAAACCTGAAGTTAGCCATCTCAAAATATTTGGTTGTCCAGTATATACACATGTCCCAAAGGAAAAGAAGACCAAACTGGATCCTTCAGGAAAGAAGGGTATCTTTGTGGGTTACAGTGAAAGCTCGAAGGCTTACAGAATATACTTTCCAGGGTTCAAGAAGATTGATGTCAGCAAGGATGTGACATTTGATGAAAAATCAACATTCATCAAATCAAGGAAGACACCTGTTGAATATTATGAAGAACCCAAGGAAACTAGATTTCAAGACATTACCATGACTGAAGCAATTCCAAATGTTGATCGTTAAATTGAAGATCCAGAAGAACCTGTAGATCCACCTTGTGAGAAGGACTCTCACAAGAGGAAACCTGCATGTGCTAGAGAGCTCATTCAAGATGCAGAGAGATTTGGCATTCCAGAAGAAGAACACAGAGCAAAGAAGAGAACCAGACCACATACCAACTATGTTGCTTTACTCTGTGACATCATGAACAAAGAACCTTCTAGTTATGAAGAAGCAGGGGAAAAGAAAGAATGCAAGGATGCCATGATCGAAGAATACCAATCAATAATGAAGAATGATGTTTGGGATGTTGTCCCAAGACCTGAAGGGAAGTCTGTTGTGACTTCCAAATGGATCTACAAGATCAAGCATGTTGTAAATTGCAGCATAGAGAAATACAAGGCAAGATTCGTAGCTCGTGGCTTCTGTCAGAAAGAGGGAATAAATTATGAAGAAACTTTTGCTCCTGTAGCCAGGTACACTTCCATCAGAATAGTACTTGCCCTGGCTACAACGATGAAATGGAAGATACACCATATGGATGTCAAGACTGCCTTCTTGAATGGTGTAGTTGAAGAGGAAGTGTATGTGGATCAGCCACTCGGTTTTGAAACACATGACAGGGAGTCATATGTGTGTAGATTGAGGAAAGCCTTGTATGGATTGAAGCAAGCTCCCAGAACTTGGTATGGTAGGATGGACAGTTTCCTATCTAGTTTGGGATTTACCAAGAGTAAAGTAGATTCCAACCTTTACTACAAGGTTGAGGAAGGGAATTTTGTGATTCTACTCTTTTATGTAGATGACCTGTTTGTAACAAGAGATGACAAATTGATTGCCGATACAAAGAGGAAGCTTGCTGTCAAGTTTGATATGAAGGACTTGGGGATGATGCACTATTTCCTAGGTATGGAGGTGTGGCAGAGTATAGATGGGATCTTCCTTGGACAAGGGAAGTATACTATAGATATCCCGAAGAGGTTCGGGATGATGGATTGCAAGGCCATGGCCACACCTATGGCATCGAATCTGAAGCTTCTATGTGATGCTTCATCTGAGCCAGTTGATGTCTCTATGTATCGTCAGATGATTGGGTCCTTGATGTACCTGATGAACACAAGACCATACATTTTCTTTGTAGTGAACACATTGAGCCAGTTCCTGACGGATCCGAGGAGTGTTCACCTTGTTGTTGTAAAGCATATTCTGAGGTACCTAAAGGGTACAGTTGATTATGGGCTCAAGTATGAAGCAAATCAAAAGTTTAACCTGCAGGGTTATGTTGATTCAGATTGGGTAGGCAGTGCTGCAGATAGGAAGAGTACATCTGGGTGCTGCTTCAGTATGGGATCAGGTGTGATCTCTTGGTTTAGCAGGAAGCAGTCCTGCATAGCACTGAGTACAACCGAGGCAGAGTATGTTGTAGCCTGTTCAGCTAGTTGTGAGGTAGTATGGCTTCGGAAGCTACTGTCTAAGTTATTTGATCTCTCGTTGGATGCTACTGGTATTTTTTGTGATAACCAGAGTTGTGTGAAGCTGTCTAAGAACCCAGTGTTTCACAACAAGTCGAAACACATAGAGATCAAATATCACTATATCAGGGATATGGTGCAAAGAGGAGCAGTGAAGCTCCTGTATGTTGTGACGGACGAGCAGATTGCAGATGTGCTGATGAAACCACTAGCCAGAGTGAAGTTCGAGTACTTCAAAGAGAGGCTTGGTGTTCTTCAGATTGATGACACTTTGAGGAAGAAGTGATGGACACATTTGCAGAATCCATTCCAAGCATGTTGGAAGGAGGATCCTTCACATGGCTGTGGATGTAAGCACTGGATGATGAGCATCAGGACGATGCTCCAGTTACTGCTATGTATATGTATGTATGCATCATGCTGGATGATGGATATGATCAGTTGGATCATTTATATATATGTACGCATGATGTTGGGTGCTGGATATGATCAGTTGGATCATTTATATATATGTATGCATGATGTTGGGTGCTGGATATGATCAGTTGGATCATTTATATGTATTTGTATATGCATCATGTTGGATGCTTGGACCATGTATCTGTATATGTATCAGGTGGATACTGTGTATGATCAGGTAGATCATGTATGTTGATATATATCAGGTGGATACATTGTGTGGATCATGTATCTATGTATGTATCAGGTGGATACATTGTATGATCAGGTGGATCATGTATGATGATATGTATCAGGTAGATACTTGGTATGCATCAGGTAGATGCATTGTATGATCAGGATGATCATGGATGACGAGCTTCAGGATGTTGCTCTAGATGACATGCAACAGGATGTTGCAGTGATGATGATCAGGATGATCATGTGTACATCAGGATGATGTATGGTGAGTATCAGGTTGATACTTTATGACCGCGGAACAAGTTGTGCAGATGAGCATATAATTTGGCCCTAGGAGATTTGCACATAGTCTTTCGAGGTTTTTCCTATGGCATGTAATCTAGCCCTTGGATATCTGGAAAATGCTCTTTCGAGGTTTTGCTCTGGGAGGACATATAATTTGGCCCTGGGAGATCTACAGATAGTCTTTTGAGGTTTTGCCTATGGCATATAATCTGGCCCTGGGATATCTGGCAGATGCTCTTTCTAGGTTTTGTCCTATGGCATATAATATGTCCCTGGGAGATCCGATAGGTTGGGTTGTGTGCCCGTAATAAGTCCTGGGATGCTCTTGCAAGGTTTTTCCATGACCACATGTAATATGTCCCTCGGAGATCCTATAGGTAGAGCTATGTGCTTGTAACAACTTGGGATGCTCTTGCGTGGTTTTGTGGTGACCACATGTAATCTATCCTTGGGATATCCTATAGATAGAGTTGTGTGCTCGTAACATCTTGGGATTCTCTTGCGAGGTTTTGTGGTGAGGTCACATATAATATGGCCCTGGGAGATCCTACAGTTCAGAGTTGTGTACCCGTAACATCCTGGGATGCTCTTTCGAGGTTTTGTGATGCACATAATAAGTCCTGAGGATTCCACAGTATGGACAGTGATGATGAAGACCTGCAGGTGGTGGGCCTACATCCAGTATGAAAAAGGACTAGCTCTGTAGAACTTTCTATGACGAGTAGATACAGAGATTGTTTGAGATAGCAGCAGTAGTGACAATGATGATGATTCAAGGACAATGCCTCGATGACGATGATCCAGAGAAGAAGACTTGTGCTAGCAGATCTGTGTCGAGAAATACCTTCATATTTAAGAGGGAGTGTTGATGTATATGTAACTTCGGAATGTATTTCATCCATGTATTTCATTTATATATTATTGTACTCCTATAGAGATGTGTCATTCCTCTATATGGAAGTGTCGTCATGTGTATTGACAAGTGTCGCAAGTGTGTGAACTTGCCGATCGGTTATTAGACCACCATGTGTGGGGTCGGCCCTAATTTATGTAACATATGGTTGATGTACCTAGCTAGACAAGTTGGCCCCATAAGGTCACTGGGAAAACAGATCAAGTATAAATAGAGATCGAGAGATCTCTATTTGGATCACTCAGAAACTCATTCTTCCTTCACTCGGAAAGTGGCGCACATGTGAGGAGGAGGATCATCTGCTACTAGGAGACTATCTCTGTGTATTTTGGTTGAGCCATTGCTCTCTCTATCTCTGAGGAAGTTGTGGGGTTTTTCACCTTAGGGTTTTCCCCACGGAAAATCTGTGTCTCTTGTCTCTCATGCTTTTGCTTCTTGTGATGATTGACATGCTTGTTATGATTGATATGCATTGATATACTGTACATGTTATTCTCTCAATAAAGATCCTAGAGTATTGTGAATTAATGCTCAAAATTTAACAGTGGATAAATTGACAAAGGATTTCGATCTTGTTTGGATCTTCTAAGAGGCTTGCACTCAATTCAGGAGCTGCTCATATAAATACCACACAGAGATGACGACGTCGGTGAAGGAAGTGGCTTCGCCAGAGATGCCAACACCTAATCAATGGAAGACCGTTGAGAAATACGGGAAGGCCAAGTTGTCACTACATCCATGATCGTGACGATTTGTAGTATGAAGAGATAGTTACTAAGGGAGAATTTTGTTTATTTTACTAGAGTCTGTTGTCATGCTGTAAAGTTGCTCAGTAAAATTGTAAAAGGAAATTAAGCCTGTTTTTTACCAACTCTATTATTTTGTTGTAACTAAACCTCTGGAGTGGCAATCTTGTTTTGCATAGGTGTCACTTTTATTGTAACAATTTTCTGTTGAGACAGCTCGAGCCTAAGGGCTAGAAACATCTATATAAGCAGTGTAATAGAAGAGAAAAAGGGTTGAAAAAAATTTAGAGCCTGAGAGATTTTTGTGTTGCATACTATGAGAATCATTTTTAATTAAGTTACAGAGTCGAAGCTGGCCTTTATGCAGAGATTCATGTGTCATTTATATTGCAGTCTGTTTCCTTTTCTCATGTGAATGTGCTTCCTTTTATTTTACTTCCATTACATTTTCCTTTCATACCTAAAATTAGTGTGTAATAGTGTAGAATTATCATTTATAAGATCTAGCTATTGTTTTCAGATATCCACCAAATATTTCAACTATAGTTGACATTGAATTGATCCCTGTTGATGCTCATGTTAATGGATTGTATTTTATCTCTTCTTTCCAACCAGACCAAAGCTATTTGACTATAATTAAAGGGATACCTTACCTATGTTATGAAGCTACATGCTGTGATGTACCAACTTAGTGTTTGGCACAAAAACTCGCATTTTCTCAATTTTGATCAAAACAAGGGCTAGGGAAGCTAGAACTGTTGTAGATGGAAAAGGTAAAAGGTTAAGGATGGATAAAGGGTTCTGATATGGATTTATACCTCTGCACGACATACTGAGACCATTTATTTTTCAAACATCAGCAGGCTGAAGCCTACTCCAATGCTCCTGGGGTTCTCAGCATATGCAGACTAGTATGGGTAGGGAAATTTACTGAGGATTGGAAAAATTTGTTGTGGGAATAAGAGAGCCTGATAATAATTCATTTATAGTCCTTGATTCATATAATAACATTCCAGAAAGTATTATGCAGATATGAGAAAGTATAATAACAAAACTAGTAATTTGGCAATTCAGGATAGCTCAACTGGGTCGATTTATGGACTTCCAAAAAATGGTCAAAGGCACTCTAAATTATGAAAAAGTGGTTGTATCATGACATGATATGTATTAGATAACTACAGGAACTAGAATGAGTTCAATTGGATCTTTATTCATCAATTTATGAACCATACATTGGAAGATAGTCAAAATCTAGCTAAATCTAGCAGGGGTGCATAATTTAGAGAATAATTCGGAGTTCTGTAAATTGTATTGAAGTGAATGATATAATAAATTTACATACTCTATTATTACATCAGTAGTAGGCCAAAATTCCTCTCATAAGATGAAGGAAGATTCTCTCCTCTTGCACATAAGAAAATAGTTGTAGAATAGAAGGAGGAGGGAGGATTCAATTCCTGTCTTTGGAGAAGATGGTATAGAACTCTTGTTTTGACCTGGGAAGCTTTAATACTCTGTTATAACATCAAGAACAGGCCAAGATGACTCTCATAAGTTGAAGGAATAATATCTCTTCTCGCACATAACAAACTAGCTTTAGAATAGAGAGAGGATGGAGGATTCGATCTCTGACTTGATGAAGATAGCTTTGAACTTCTGTTTTCGACCTGGTAAGCTTCAATACCTGCAAATAAAATTAGTGACAATGGATGGATGCTATCATCCTCTCACAAAAAGCTAAGGAACATCTCCCATGCTTGACTAGGGGCACACCTCCCAAGCCTTAGATGCACAATGCATTCATAAAATTCCTTACACTAGCAAAAGATGTCAAAGGGAGTTGCTTGTATTCTTTTATAGAATTTTGGGTGACCTGCTGAGAAATTTAATTGGCTTGTTGACCTATGAGAATAGGTCACCTATGAGTGGGTAACCTTCCTTGATTGTTTGCTTTCTTTGCTTGACTTTTCTTACTTTTCACTTTTCTGACTTTCCTTCCTTTTCTAAACTTTCCTTCTTTCAAAACTTTCCTGATTTTCCAACTTGCCTTCTTTTTCTTAGATTTATGCTGCTTTTCCTAAAATAAGCCTCTTTTCACCATTTTAGCGACATTTTTGGACTCTACTGTTTACTTGACTTCTACCCCAAGTAATTCCTCCAACCTTATCCACCAATTTGAATTAGTGGGTCATGTTCTCCATTTATTCAGCATAATAAATAAAAATATTAATTGCATCAATAATTAATAAATGCTCCATTAATTATTTATTCCAAGTGAATAGCAACTATAGATAAAATTAAATGCACTCTCTTAAATAATTAATTGCCTAGAATACAAAATTTTAACCCCATGGTTATGCAGCTGCCTCCTCAATCGAAGGGT
Organism: Larix kaempferi; assembly: GCA_027924585.1. Lineage (NCBI taxonomy): Eukaryota > Viridiplantae > Streptophyta > Pinopsida > Pinales > Pinaceae > Larix > Larix kaempferi. The sequence goes on along the minus strand of BSBM01000422.1, from coordinate 8,276,205 downwards.
TAGGTTGGGTTAGGAACTTGTTCCAATGATCAATTTTGTGGGGACATGATAGTCCTCCCCTCCCAAGATTGCTTTCCCTCGAGCAAAATATCCCAAGAGTTCCATCATGCTTTTGCTGCACTACTCTGATCATAATCATCTCTCCAAGAAAATATTCACCACATTTGTAACTAAACATGCCTACCTCTATCCAAGTGAAGCAACTGGAAAGTGTGACCGGATCCCATAAGAATATCAGAAATGCAAATATACCACTACTATGTAAACTATAAGTCCATCCAAGGAGGTATTCCCCATGTAGGAAACTGAAACCAAGTGCAACGTAGATGAACTAGTACAAGAGAGGGTTGGCTTGCTCCATATTGCAACCATGCAAACAACTGCTCCAAGGAAAAATAATGCCAGGATCCCATTGCTTGTATGGAACCCCCATGGATCAGAATACCACCCAAAAAAATAATTTAAGCAAACGAGTGCCTGGATCCCACTGCTTCAATTGCAAGTTTTCAAGTAGCAGTGACATGTGTGAAAAAGTATCATCCCATGGAATATCGGGATCCCACTGATCATGCTGCATCTTCCCAAACATTAGTAACAAGAAAAAATCAGCATCATATGAAATGTGGGGAAAGATGAAAACATCATACCACCATATTGAAAAATCATGCTTTCCAATGTAGCCCTGAAGCTTTGAGGGCCCCTCAATCAAGATATGCAACTCTCCATGGTAGGACCCAATCAAGGGAAGAATATGCATCACAAAATATGCCTCCCAAGAGTGAGTCTGAACCTCATCAATTCTTTCCACTCCATCAAGAAGGTTCTCATATTCCGAATGCACATAAGAATAAAAAATGTCATCACTGTAGCTCAAATGACAAGGGTGGAAGTCCCTTATCCAATCATGAGAAAGATAGGAATCATATATGCAAAAATGCCTTGTTATCGACTCATAAGTAAAATATGATGAATACAATGAAAAACCATAAGTGCAAGAAGACCCAATACCCTTAAGGACATACATCCCCAAGGAAGTAATCTCATGGCTCAACGCTATGCCACAGGATCCAAAAGACAAGAATGTGCTATCCCAATGGCTCAACTCTTTGTTATACCTCCATATTCCAGAGTGTCGCATCTCCACCACAAAAAGAGTTGACGACACTTCCCCTACTGCTTTAAACCACCCAGAAGAGAAAAATGATGAGTGAACCTTGAAGGAAAACCTACCCTGACAAGTTTTCACCCAGCTGAGACTTTATTTACCTTAACTACCGCGCCTTGCTCAGTTATAGGTGTGCGGTAGTCCACACTACCGCGTTATGCTTTGTCCCTGACACGCGGTACTACCACGTTATGCTCAGATTACAGGGCATGGTACTCTTTTTATAGCCTTTTTTCCATGGCTTGTGGGATTTTGGATTTTCAAAGATATTGGAGGATTGGGGTCCCTGATTCGATCTCAACTCATTTTCTGTGATTAGAAACCTTAATCCACTTACCTCTCCCTAGATCCACCCATCTCTCTTGTTGGTTAACCCTACCATACACTATAAAAGAGAGGCATTCCATGGGAAAGAAGGAGGACTCTTAGAAGTACCAAACTTATGATCTTGCAGCATTGTGGAGATAGCTAGAGGAGGAAGCACTTGGAGCTGGAGGATTGGCTTGGACATCAAGCAACCTTTGTAAGCATTCTTCAAGTTTGTAATAAGATAACTTGTCTTATTTTTCCCATTTCATGTGTATTGTACAAGTCTTTGGCATGGAATATATCTAATTTAGATTTGAATCTAATCTTTACTTCAAGATATTTGGAAGCTTGTATGTTTGTTCTTTGTTTGATCTCAACAGGTTCTACATTGGAGCTTTGGATCAAGAGCTAGAAGCGGGACAAACGTCAGATTGAAAGGTGTGTCATATCTCTCATTGTTTTTTAATACATTTAATCTTGTTGTGAAAGTTAGTTCAAGAATTTCAAGGTAGCATTTGTTTTGTCTTGTTTCTTGCTTTAGAGTCAGTTAGGAATCTGCTTTAAAGTTAAGAGAATTTTGACTTATCCGTAGGGAAAAATTCTACCAAACAAGAATGGCGACTCCGCTGGTTTTGATTTCTGTTTGATTGATTCAGTTCACTATCATCCATCTTTTGATTGTGATTTTTTTATTGCACTTCAAACCAGTTTTGAATCTTGGTCTTTTTGACCTTTATTCATCCCTCCTCGTTGTATTTTTTCTCCCTGTATGATCACTGAGTCCCCTGGGTTAGCAACAACCCTGAAAAATTTATTTTCTTTTCTCAAGTTGCACTTTTTTCTTACCTTGCCACAGTACCGTGCCCTCTGCACTGATTATAGCGTGGTAGTACCGCATTCACTGAGTTAGTACCAGAGCGGTAGTTTAGCAGTACCGCGCTTTAGCCTCATTTTGCCCCACGGTAGTGTCTGCAATTTTTTAAATTTTTTATCCCTGCTTGGTTTCCTGAGTCTCTCTCTGCCTGAGGTAGTGTTTACTGTTGCCTGTTATCATTCTAGTCATTTTACAGTCTGTGTTGTGTGCTTATTGCTTGTTTGTGAGCTTGATTATTGTTTGAATTAGTGGCATTTTTGGCATATTGGGTCACTTTTCCAGTTTGATTGCATTGGCTTGATTTTTTCACTACAACCAACCCAACACCACTGTTCTCTTTTACTGAACCCTGTAGTTTTTATAGTCACACTATTTCCATCATTTTCAGTAATTAAAAAATTATCATTTGAGAACAATTCTGTTGTTTGAATTGAAAAAGTCTAGTAGTATCATTGTGCATTAGGAAATGAACCATTAAATGTGCCACAGAAATTCTCATATTTGAAGCATCTTAGTTGTAGGATCAGTGCATTAAAAAGAGTGTTTATTTCAATTTGGCTCTGTTTACAAAAAGAAAAGAAAAAATCTTTTGCTTTGATTTTTTATTGCTTGTGAAAAATTTCATGCATTTTTTATCGAAGAACTCTCTCTCTCCCATAGCTAGATTTCATCGAAGACAAAGGCTTATTTTTTATTCATTCTCATTTGCATGGTTTGAGTCGTCATAACACCATCAAGTTTCACGTCCATTTACCTGATTGAGTAAGACAACCACTAAAATTAATCTCCCTAATTAAACCAACATTAACCTCACCTGACGAAATCAAAAGAATTTGGTAGTTAGGTAGGACACCAGGGATAGGCATCAAAATAATTCCCCCTTGTCATTATCATCTGAGACATAGTTGTTGTCTTCTAGGGAACTAAAATCCTCTAGTATTTATTGAAACGGTCACAGCCAGTTTGTGGAGGGGCCTCCTGACTGTTTTTAACTTTCAGGGGTTAAACGGCCGCGAGATTGAGAAGCAGACGGACTCTGTGGAATGCCGCACTCCACTTATCCCTAAGGCAACATCGATCATTGTCTTCTTCAGAAGCCTGAAGTGCCCAAAACCTTTTCCAACGTGTCATGAACGAGGTAGCTTAGTAACTATTCTACTAGGGCTCTTTTACCCAGGATCCCTTTCGGTAGAGGGATATCCTTCTTATATCGGTCTCTCATGTTGTATTGTTCGACTTGGATTTCATCACCTTGCGAAGGATACAGCCTGTTGACGTCTCCAGCTCTTAGTTAGGAGTTTGCTTGTTATCTCATCTTTGTAGAGGGTCAATTTTTCTTTATAGGGACTGCTTGTTGGCATTCTGGCCATTCTTTTTATCAGCTCGCTTATTGAGACATCAGTCTCAGTATAGATTTTAGAGCTTGCTTTTTTGGCCTGCGAGCCTTGCTTTTTCTAGCTCCTCTTCTGCACACTCGACTGCATTAGAGTTTTTGAGTTCTTTGTTACGAAACTGCCCCCAATTTTCATTTTCCTGTCATCATGTCAGAACCACCACGAAGATCACGACGAGTACATGGAAAAATCCCTCCACCACCACCACCGCCATGGACCTCTGGTCGACCTGCATCACGCATTCTCGCTCCTCTTGGCCGCGGTGCTGGTCGAGGGAACATTCCACCGCTGATACATACCACATCCTCAGTTCCGCCTGTAACTGTTACTCACAGCACAGTCTCAGGATCTATTGCAGCTTCTGCAACCACTAGCATATCTGAGATTTCCACTGTCACTTCACCCACTGTTATTCCAGATATATCTGCCAAAGTGGACACCTTTACAGTGGCTGAATCTAGTACAGCCCAAAATACTAGACCAGAGGTCATCCTCCTACCTGATGTCAGCACTTCCCGTCCATCAGACACTTTTCACAATGACATAGATGGATCTATTGGCACCACCGAAGGGTCTGACCAGGATATACCTGGCTTGATTTCAGTCCCAGGTGGGTACGTCGAGATCGTTGAAGATACTCGACTTCCTGACACACCTTTTGAACCTGATTATGGCTTCACCACTTCCCAGGCGGAGCTTCCGCCTGTTATCACTACGTCACCCAGTGTTCATCCGCAGGAAACAAGTTCCTCTAGCAACATACCTCGTACTATATCTCTACCCAACCTCCCCCCGGGACATGAAATCATGGCTTCCATCCAGTCTAGTATGGCTAGTCTAGCAAATTCCCCGTTAGCATCGGCACAGTTTAAACACGACACAGAGCAAATGCTCTCGACAACGTCTAGATATCCCCCCGTTACTCGTCCTTCTGACTATAGGGATCCCAACATCCCATCCAGCACAGAGTTTCGTCACTCCTATGCAGACGGCTCCGAACCTTTGGACGTTACTATACCTAGGTTCCCGCCGGATCCCCAAACCCCTTTTCAGGACATGAACTCGGACCCATTTTTCGATGGTCCTCCTATCATTGAACACACTATGGATGACGCCGATACCCCTAGGTTAAACTCCCCACATTTGCTGCCATCACCTATTTTTGGCGCACATTCTATGAGAGATAACCCAGTTTTTTCCCCGTCCTCGCCTGTTAGATATGGAAGACCCCCTCCGCAAATGGTACTTTTGGCGCCGTCGGCCAATCCACACTATCATATTTGGCCAGCGGCGGAAGAACACCTAGTCATACTGCTGGATCTTCCGGTTGGACCAAAGGATCACCTTTGGCCACTATTTATACTATATCAGGAGGTGGACAACCGACTGCAGTGGTCCCCAACTCCAACAACCAAACTCCTCCTGGTGGGCCATCAACCCAACCAGTTGAAGGACAACCTTTTGTTGGGAACCCCGTTCCTAATCCACAACCTCCTCTTATAGGGACATCAACCCAACTAGTTGGAGGACAACCTTTTGTTGGGAACCCCGTTCCTAGTCAACAGCCTCCTCCTATAGGGCCATCTAACCCAGCTGCTGGCGGACAACCCATTGGCTCCATCCAACAACTCTCCCAACCAGCAGCATCTGCTCCGTATGGTATGTATAACACACCTGGTAGTGGGCAACCTTATTCCGACATTCCAACCGGGACTCAACCTCCCCCGTTAGGCATGATTCCTTCTTGGGAATCTCAAATCCCACAGAGTGGGGGGTACTCACTTTTTGGAAACTGGAACCAAGCTGGGGGGCAATCTCAGATTCCCCCCAACTTGAGTTATGGCTTCCCTTACCCTTCAGCTGCTACAACTCCATGGAACCCATCCCTTCAATTTCCACTCGCTCCTCAAGGAGGAACGAGCCTTCCATGGACACCACCATCACAGCCACCCCCCCAACCCTGCTATGGGAAACCTTCCACTTACTCAATACGGTGGTAACATTCCTGGAACACAACAATTCCAAGGAACTTTTCCCCAACAAGGAGCAGCAACCATTCCTGGGTTTCTGTTGAGATATTGTAACTTCAAAGAATATTATATTTGTACTTTATTATTCCGGAGATGTTTCATTCCTCCGTGAAGATCTTATTGTATATCCGGAGATGTTTATTCCTCCGTCGGAATGTGGTAACTCGGGTTATTAGACTTCCCTAGTGGGGGTCGGCCCTGTATATGTTATGTGGGTCAAAGGGTTATTAGACCACCCTAGAGGGGTCGGCCCAGTCAGTTGTAGTGGCGTATTTAACCCATTGGTTAAATACGAGCCTACGTGTACCTGTGTAAAATACATGTCAGTGTAGTGTATAAATAGAGGAGGTGTGTTCCTCATTTGACACATACACTCACTTGAGAAAGGAGCACTTGTGGAGGAGAGGTCTGCTATGGTGGAGGAGGAGATCATATCTTTGGTTTGCATCTTTGTGTATTGCTAGTCATCTATATTGAGGAAGCTTTACTGGGTTTTCTACCCCATGAGGGTTTCCCAGGATAAATCTATGTCTCTTGTGTTTATGCCATGCTTGTTGTTTCTTCAGTGATCCTGTATATGCTATTATTGTGAAATGGAATGTAATGCTGCTATTTTCAGTCTTAGCATATTAAATATTAACATGGTATCAGAGCTAACCTGAAGGAAGGCAAGGTATGGCACTTACGACACTTGCTTTACTTATGACAATTTGAAGGTTAGGGTTTTACATAGCAAAAACCAGTCATCGTGGAACTTTCGCTTTAAATCCATTTATGCAATGTTTCAGGGTCTGAAAAGTTTACAGGTCGAAGATAACATCCCCAGGTACCTTGTGTCCAAAGGGCACCCTCATATTCGTTGTAATTTATGAGTTATGATCAGTACAAGTTAGGGTTTCTGCCTCTTCCAGATCTCAGTCAAAATAAGGTAACCTTGGCAAAAAGGTCATAACTTGGGCTAGGAAGCTCCAAATGAAATTTCGTCAAACGTTACAGGTAATAAACAGACTGTACTATCTCAGGAAACTTTTTCAGAGGCCGAAGGTGAACCAGTGACACGTGGCACGCCGTACAAGTTTGATATCCTGTTTTATCCCATAAACAGGTCACGTTGCGAAACTTGGCATAACTCTCTCTCAGAGAGTCCAATTGAGGTCAGACCTGTCAGGATAGAAAGATAACAGGGAGATATATCTCAAGAAAAGTTTTCAGAGGCCGAAGGTCAAACAGTGACACGTGGCATGCCGTACAAGTTCGATCTCCTGTTTTATCCCATAAAAAGGTCACATTGCGACACTTGGCATAACTCTCTCTTAGAAAATCCAATTGAGGTCAGACCTATCAGGATGGAAAGATGACAGGTCAGGCTACTACAGAAAACGTTTTCAGACCCTGTGGAGCAAAAATTTCAGAGTTATAGCAGAAAAAATCAGGTGCATATTTCTGTCAAAACAGAATTATTTTTGGAGCACCTTTATTCATGGCTTCCGGAATTTAGGGTTTCGGAGAAAGTTAGAATTTTTGGAATCGGAATCCACGGCTAGAAGATCCTTAGAAAAATAAGAGTTTAGAGCCTTGGATAAAGCCTTTTGATTGAGAAAAAGGGTGGGCTTCATCAAACCCTAGTTCGGGATCCTGTCAAGAAGATCTAGAAGTTTGAAAGGCAATTTTGAGGGGTCAATTTTTGGAGATTTCAAAATTGAAGTATGCTAGTTTGATCAGCTCAGCAAGACACATCCTTCCATTCATTCAGAAGTGTGAAAGTCAAAGATTGAATTTTTAGGGTGTCTCTAGCAAACCCTAATCAAGCTCTAGATCAAGTTTCAGGGGGAGTTGAGGCTAAGGCCTTACATAAGAAGACTACAAGAAGTCTCGACAGGTATGACTTGAGGTTCAGGTATGTCTTGAAATCTGATTCTTGATTAAGTTCATAATGTGTTTGTCTTCATGTTATTTATTAGTACAATCTTGATTAATGTTAGAATTGTCTTATCACCCTAGTAATAGTATGAATGCATGTGAATGATCGAAGACATTCATTGATTAGGGCTATATGATTGTACTAATGCATTATGGTGTAGTATGAGGTTGATGTCGTTTGCTAACAAGATACAGGTACATCACAAAAGACAAATCAAGCTCCTTAAAACATGACAACATGAAGACAAAGACTCATCCATAATCTTTGTTCTACTTACGAGGTATGTATGACTTTGTTATATTATGCTTAACCTATGAGACATGCAGGTTCTAGCTCAGGATCTCTAAATCATTGAAGAGATTGTTTAGTGCACACTTGAGCATGCACAGTGGTACAGAATGAATAGAAGTTCAAAAGACATATAGAAGATCAAGCGGGAGGCAACCACACAAACATAAAAGATAAGTATTTGAGATGTTATTTGAAATAGTAAATGATATTGCTTGTATGCATATTTGTATTCCTAGAATATATCATGCTGAGTGTAAACATTCATAGAGCATTGAACAGTATACTACTAATATGCATATGATTGGTAAGTTGAACAAACATTCCATTGTTGCTTGTTTAGAATGAAACCTCTTTGCTGACATGCTGAGAGCTGTGCACACTCTCAATAGTATGTTCTGGTAGAGATGGAAGGCATCTAGATAGCCACTGTATGCATACAGGATATGGGAAAGTGTTGTGCCAAAGTATTGGTCAAAATAGTTACATAACTATGTAAATGATATCTGTATGCATAATAGGTTATCATGTCAATATGATTTGATGATTATGAAGTATTACTAATCATGTACTTAATTTTTATTTGTAGGAAAGATCATGATGAATGATGAACACTGAAAAAGCGATGGATGTTCAAACAAAAGGATTTACAAATCAAACACACTATAGAAGGCTTGTGGCTAGAAAATTCTCTTAGAAAGAGGAAGAGAATCATGATAAGATGTTTGCTCCAAGTGGCTAGATAAGACCATTCTCTTAATGGTGTAATTAAATAAGAAGTGTGAATCATGTTCTATATGGGTACCCAGGATCGATAATCAATTGATGAGCTTAATGATCACCATGGGTGATGAGGATCTCAACCTTTGCTACAAGGTTGAATATTGTTTCTATACACAGACGATATGGTGCAGAAAGGAACCAAAAGTTTGAATTTGTAACAATGTACTAACCAAACCTCTACCGATCCAATGTACTAACCAAACCTCTACCTCAAGTAAAGTTTTCTGAGACAAACTTAATATAGTTCAGAAGGACCCTCCTCGAAAGGGGGAGTGATGTGATAACTCATGATGAGATTGTCTGCATCGACAGTGAGGTCGATAATGAGGATACCTATATTAGTGATGCCGACAAAGAGGTTGGTGGATGGTCCTTAGATAGGGTCAAAGGTGACAAGGGGATTGCATCATCCTTGAACATATGTTCTTAAGAGAGCTGTAGACGTATGTCTTCGAGAATGAATTCCTTGGTGGACATGATAGGATTGCATCATCCTCAAGAGAGCCGTAGACGTATGTCTTCGAGAATGAAGTTCTTGGTGAACATGTGAGGGGATTGGATCATCCCTGGACTTCAGTCCTAAAGAAGAGTCGTAGACGTATGTCTTCGAGAATGAAGTCCTTGGTGGACATGATAGGATTGCATCATCCTCAAGAGAGCCGTAGACGTATGTCTTCGAGAATGAAGTTCTTGGTGAACATGTGAGGGGATTGGATCATCCCTGGACTTCAGTCCTAAAGAAGAGCCGTAGACGTATGTATTCGAGAATGAAGTCCTTGTTGGACATGATAGGATTGCATCATCCTCAAGAGAGCCGTAGACGTATGTCTTCGAGAATGAAGTTCTTGGTGAACATGTGAGGGGATTGGATCATCCCTGGACTTCAGTCCTAAAGAAGAGCCGTAGACGTATGTCTTCGAGAATAAAGTTTTTGGTGAACATGTGAGGGGATTGGATCATCCCTGGACTTCATTCCTAAAGAAGAGTCGTAGACGTATGTCTTCGAGAATGAAGTCCTTGGTGGACGGTTGAGGATTAAGTCATCCTTGGACGTAGTCCTAAATGTACGGTTGAGGATTAAGTCATCCTTGGACGTAGGTCCTAAATGTACGGTTGAGGATTAAGTCATCCTTGGACGTGGTCCTAAATGTACGGTGGAGGATTAAGTCATCCTTGGACGTAGGTCCTAAATGTACGGTTGAGGATTAAGTAATCCTTGGACGTAGGTCCTAAATGTACGGTTGAGGATTAAGTCATCCTTGGACGTAGGTCCTAAATGTACGGTTGAGGATTAAGTCATCCTTGGACGTAGGTCCTAAATGTACGGTTGAGGATTAAGTCATCCTTGGACGTAGGTCCTAAATGTACGGTTGAGGATTAAGTCATCCTTGGACGTGGTCCTAAATGTACGGTGGAGGATTAAGTCATCCTTGGACGTAGGTCCTAAATGTACGGTTGAGGATTAAGTCATCCTTGGACGTGGTCCTAAATGTACGGTTGAGGATTAAGTCATCCTTGGACATAGGTCCTAAATGTACGGTTGAGGATTAAGTCATCCTTGGACGTAGGTCCTAAATGTACGGTTGAGGATTAAGTCATCCTTGGACGTAGGTCCTAAATGTACGGTTGAGGATTAAGTCATCCTTGGACGTTGGTCCTAAATGTACGGTTGTGGATTAAATCATCCTTGGACAGTAAATCCAGTAATTCCGAAAGGAAGGATAGTCCTAAATGAATTGAGTGGATTAAATCATCCTTGGATAGTAAATCCAGTAATTCCGAAAGGAAGGATAGTCCTAAATGAATTGAGTGGATTAAATCATCCTTGGACAGTAAATCCAGTAATTCCGAAAGGAAGGATAGTCCTAAATGAATTGAGTGGATTAAATCATCCTTGGACAATAAATCCAGTAATTCCGAAAGGAAGGATAGTCCTAAATGAATTGAGTGGATTAAATCATCCTTGGACAGTAAATCCAGTAATTCCGAAAGGAAGGATAGTCCTAAATGAATTGAGTGGATTAAATCATCCTTGGACAGTAAATCCAGTAATTTCGAAAGGAAGGATAGTCCTAAATGAATTGAATGGATTAAATCATCCTTGGATAGTAAATACAGTAATTTTGAAAGGAAGGATAGTCCTAAATGAGATTGAGTGGACTAGTCATCCTGTAAATAGATTGGGATTGCCTCATCCCTAGACATGGTGAGATGTCTTAAACTGATAAGGACTAATCATCCTGTAAATAGATTGGGATTGCCTCATCCCTAGACATGGTGAGATGTCTTAAAGTGATAAGGACTAATCATCCTGTAAATAGATTGGGATTGCCTCGTCCCTAGACATGGTGAGATGTCTTAAGTGATAAGGACTAATCATCCAGTAAATAGATTGGGATTGCCTCGTCCCTAGACATGGTGAGGTGTCTTAAAGTGATAAGGATTGATCATCCTGCAAGTTGATCTGGATTGCATCATCCATGGACATGAGAGTTGTCTTAAACTGAGAGGGACTGATCATCCCGTAAGCGGATCAGGATTATATCATCCTTGGACCTATGTCCTAAAGTGAGAGGGATTGATCATCCCATAATTGGATCTTGTGTGTTGCAGGGTATGCTGCTATTGTGTATACTTTTATTGATGAGGATACTTGTATTGATGATGTGTATACTTGTATTGATGTGTATACTTGTATTGATGATGTGTATACTTGTATTGATGATGTGTATACTTGTATTGATGAGGATACTTGTATTGATGATGTGTATACTTGTATTGATGAGGATACTTGTATTGATGATGTGTATACTTGTATTGATGAGGATACTTGTATTGATGATGTGTATACTTGTATTGATGAGGATACTTGTATTAATGATATTTATACTTGTATTGATGATGTTGTTGATCGTGATGATCTAGATGACGATGTTATTGATCGTGATGATCTAGATGACGATGCTGCTGATCGTGATGATCTAGATGACGATGCTGCTGATCGTGATGATCTAGATGACGATGTTGTTGATTGTGTGATGACGATGCTGATGATTGTGTGATGATGATGCTGATGATCGTGTGATGACGATGCTGATGATCGTGTGATGACGATGCTGATGATCGTGTGATGACGATGCTGATGATCGTGAGATGACGATGCTGATGATCGTGAGATGACGATGCTGATGATCGTGTGATGACGATGCTGATGATCGTGAGATGACGATGCTGATGATCGTGTGATGACGATAATCGTGAGGATCCAGATGATGATATTGTTGTAGCTGTTCAAGTGCTACAGAAGATAAAGTCTCAATACTGAAGATGTCGATGTTCCAGTATTGAAGATGTTCCAGTAACTGCTTGAGTTACTGATGATGTTGATAAAGCTTCCAATGATTTATAGATGTATCATGTATGATGTTGATGACTCCTTGCTCGTGCAGATGTTGTTATAATATCCTTCTCGTTAAGGGGGAGTGTTGAGATATTGTAACTTCAAAGAATATTATATTTGTACTTTATTATTCCGGAGATGTTTCATTCCTCCGTGAAGATCTTATTGTATATCCGGAGATGTTTATTCCTTCGTCGGAATGTGGTAACTCGGGTTATTAGACTTCCCTAGTGGGGGTCGGCCCTGTATATGTTATGTGGGTCAAAGGGTTATTAGACCACCCTAGAGGGGTCGGCCCAGTCAGTTGTAGTGGGGTATTTAACCCATTGGTTAAATACGAGCCTACGTGTACCTGTGTAAAATACATGTCAGTGTAGTGTATAAATAGAGGAGGTGTGTTCCTCATTTGACACATACACTCACTTGAGAAAGGAGCACTTGTGGAGGAGAGGTCTGCTATGGTGGAGGAGGAGATCATATCTTTGGTTTGCATCTTTCTGTATTGCTGGTCATCTATATTGAGGAAGCTTTACTGGGTTTTCTACCCCATGAGGGTTTCCCAGGATAAATCTGTGTCTCTTGTGTTTATGCTATGCTTGTTGTTTCTTCAGTGATCCTGTATATGCTATTATTGTGAAATGGAATGTAATGCTGCTATTTTCAGTCTTAGCATATTAAATATTAACAGTTTCAGCAACCCCAGGGCACCATACCCACTCAGGAGAACATCCACCAACAAGTTACCTACATTGAACCAGGTAACCAAATGGCTTATTACCCACAGAACTTCTAGCAGTACCCCCCGGGAAACACATATGGGTATAACACGCAGCAGTATGCTATGCAGGGCCCTCCGGGTTTCTCTGCACCACATGGTTATTACTCATACCCGCAGACTAACCGTCAACTTCCCTTTTTGGCCACGCTTGACTTACCTGATTTGTCGAGGATTATTAACGATCCTATATGGCATGAACCTCACTGGCCACCTATCCCAGCCAAACTACCATCGGACATTCCTAAGTTCGATGCTAAGCCCAGGGAAGACCCCAAGAACCACGTGATGACATTCCATCTTTGGTGTTCATCCAACTCCTTGATGGATGATTCCATTCGACTTCTTCTCTTCCAACGTACGCTTACCGGCACGGCAGCAAAATGGTACATCGAGCTGCCACAACACTCTTTTCGTGATTTCAACACTTTGGCTATGCAGTTTTTGACTCATTTCCAGCTCCCCATCCGGTATGAGACTGGAACAGAACTGTTAACCTCACTGCATCAAACCACTTCTACCCATATTTCGGATCACATCCATGAGTGGTGACGACGTTGTAGGCTAATTAAGGCACCCATTCTAGATCAACTACTCGCTGATTGGTTCACGAAATCTTTTTTTCCTCCCATAGCCAGGGAATCGCTATGCGCGGGCCGGTTACAGAAGAACAAGCCATCTCAGCAGCCCAGTACATGGATTTGGTATACACTCAATCCGATACTTTACATGAACTTCTTCCACATGCCACCCGTGTTAACACTGATCCAACCAAACCGGCCACTGAACCTCCCATTGATGGTATCGTCGGTTCAGTCAAGACCCAGCCTACTACCAACTCGACGGGACAACAAGCTTCTGCTTCCCCCACTTTACCCTAGGCTGCTTCAAAAACAACTACTTCTCCTGCTATTTCCTCCGAAGTGAACGCAGTTCAATCTACGTCACAACCATCCGAGGGAAATAAGAAAAACAATCATGGTAAACCGAAGAAAAACTAGCAGGAGAACCCCAAGCCACAACCCACCCAGAATGACCAGAAACCACGTCGAAAGGCTAAGTTTCCCTGCCTAATTTGTCAAGATGATCATTACACGCGTGACTGTCCCTACAAGGATGAGGTCAACAAGTTCGTTAAAGGATCCTCTCGCCCGGCAGTGTTAACTGACCCTTTCCCCCAACAGCAACAGCAAATGGTTGCCCAAGAAACCCCACAAGGGGGCAACCCGACCAATCCCACCCGCGGAGAGACGTCCACAAACCGCAAAATCTGATGATGAGTAATGAAGATATTCGTATAACCACTCATTCAAAGACGTACGACAACCCTCCAAGTTCAAACAAACAACCCGAGATAGCCAAAGGCAAATCTCCTGTTGAAGATCCGACTCCTATTCCCCCCCTACCGGCCATCTCCATATCGAGAGACCGCTTACGGATACAGTGCTACGCCCACCCAAGGGCACCATACGAAAGGCGACATTTAATCCCAATGCTCGAGCCACCCAAAATTACAATATTGTTGAGGATCTAGCTCAAGCACCCTGCGCCATGTCGACTCTCGAGGTTCTCCAACACTGCCCCACGTAGTGTAGAACCCTACTTTCAGCACTGGGGGCAATGGACCCAGATACTTCAAACTCCATCATGTTTAACTTGGAGCATGCTAAACCTAGGCTTTCCCACCAGTTAGCCTTCCAGGTTCACACAAAAATCCATGGAAATATCATCCATCGCACTGTGTTAGATGAAGGTGCTTCCACGTCGATTATGTCTTTGAATTGCTGGAGAGCTTTAGGCTCACCCGAAGTCACGACTTCTCCCACTACTCTTAGGGCGTTTGATGGGCACGGTTTTCAACCTTATGGACTCATTCCCTCAATTGGTGTTGAACTGGGGGGCAAAACAATATCCGTATACATTGAAGTCGTAGATGCACCATTGGATTACAATCTCCTACTTGGACGAAACTGGTTTTATGCCATGACCACCATAGCATCTACAGTCTTCCGGATTGTGCAATTTCCTCATGAAGGGAAAATTGTCACTATCGATCAACTCGATTACTGCATCCCAGACTCCCATCCGAACTCCGCCAACACCGTTCCATTATTGGATCAACCTTGGTACTGGTTCCAAGACATAGGTGTTGGTCTCATGAAGGATTCTTCCCTCATTGGAGTTTTTCCAGATCTGGGAACCCATGTTCAACCAGTCAACATGATTTCATCAAATGATTCATGGGTGATTCCGAGTCCCTCTCAGATTGAAGACTATGGCAACTTTATGCCTCTGAATAGAAACCTCGCAGCATATGAAGCAATCCAATCAGCCACCGATTGGGTCGACTGTTCTACTCATCATTTCGTGGCATAGCTCTCGGCTGAGACTCATCCATACCCACCACTTTTTTATCCTCTCAATTTGATTTTTCCCACTGACGAATCAATTATGGAGGTTATGTGCGGTGATGAGCCACCATGGGGAGATTTTCATCATCGATCTTCATTCCCCACCATTCAGCCACTTGATCCTGATACAAAACCCAGTACTTCACTTGGGATGGTTCAAACCAAGTTCCCCACTTCCCTCAACGAGGTATTTTCCGAAGGAAACTTGGCTAACCTTATGGCAACCACTCCCATTGATATTTCAGTGAAGCCTGGTATCGTGGAAAACATTCATATCGGCAAAGCATGTACTCCCCTCGAAATGGAATTCTGTAGTGCCTACTTCAAACTTTCCGCGATGTTTTTGCTTGGAGTTATGAAGAAATGCCAGGAATAGACCCCTCGATCGTGGTCCACGAAATTCCAACATTCCCTGGCACCCGATCAGTTCGGCAAAAACTTCAGCCTGTCCATCCTCGTAAGGTAGCCGCTATCAAAGCAGAAGTTGAAAAACTTTTGCGTGCTGGTTTTATCTATCCTGTCCCATTGACAGAATGGGTATCCAACATCATTCCCGTAGCCAAGAAACAGGGAATGATTAGAGTCTGTGTTGATTACCGTGATTTGAACAAAGCTTGTCCAAAGGACAACTACCCAACTCCGTTTATCGACCAGATCATCAATAACTATGCCGGGAGTGTCATCTTTTCATTTATGGATGGCTTTTCCGGCTATAATCAGATCGATATCCTCCCAACCGACCAGCACAAAACAGCCTTTATCTGCCCTTAGGGGATTTTTGCATATCGAAAGTTACCTTTTGGCCTGAAAAATGCCGAGGAAACTTTCCAATGGGCAATGTCATATGCATTTCACGACATCAAACATATTGTAGAACCATATCTTGATGATCTTCCCGCTCACTCTCAAACCAGGGAAGACCATCCTGACCACTTAAGTGCCATTTTCGAAAGGTGTCGTCGCTACAATATACGTTTGAACCCGCATAAGTGCGTCTTTTGTGTAGAAGCCAAAAAACTGTTGGGCTTCATAGTCTCCAAAAGTGGGATACATTTAGATCCCGCAAAGGTAGAAGCTATCTTAGCCCTGCCTTCACCCACCAACATTCCAGACCTTCAATGTTTGCAAGGGCATGCAAACTTTCTACGCCGTTTCATCTGCAATCTTTCCGAGATAACAAAAGGCTACATGCAGCTTCTCAAGAAGAACGTTCCCTTAATCTGGGATGACGAAGCCCAACGCTCCTTTGACAATCTAAAGGCAGCCTTAACCAAAGATCCTGTGATCCAACCCCCCGATTACACACAGGATTATATTCTTTATCTCACAGCTTCGACTTCCACCATCGGCATGGTGCTAGTCCAGGAAGACCAAAATGGCATAGAACATGTGGTATACTATCTTAGTAAGAGTCTTCTCGACTCCGAAACTCGTTATTCACATGTTGAAAAACTGGCTCTGGCAATAGTATTTGCTGTCCAGAGATTTCGTCATTACATTCTACTCCGTCGGACCACTGTTATAGCCGATTTCAATCCAATGTATTATATTCTCACACGTCAAGTGCTTGGGGGCAAATATTCTCGTTGGATCATCATCCTTCAAGAGTTTGACTTGGAATTTGTCAAAGCCAAGTCCAAGAAGTCTTTGGTCTTTACAGAGTTGATTTGTACCTTGCCCCATGCTACTGAGCAATCCGAGCCCATCGATTCTCTTCCTAATGAATCGTTTTTCCTCATTAGCACGTCTGATCCATGGTATGGGGATATTCTATTATATCTCCAAACCCAACGCTTCCACCCCGACCTCACTCACGATGAACAGCGACGCATCCGACCTCACGCAAAATACTACCTCATAGTCAACGATACTCTTTATCGACGTGGTGTCGACACCGTTCTTCGACGCTGTTTGACCTTAGATGAGGCAGAACGCGTTCTCAATGACTGCCACGCTGGAGCATGTGGTGGTCATCTCTCTGGGATGGCTACAACCCAGAAAATACTACAAGCAGGATACTTCTAGCCCTCAATTTTCAAAGACTGCATTGAAACAGTCAAGAAGTGTCCGCCATGTCAATTCTTTCATAGTAAAGCACGCTCGCACCTTGCTCCACTCCATCCTGTTATTGCCGTCGGCCCTTTTTCCAAATGGGGCATAGATTTCATGCACTGTAATCCCACTTCAGCCGGGGGCATAGCAATGTCATAGTAGCTGTCGACTATTTCACAAAATGGGCTGAAGCGATGCCTACGTATGACGAGGACAGCAAAACAACAGTGCAATTCATATTCAATCATATTATAGCTAGATTTGGTGTCCCAAAATCCATTGTGACTGATCATGGATCCCATTTCAGGAACCATATGATCGAAGAACTAAGTGCCAAGCTGGGTTTTTGCCATGAAAACTCAACCCCGTATTACCCGCAAGCTAATGGCCAAGTTGAAGCCATTAACAAAGTCCTGAAACGAATGATTCAGCGTATTGTGGGTACCCAAAAATCCAACTGGCACTCAGCTCTGTTCTCAGCACTGTGGGCATATCGAACCTCAGTGAAAAGTGCTACTGGGTTTACACCATTCCAACTGGTGTATGGCCTAGAAGCCATTTTGCCGATTGAATGTGAAATTCCATCACTCAAGATAGCCATAGAGCTACTTCCACACACCACTTCCGAAGAGGAACAGTTTCTATACCTAGCCAAGCTAGATGAAACCCGCCGCGACGCTGCTTTAGCTAATGAAGCTCATAAAAAACGCGTCAAAGCTCAATATGACAAATCCGTTCAACCTCGGATCTTCAATGAAGGTGACCTCGTACTTACATATGATCAAATGCACGATAAGCTTGGAAAAGGAAAACTAGAATCTATGTGGTACGGCCCCTTTATTGTAAAACATGTCTTGGAAAAAGGAGCCTATGAACTAATCGATTGTGATGGTACGCCATTGGCACGGCCCTGCAATGGGCTATACCTCAAACGCTTCTACGCGTAAGGTTTCCCTACGCGGGTTAATTTCTGTACATAGTGTACGTAGTTTGCTTTTACTCATTTTTTGGTGTGCGCGTGGACCTCATGTATCCACTCTTACTTTGACTCCTGATTTTATGCGTAGATGTCTGCCTACTTTGGATTTGCCGACGGTGCAAGCCGACATACCCGGAATCTCGCTTCTGCAGCATGGGTAGTCTATTCTCCCACTAGCGAGTTGATATCTTTAGGAGCCAATTGTTTAGGTCCTGCAACCAACAATATCGTGGAGTACCATGCAGTCATTGGTCTCTTGACGGAGGCTGCTTCACTTGGAATTGACTCCCTATCAGTCTTTTTAGACTCCCAACTCGTGGTTTCTCATTTAAACCGTGTTTACACAATTTGTGATCCTATCCTACTTCGTTTATTTCGGAGGGTACGCCTCTTGGAACGATCATTTAATTTCATTTCATATCAACACATACCGAGAGAATTCAATTGTATAGCTGATTCATTAGCT
Organism: Larix kaempferi; assembly: GCA_027924585.1. Taxonomy (NCBI): domain Eukaryota; kingdom Viridiplantae; phylum Streptophyta; class Pinopsida; order Pinales; family Pinaceae; genus Larix; species Larix kaempferi. The sequence goes on along the minus strand of BSBM01000422.1, from coordinate 8,257,358 downwards.
AATTACATATTGGATTGGCATCTTGCCCATACATAAACACATCACAAAAAGTAAAATACACAAGTCACTGTAAATAAATAGATCATGAAAATAGGTCCATATCACTGTATATAAGAGTGTTTTTCCAAATACATAGAGTTTGTGTCAAAGACAAAATTTGGGACCAAGTCCCATACAAAAATTTGGCTCTCAAAGCCTACATATCGTGTACATGCCGCAAAAGACAAAAAAAAACCATCTATGGAGATCTGGGAGATCTATCATGCCCCTCGTCAGATTCCTCGCACTGCTGGTGATAACACACTACAGCTCGAGCCACCCTACGAAGAAGTCGGCCAATACGACTAGGCACACCTACAGTATGCCGCTGGAGATGCAAGGGGACGTCATCCATCCTCATAGCAGGGATACCATGAGTCAATCCCTGTAAGTTCCTCTCTATATCCCAGACTCCTCCTGCTTCATCCTCGTCCTCCTCCTCTTCTGGAGCGGCTTGGCGATCAACACCACCGCGACGTAATGGCGAGTACCCAGCTGGTCTCTGTGGTCCACGATCTGCGACATGCATACGAACATACATTAGAAGTCTTTTACACATTCTAAAAAAGCAATAAAAATTATATATTCAAAAAAGAAAAATATATCCATGAAGGTCATACCTGTGTTGTCCCAATCATCATCCTATGGCAGTGCCAAGTCGATGTCCTCGCGGAAGTCCACCCCTGCATAGGGGTAGTCATCGATCATCACTATCTGCTCCTCGAGCCAGGAGAAGAAATCCTCACCAAAGGCCAAGCGCTGAGGTCCCCTGAGACGTCCTGCATAATCACTCCATCGAGCCATCCATGGCTCAGTCAGTGGACGGGGGGGCATATATATCTGTGGGCACAACAATGGCACCCTCGCCAAAAAGAAGGTGACTAGGATGCTCCCATAGCCAAATTGGGAATGTGCTCCAACCCTACACTTGTGCACTTGTTCTTTGAGATTGGCCAACACTGCTTCACACCAGTTAAATACTATTCCCGCCATACACTCCGCTGCGAGATTCATTTGTGTACGGGACGCCTGATGGGGACCCGTACTCCCTGCTGCACGTGTAATGGTGAACAAAACAGTTTTTACAGGGAGTTATATAACGTCTTTTATGACCACTTTGCCGCTTCTCTTACTCGAACCCTGGCGGCAATACCGAGCAATCAAATCATCTGTGCTCGTTTCTGAGGCCATGTATCCGGTAAAATTCAACCGGGCTCCTCTTTTTGAGAGGCCTGTGAGAGAGTAAATATCCTCAAGTTGAATTTTGAGGATGTGCTCTCCCACTCGGAACGCTTGAATGTCAGGGTCCCACAATTGAATGAGATGGGTAAGAAGTTTGGGTTGCTGACGAATGCCTTTGGTCTTGAAAAATTTCAACAAACCGCATTCCCTCAATGCAGTCACGGTCGGTGGGTCATTTTCAGCCGCCGAATCATCTACTTCATGCTCTCTTTCTTTCCAACTGACCATTTTGATCTAAACAGATTGCAAACTCCTGCAAAAGGTCAAGGGAGACATTTAGTAATCATTTAACAACTTGGTTTCAGCAAAAAATTTGAGAAAATTCGATTTTGTCATCTTAAAAATCATCTTCATCGTGCCTGGGGCACATCTTGCCGTGCGGTACTGCACAGTACCGTGTTTCGGCTTAAATACACAGCGCGGTACTGTCGAACAGTACCGCGTTTCCCGATATGGGCCCCATGTGGTACTGTGAAGGGCGATTTTTTCCCAGTACGGCTCACCCAAAAAATTAAATTTTCTTACTGAAAGCAAATTATTCATACATCGAATGAAAGAGAAGCTTGAGAGCTCTTACCTGGTGCAGACGGTTGTTGAAATGGTGCCCTGAAACTCCCGATATGGATCCTTGAAGTTTTGCTCCTCAAGTGGGTAAAATCTCCTCTTTGGGTAAAAAACACAAGTGAAATGGTAACTTCCTTCTTTTACCTATTCTTTATATAGCTTTTTCACTCATTTTTTAATTATTATTTTAAATGGTTAAAATAAAGCCAATTTCACATTACTAATATCTGGTTTTATGAGCACTTTATTGACAGGACCTCCTTTAAAAAGCGGTATATTCACACTGGCGTTTATTCACTGTTTGACCTTCATTTTGAGCCTACTTTATCTTTTTCGTGCTCTGGATCAAAACTTGAAAAAGATTCCAAGCGCTTTCACACCCATGTCGTGCTTGTCAAACTCAAGTAAATGGTGTCGAGTTTGGTCATCTTTACTCATACTCATTAAAACGACGAGGAAAGTATTATCCTGGTTGTATTTTATTCTTTTTTCGGACTAGAATAATTAAAAAATTATGAAAAAGACCATTGGAGTCCATAGTTAAGCTCTTTTCAGACTCCCTAAAATTGAAAAGATTGCCAAGTGATCTTGACTCTTTCACACTTGTAAAAATATTTGAAAGGTCGTCTATTCGGTGATAGGTTACCCCTTTTTCGGCCCGTCTAGACTATTTACGAGAAAGGTATACCTCAGTCAATTTCGGCTGGGAGAGTTCTCTCGGGAATTGTTTTACACTTTTTCGGGATCGAGGGACTAAATTTACGAAAAAGTACATTGTGGAGCTTCCTTTAAGTTTTTTCAGGCTCTCTAAATGTGAAAAACTACCGAGTTTTCCTTCCTTGGACTCGTTAAAATTTAACATTGAAGGACCCACTTTGGGATGAACCCCTCCTTTCTTAGGTTCGTAAAACATGTGAGATTGGACTCATCTATGAGATGAGCTACACTGAGCATCTGTTATCCTCTTCAAGCTCGAAAAACAACAAAGAGGTACTCGTCTATCATGTCGGGGGAATATGGGGGACAAGTCAAGTTTGTTTATGGCAGCTTGTCGGTCGTTACCTTTGAACATGGCATGTGTCTGTCTCTTGTCTATATTGGGTATCCATTTTTCACTGAGTTATGGTCATCGTCCTGAGTCGTCTCCCTGGCCACGAGCCTACTCATCCGGTGTCTATCCTCTGCTATCAATAATCCCTGCTGCCAAGTCCTGTTACATGCCGTTATATGTTCAAAGGCTTGCATTGTTCAAATTCGTTCATTGTGTCAGGCCTCCGCTGTGTCAGTACATACTCCGTTTTATCACTGACCTCTGATCGAAAAATCTCTCGAATGGTCAACATCAACTCATATATTTGCATTTCGTTGAGATGTACTTTAGATTCCTTGGGTATCATCGTCATCATTGGTGATTTCCCTCGCATTTGTTAACGGTTCACATCATTGACCGGTAATCAAATGGTTTCTACCATGTTCGACTTCAACACTTTGTAATCACATGGCTATATTCGTGTCATTTGCAATCGGGTAGAAGACCCTGGGCGCACCTTTGTATCTTGACTGCGTCCAGGTTGCGATGGAGATGTCCTTTGTATTGTCACACAGATCCACTTTTTGTATTGGTCGTGGCTGTGTTATTACTGTCTCATGGATCTACGCTTGTTCATAGTAGCCATGATCTGTCCACAGTCTATATCATCTCAGTACTCATGGATCTGCAATGTATTGGTCGGCAGCCATGCTTTGAGTCATTTGTTTCCGAGCATGGGGATGCCCGCCTCGGTGGTATGTCTAACACTTTGTTTCTATTCCAGCTCCTTGTCGCTCTCCTAGATGCTATCTCTGCACACTATATTTGTAAAGTCTTTCGGCCATCAATCCCTTTTCACCTCACACTTTAGGGGGCATCTGTTATATCTCCATATTCCACAGTGTCACATCTCCACCACAAAAAGAGTTGACGACACTTCCCCTACTGCTTTAAACCACCCAGAAGAGAAAAATGATGAGTGAACCTTGAAGGCAAACTTACCCTGACAAGTTTTCACCCAGCTGAGACTTTATTTACCTTAACTACCGCGCCTTGCTCAGTTATAGGTGCACAGTAGTCCACACTACCGCGCTATGCTTTGTCCCTGACATGCGGTACTACCGCGTTATGCTCAGATTACAGGGCGCGGTACTCTTTTTATAGCCTTTTTTCCATGGCTTGTGGGATTTTGGATTTTTGAAGATATTGGAGGATTGGGGTCCCTGATTCGATCTCAACTCATTTTCTATGATTAGAAACCTTGATCAACTTACCTCTCCCTAGATCCACCCATCTCTCTTGTTGGTTAACCCTACCATACACTATAAAAGAGAGGCATTCCATGGGAAAGAAGGAGGACTCTTAGAAGTACCAAACTTATGATCTTGCAGCATTGTGGAGATAGATAGAGGAGGAAGCACTTGGAGCTGGAGGATTGGATTGGACATCAAGCAACCTTTGTAAGCATTCTTCAAGTTTGTAATAAGATAACTTGTCTTGTTTTTCCCATTTCCTGTGTATTGTACAAGTCTTTGGCATGGAATGTATCTAATCTAGATTTGAATCTAATCTTTACTTCAAGATATTTGGAAGCTTGTATGTTTGTTCTTTGTTTGATCTCAACAGGTTCTACATTGGAGCTTTGGATCAAGAGGTAGAAGCGGGACAAACGTCAGATTGAAAGGTGTGTCATATCTCTCATTGTTTCTGAATACATTTAATCTTGTTGTGAAAGTTAGTTCAGGAATTTCAAGGTAGCATTTGTTTTGTCTTGTTTCTTGCTTTAGAGTCAGTTAGGAATTTTCTTTAAAGTTAAGAGAATTTTGACTTATCCGTAGGGAAAAATTCTACCAAACACTCTCTGCCACTAGTTCCACTCAAGTGGAAAGAACATGTGCTGCATACCTCCATCAAGTATGTACTCATCCCATTAGTGGATGAACAAACACTTATCAAATCAGGTCCAAGTAAGAAGCTTGCGGCTTCTCCAAGTGCATGTCTCCAATGGCTCAACAAATTCTTTTATAAGCTTTCTTGCTTAGCTCTCTTCCACCTACAATGAGAAAAAATATTTCTGCTAGGAGACTCCATGTGTGACATGTAATATTCCACCCAAGCCACGTGTGGATGAATGGTATCTAATGGCAGCAATATGTACCTATGTTGCTGATCAAAAAACATATCAATGTCAGAGGGACTAAAAATCTTACACATAAACATTTTACCTCCTAGAGTCTTCAACTTGGTGGTGCATCTATCCATAGATGGACATAACTCTCTGCAGCTTAATTCCAAGGATATGAAATCAAGATCATTCTTGTTGGTAGGAATGTGAGCCTTTTCCAAACCCCATGTATTTACCATCAAGTCGTCCCGAATGACTATGGGAGCCTCCTGCTCCTCTTGGTGCATTATCAAGAAAAATCCTTTTACCCAATTCTCATCTTCAAGTGATGTGACTGAAACAGAAGTGCGGGGTGAAAGAGAATGGATAAAATCTTTCTAACGGTGATCCACCAAGCATGTGGATCTATGTACCTTCTCATCATGGGTTGATCCCTCAAATGTGAGACCATGTATCTCCTCCAAAATTATGCATCTCTCATCATGTGGCAACTCATAATCTCTATGGAACAAGGCAAGTTCTTGGTTACCTTCTTGCTTGATTTCAGCCCTTTCAAGCAGATTCAAATCAGCATGCACCTCATGTTCCACCATCACATGAGATTTCTCCATAGAAATATTAAAATCATCAACCAAAAGGGAATGGCTGATTGGAACATGGGAGGGAATATGAAATCTTAGAAACTCTTGCTGAAGTTGCTCTACTTGCATATGAGACTCCAAGAGAGTACTTTGAGTACTTCTCAAAGAATCTTGGGTGGATTCCAACTCATATGAGAGATTTTCAAGCTCTTCTTCATTCTTCAATAATAAATCATGATACATTATTGAAATATCAAACAAATAATCTCTGTCAGAAATCAATTGTGAAAATTTACCTTTGATGTTTGTCATTGACTTCTGAATCTCCTCCAAGTCTTCAATGGAGAGTGGATTTTTCTGTGATGCAGCTCTCCAACAATATTGTGACACTAAAGCATGAGTGAAATGGAGAATTTAAATGGTCTCCTTGATCTTCAATGTGTTCATCTTTAATGTCCCTTCAAGCAAGGATGGTTCATGATGGTGAATATCCTCTTCTTCAATTTTCCTTGGATTAACATCACGAAGCTTATGTGGTGATGGTGAAGTTACTCCTTTCTCCTCACCCATGGCTGAAAATTCATCATATTCATGCTCAAAGGAAAGTATATTTGCAGCACCTTCATCAAAGTATGAAACTTCATGAGATAGAACATTCCCTTCTTCTAAATTCATTGGATCGCCATCATAAAATTCAAGCGGTGAAGGTGAAATTGATCCTTGGTTTGCTTCCACTATTGCAAGGACTCCATCATCATGATCAATGGTACTTTGGCTTGCAGCAACATATTCAAATATGATCTCTATGTCACCATCATAGAGATGTGAGCACCCATTGATATCACCTTGCAGTGACTCATGCTCCTCCAATGGTTCATCTCCATGAATGCCTTCATTGTTAACACCATAATTTTGAGCCTCCATACCGAAGCACTTAACCATGCCAACCTTCTCATTGTAAGTGGATACCATATCAGAATGAAACAAAGAGATACAAAAATCAGAATTGTGGCAATACCTTTGTATCATGTTTTCTCTTCATGTGGTGGATCTGTGATGGCTTGCCCTTCCACCAAATCTTCTGGTTCACATCCAACTGATGTGTGCTTGTCTTCTGCTTCCTGATGAAGCTCAAAAGGTGACTCTAAACCTAATTCATGTTCATCCTTTGGATCAGATCCAAAATATGTCTGACCACTCCTGAAAATATCATCATCCCTTATAATTATTTTGAGATCACCCACCAAGAAACTAGGAGTGATTTTACCTTCCACATTGCCAACAACCAGATGTTGGACTGCTAGATCTTCAACTGTGCATGGACCTTCTTTATCTTCTTCCGAGGATTTATTTGGTAACTCATAAACCTTATGGATGCTAAAATAGGCTGATTTATATCTTCCTCTTGCTTCTCCTTCATATCAATACCTTCGGTCCTCTTTTCTTCTCTACAACTTAGATCCTTCCTTGATGGCTTGTTGGTCTTCAAGGAATCCACATGTGTTACTATTTTGGATTTCTTTGGTAACAAGAATCCCACTTCTTTGCAAACATCATTTGCCATCAATGTAATCTTTTCCTTGTTAAGTCTCGAGTAGGGATCTTTAAATAAGCTTTGGATCTCATGTGTGCAAAACTCTCTAAAAGATATGAGTTCCAAAATATCATCTCTCAATGCATAGTAAGCTATGAGGTACTCAAAGGGTATTCTTAACTTCACTTCCTCAAAATTTCAGAGCTTGTATAATAAAAATATTCATCATACCATTAGTCACCATGGTCACCATCATCTCTTTTTAAACTACTTGAAAATATGCATGATGATTCTTCTTCTTCAACTGCAACTGACACTAGCCTCATGGCTACAAATTTGAATTGTGATCTGCAATATTTTTTATTAGTGAGATTCTTTCTATCCATAGGTGTGGGAGAAAGTGCTCTGATACCACTGTGATGTACCAACTTAGTGTTTGGCACAAAAACTTGAATGTTCTCAATTTTGATCAGAACAAGGCCTAGGGAAGCTAGAACTATTTAGATGGAAAAGGAAAAATGTTAAGGATGTATAAAGGGTTCTGATATGTATTTGTACCTCTGCACAACATACTGAGACAATTTATGTTTCGAACATCAGCAGGCTGAAGTCTACTCCAATGCTCCGGGTTTTCTCAGCATATGCAGACTAGTATGGGTAGGGAAATTTACTGAGGATTGGAAAAGGTTGTTGTGCAAATAAGAGAGGCTGATAATAATTCATTTACAATCATTTATTCTTATAATAACATTCCAGAAATTATTATGCAGATCTGAGCAAGTATAATAACAAAACTAGTAATTTGGCAATTCGGGACAGCTCAAATGGGTTGATTTATGGACTTCCAAAAAATGATCAAAGGAAATATAAATTATGAAATAGTGGTTTTATCATGACATAATATGTATTAGATAACTACAGGAATTGGAATGACTTCAATTGGATCTTTATTCATCAATTTATGAACCATTCATTGGAAGCTAGTCAAAATCTAGCTAAATCTAGCAGGGGTGCATAATTTAGAGAATAATTCAGAGTTCTGTAAATTGTATTGAAGTGAATGATATCATAACTTTAATAAACCTTTTATTACATCAGTATTATGCTGAAATGCCTCTTAGAAGATGAAGGAAGAGTCTCTCCTCTTGCACAAAAGAAAATAGTTGTAGAATAGAAGGAGGAGGGAGGATTCGATTCCTGTCTTTGGAGAAGATGGTTCAGAACTCCTGTTTCAACCTGGGAATATTTAATACTCTTTTATAACATCAAGATCAGGCCAAGATGCCTCTCATAAGTTGAAGGAAGAAAATATTTCTTCTTGCACATAAGAAACTAGCTGTAGAATAGAGAGAGGATGGAGGATTCGATCTCTGACTTGATGAAGATAGCTCTGAACTTCTGATTTCAACCTGGTAAGCTTCAATACCTGAAAAAAAAACTCAGTGACAATGGTTGGATGCCATCATGCTCTCATAGAAAGCTGGGGCACATCTCCCATGCTTGAATAGGGGTACACCTCCCAAGCCTTGGATGCACAATGCATTCATAAAATTCCTTACACTAGAAAAAGATGTGAAAGGGAGTCACTTGTATTCTTTCATAGAATTTTGGGTGACCTACTGACAAAGTTACTTGGCTTATTGACTTGTGAGAATAGGTCACCTGTGGGTGGGTAACCTTCCTTGATTGTTTGCTTGCTTTGCTTGACATTTCTTACTTTCCACTTTTCTGACTTTCCTTCCTTTTCTAAACTTTCCTTCTTTCAAAACTTTCTTGCTTTTCCAACTTGCCTGCTTTTTCTTGGATTTTTGCTGCTTTTCTTGAAATAAGCCTCTTTTCACCATTTTAGCAACATTTTTGGACTTTAGTGTTTACTTGACTTCTACCCCAAGTAATTCCTCCAACCTTATCCACCAATTCGAATTAGTGGGTCATGTTCTCCATTTATTCAGCATAATAAATAAAAATATTAATAGCATCAATAATTAATAAATGCTCCATTAATTATTTATTCCAATTTGATAGCAACTATAGATAAAATTAAATGCACTCTCCTAAATAATTAATTACCTGGAATACAAAATTTTAACCCCATGGTTATGCAGCCGCCTCCTCAACCGAAGGGTTAGGTTGGGTTAGGAACTTGTTCCAATGATCAATTTTGTGGGGACATGACACATGCAGCAACTCTGTGATTAGATGTATTTGTGTGTCTTGACTCCATTTCCCAAATGAATGTCCATTTTGATTTCAACCAAACAACACTTTAAATACATTATTCATTCATATGTATCTAGCCTTGTTTAAAAATTTGAGAGATCCCTCCTTGGAGAGATAGAAGCTAGCTTATTTCTCCTAAAGTGGTTCTGTGGTTACCCCAATTTGGCCTTCCTACAATCTTAAGGTACAATTTGGGTGCTAACATATTGGCTCCATTGCCGGGGAATGAATGTTGCACTATCCTTGGGAGAAACAACAAAGAGTTCTAGTTTTCATAGAAAGAAGGGATTTATGTGGGAAAACTAAGATTTCTACATTAAACGAAGGTTGTGCATTTTTTGTGGAGACTCCACTCATCAGGATTTTAATTTGAAGGAGACTCCACTGGAAGGATTGGCGATTCCACATTTATTTCCAAAAGAAATTTCAAAAGGCATCGTGGCCCCTAGGAGGATCCATACAAGAGGTAACCCCATTTTTGAACTCTTGCTAAGTGTGGAAAACCCAGAAATTCTGCTTAGGCATAGAAGTGAAAAAGATAATACTAGCACTTCTAACATTGAAAAAGTTGTGTCTAAAAAAGAGTGGAATGGTTTTCATGAATTGGATTTAGAAGTAAATATTGGGAGGCGCTTGTTGAGGTCAAAATCAGAATCGGACCTAAAGCTAGCTGAAGTAAATCTAAATAGCCTTGAGTCATATTTGATTGATCCTGGGTGGTATAATTTGAAAAATATTGTGAAAGTTGGAAAAAGAGACCCACATTCCATGACCTCTCAGTAATATAATACAAAATTAGCTCAAAATCCTCCTCAAAATATCCTTCAGGATATCCCTCCTATAGCCCAAAACCCACCCAGACCAATGGCATCCAGGTTTGCACCCTTGGATCTACCAGTTGTCTTGCATGATCTTCCCCAAAACTACTCACAGAGAATTTCCTTGTATGATGGGGATGGAAAATTTACAGCAAGGAAACATTTGGACAGGTTGGAAGACTTTATTGACTTAGAAGAAGTAGACTATGATGATTCAAAGATGAGGTTATTTGCATAAAGTTTGTGTGGGGAAGCTAAGAGATGGTTTAGAGACTTACCAGCAGCATCTATCCCCACCTTTGAAGCCTTTCAAACACTGTTTTTAGATAGGTGGGAAGCAAAGAAGAGCCCTCGATAAATACTATCTCAATATGACCATTTGAAGAAGGGAAACTTTGAGTCTATCCATGAATTTTCTAGTAGATTTATGAGGGTGTACAACTCAATCCCAGCTGATATTAAACCCTTAGTAGGTGTGTTAGATTTTCAGAATTTACTTCAATATGATCTAGGATCTTAACTGAGAGAACAACATGTACAGCATATCTACAGCATATCAATCATGGAGACAATAATGCAAGCACACAAGAGACACAAATATTTACTTGGGGAAAACCATAAAGGTGAAAAACCCCAATAACTTCCTCAGAGATAGATAGAGCAATGATACAACCAACCAAGAGATAGACATAACCTAGCAGCAGATCCTCCTCCTCCATAAGTGCGCCTCTCCTCCTTGAGAGCATGTGTGAGAAGTGAGTGAGCAAATAGAGTGCCTCCCGCACTCTATTTATACTTGACTTGACTTGCCTTTTTACCTAACTCATGTCGGCTCTAACTTAACCACATAACATAATGCTGAGTGGGCCGACCCCCAATAGGGTGGTCTAATAACCCTTTGACCCACATGGCCGACCCCCAATAGGGTGGTCTAATAACCCTTTGACCCACATGACTTATACAGGGCCGACCCCAAACAAGGTGGTCTAATAACCCATCAAGTATAAGTTACGACACTTACAATATAAATGACGACACTTCCTTATAGAGGAATAATACCATCTCTATAGGAATACAATATACATATATGTGAAATACATTCCGAAGTTACATATACATCAACAAGGTGTTGCTAAACTTCATTATGTTGATGCTTTTGAAGGGGATTTTTCATGTATGTTGAGGGAAAATAAGTCACCTACCTTGTCAGCTATGTTAAAAGATGCCCTCGAGATGGAAGCAAATATGATGGCTTTAGGGAAGTTGAAGGGTAAAACAGAAGCAGATAAGAAGAAACAAGACACCCAACCCTCTGCTTCCACTTCCTCCTCTGCCAGTGATGTAAAGTTTGAGAGAAGTTGATGGACAGGCTGGCCTTAGATAACATACCTCCTAATAGAGAGCAGCCTGAAAATCAAGTAAGGAATCCTAACTTTAGAAGGCCATTTCCTCAAAGAAACCAAAGAAACCCTGATGATCAGCATATAAGACCCCCCTTCCCAGAATATTTGGTGGATGAAGAAGGACAAGAGGACCCAATGGGTGATCAGATTCATCACTTTGATGACCTTGACCATGAAATATATTTCACTGAAAGAGAACATGATTTCTTCACCCAAGAAAATACTAGTCCTGTTCCAAAACTAGACTCGGAACAGTATCAGATGGCCTATCAGAACTAAGTGGATGATTTTCAGAGAAAATTGAAGTTGAGGAATCAGGATGTAACAATAAACAAAGGAAAGTCTAATCGAAACCAGTTTTCCAATACTCAGCAAAACCAATAGAAGCAGAAAGAGAAGCAGTAGGAAGCTGCTGCACAAAAGAGCCCTAAAAATAAAGAACAACAACCAAAACAAAGTAAGCAATCAGAGCATATTGAAGTAAGCAAACCAATTTCATCTTTCAATTTAAAGTCTGAATGGGAAAAGGTCAAAATCTCTATCCCTTTGAATGAGCTATTGAGAAACAATGTATATAGGGAGGAGATTACTAGAATGGTCAAAGGTCAGGGTGAGTGTCAACAAGACATTTTGGAAGTAACAGATGATGACCCCACCATTGTTTTTGGACCTAAACTTGAAGATGCAGATGAGGAAGATGTTGCCCCATTTTATTTGAGCGTGAATGTCCATGATATGATCTTGCATAATGCAATAATATACTTTGGTGCATTTCATAATCTAATGCCCAAAACAGTGGTAGACTACTTGGGTTTAGAGGTTACTAGGCCTTACAAAGACATTTACTCTTTTGACTCTAGAAAGGTCAAGTGTTTGGGATTGATAAAGAACATGGTAGTGACCGTCACACAACTTCTAGCTAAGAGTATTGTGATGGATGTGGTGGTGGCTGACATTCCTGCAAAATTTGGTATGTTGCTCTCAAGATCTTAGGCATCAAAATTAAGAGGGAATATGCAGCTGGATTGGTCATATGCTACGATACCTTTGTTTGGAGGAAACAAAAGATTATATAGAGAGAATATATTGGCCTACATGGTCAGCAGCCAGGATAAGCCTGAAAATCACCCCATTTATGCTGTTGACACTGAGCTAGAATCTTCCATATTTTTCAATAATGGACCACCCACTGATCCTAAGATTCTTGTTTATATTGAAGTTGAAGAGGATAAGGAGTTTGCACAAAGGAAAGAGGCCTTAGAGAAGAAACAAGATGAATAAGGTTTATGGATCATGTACTTTGATGGATCTCTGAGTAAAAATGGAGCTAGTGCAGTTGTTTGCATCATATCCCTAGGCAGAGAATTTAAAGCTTTGTCTTACAAACTGACCTTTGAATGCACTAACAATGTAGTTGACTATGAAGCTTTTTTGTTGGGTTTGTAGGCCTTGAAAGACATGGGAGCAAAGAAGATAAAAGTGTTTGGAGACTCAGAGCTGGTGGTGAATCAGGTGAATGACTGTTATCAAACCAAACACCCTAGAATGAGGGCCTACAGAAATTAGGTCTAGGACATGGTTGGGAATTATTTTTCAGAGCATAAAATCAGGGTGATACCTAGAATTGAAAACCAAGCAGCAGACTCTTTGGCTACTACTGTTGGGGGCTTCAAGACTCCTATCTATTCTCAGAGGAGGTATGAAGTTGAGGTTGTGAACAGACCATCAATACCCGACAAATCAAAATATTGGTAGGTCTTTGATGATGATATGTAGATAAAAAGGTTTCTGGAGATGTCAGATGAGTTTGTGAACACTCAGATCGATTCAGATAATAAAAAATTGGAGTGCTTCTAGGATGATGAACCGAACGGAATTGAAGAGGTCGATAATAAGAAATGGCAGAACACGCTGGGAGGAAAGGATATCATTCAATTAAAGATTAATTTTATCCCAAGAGGTCTGATTCCTCTGGAGAAGCCATTTGATCAAAATGACGTGGCCAAAGACCCTAAAATGAAGCCTGTTGATGATTTTGTAGAGGATCAGAACCTGGGTACTGAAGAAGAGCCACGAATCGTGAAGTTGTCTGCACAAGAGAAGGAAGAATACGTCAAGTTGCTGAAGAAATACACAAAGGTGTTTCACTGGAGATATGAAGACTTAAATGAATATGATACCTCCATCATACAACACACCATTCCAATTAACCCTGTGGAGAATCCTTTAGACAGAAATTAAGAAGAATAAACCCCAAGCTATTTCCTGCAATTGAAAAAGAAATCAAGAAGCTGTTCAATGCTAAGATCATTGTAACTCTAAGGTTTTCAAAGTGGGTGGCAAACCTGGTTCTTGTTAGAAAGAAGAACGGTGAAATTCGGCTCTACCTTGAATTCAGAAACCTCAACAGGGATTCATTGAAGGATAAATATCCACTTCCTAAGATGGAGCACATTTTGTAGAGAGTGGTAGGTTTTGAAAGGATTTCTACCATGGATGGTTTCTCAGGTTATAACGAGATCAAAGTGCTCCCAGAAGACCAAGAAAATACTGCTTTTACCACACCCTAGGGCACCTTCATGTATGCTAAAATGCCATTTGGGTTGATGATTGCAGGAGCCACATTCTAGCGTGCTATGGAAATTGCTTTTGCAGAAGAGAAGGACAAATTTGTGGTTGTATACATGGATGACATCACTATGTATTCCAGATCAGACAGGGAACACATCAAGCACTTGGAGAAGGTCTTTTTGAAGTGAAGGAAGTATGGCATCTCTCTAAATCCTGAGAAGTCTAATATTTCACTAGAAGAAGCCAAGTTGCTTGGGAATATTATTTCAAAGGATGGTATTAAGATTGAACTTGAGAGGATCAGTGCAATTATGAATGTTGAGGAGCCTAGAAGCAAGAAGGAAGTGCAGTCCTTTATTGGACATATAGGTTTTTTGAGAAGATTCATTCCCAGTTTTGTAGAGATAATGAGAAACATTACTTACATGATGAAGAAAGAAAGTCAGATAAAGTGGATTGAAGATGATAGAGAGTCATTTAGGGGTATTAAAAGGGCCATCACTGAGGCCCCAGTCCTAGCAAGTCCATATTTTACTAAGGATTTCCTGATTTTTTCGTATGCACCTGAGCACACTGTGGCTAGAGTCCTATTGCAGAAGAATGACCAAAATGCTGAGCAACCTATTGCATTTTTCAACAGGGTATTGAGAGAGGGGGAATTGAAGTATGACATAATGGAAAAGCAGGCATATGATTTGGTGAAATCATTAAAAGATTTCAGGGTATACATTCTGCATTCACATATTGTTTCCCATGTTCTCAATGGTGCAGTAAAGAGCATTCTTACCCGGCCAGATCCTGAAGGGGAAAGGGAAAAGTGGATAGATGTCTTGTTAGAATATGACCTAGAGATCAAGCCCACCAAGTTGATCAAAGGGAAAGGGATAGCCAGAATGATGACTAAGGCCAATTGTGAATCCTTATAACTCAATTTCTTGTCTAGCTATTCAAACCAGCTAGATGCAAGAGTGTAGGTAATACCAGAATTTTCTATGTCTCCTTGGTACATTGACATTGTGTATGTATTGCAAAACTTGCAAGCCCCTGCAAGATTGAGCAAAACAAGGGCCAGATCTGTAAAGCTAAAGGCTGCATATTTCTGTATCATGAATCAATAGTTGTATTGAAAGGACCCTAGTGGAGTGTTGTTGAATTGCTTATTGGAAAATGAAGCTCGATAAACCATGAAATATTTCCATAAAGGAGATCGTGGAGGGAACCATTCGTGGAAAGTGACACCAAACACAATTCTGAGGGTTGGTTTCTATTGGCCTTCCATGTTTTCTGATGTATATAAAGAGACTATCACATGTCATCAATGTGAGATCTTTGATGGTAAGAGGAAGCTAGTTTCACTTCCCCTAAAACCAATTTCAGTGGAAGCACCCTTCCAGCAGTGGGGGTTAGACTTCATTGGGGATATCAACCCAAAATATTCTGGTCAGCACAAGTGGATTCTAACAGCCACATATTATTTCACTAAATGGATTGAGGCCATACCTACAAGGAGGGAAAATGAGGCTGTTATCTTGGATTTTATGGAGAACAACATTTTGGCAATATTTGGGTGCCCCAAGAGGATTGTAACAGATAATGCAGCTTCTTTTAAGTCCAGAAAACTGATAAGTTTCTGTCACAAATACCACATAAACCTGAACCATTCCACTGCTTACTACCCACAAGGAAATGGATTGGATGAGTCTTTTAACAAGATCCTAGTAAAGATAATTAAGAAGCTATTGGAGAAGAAGAAAAGAGCCTGGAATACAAAACTAAAATATGATTTTTGGGATAACAGGATCAGCACTAAGAGGGCAATTGGAATGTCACCTTTTCAGTTGGTGTATGTGGCTGAAGTTGTTTTTCCCACATCTTTAGGGATACCAGTCATGAAGCTGTTACAAGGGCATGAAGATGAACCAAACCATATGCAAAGAAGAATAAATCATATAATAGAGCTAAATGAGGTAAGGGATAAAGCATATGACAGAGTGTAGGTGCACCAAGAGAAAACGAAGAATACCTTTGAAAGAAAGGTTAAAGAGGATCAGTTTCAGATTAATGATTTGGTCCTAAAATGCGATGCTCCCATGGAAGACAAGCATGGAAATATTGATCATATGTTGGTAGGACCCTATCTTATTGCAGCATACAGAGTTGTCAATTCTTTCATTCTGGAGCATCAGGATGGGTCTCCACTGATAGGAGGTCCAGTGAATGGGAGATTTTTGAAGCATTACCTGTCCTGAGAATGATAGGTAACCCTTGTATCATAATTTGTACATATTTTTCAGATGTTGTTTTGCATTTACAACCCGTATAGATGGTGAACCAAAGGGTTTGAATCCCGAGGAGAAGAACCTAAGATCTGGAGGCAAGCCATTCGTTTTGTTTTTGTTGTTATGAGCAGAGAAAGAAAAATCCAGAGCCCCGATTTTTGAAGACATCCCAATGGATTAGGAACGGGGTGATGGGGTTCTTTGCTACCTCACAGGGAGGATATCATCCCCAATTGGAGCCAGTTGTTAGCCTCAGTTTTGTCCAGGATGAAGTGGAAGGTCAAATCCCTGAAGAGAGTGGAAGAGGCCTCGGTGGTTTGAGCCAAATGGCCCATAAGAGTTCCAAATGGGATATTTCAATAGGTACTCATGGTTTAAAGTATGGAACAATCAAAATCTAATTCTTAACATTTACAGGAAGAGGCAAAATTGCAAAAATGTGATCGCAGTAGATGATAGCACCTATGAGTAGCATAGATATGGATCAGTGAAGATCTACGGTTGCAAAATCCCTTCACAGAAGGAGTTGGAGGTGTTTTAAGCATGGGCAGGGGTGCTATCCAATGAGCATGTTAGAAGGCCAATCAATGACCGATGATACAGATCTACGATCGATATGTACTTCGCCGATGGGACGTGCGCGGAAAAAGGACATTTCCAAATCCACGAACTTTTGGTAGGGGACGCAAGTTTGGATGGTGCAGATATGACAGGGTTGAGATCTATGGCCGAGGTTTTGTTCACAGATCTAACTTGCATGAAGCGCCAATGCAATTTGAATCTGCAAAGCAGGTAAAGGCCACACTGTTTGATGGCCTATATTCAGGTGAGATCAAGATCAACAGTTGGCAATTTTTCCATGGATCTAAGTGGTAGGAAAGACAACATGAGGCAGGGTTTGAGGCCACACAGGATCACATATTTAGAAGGAAGCAAAGATCTACGACCCAGGATGAACCTTACAGCTGGACAGCTGAGGAAAACTCTCTACTACAGAAGGTGCAAGAATTATAGGAAAGCAGAAATATTATAAAAAGAGCTCCTGCATGGGAATCCAGATTCCATTTGACCTGTTCGCATTGGAAAACGATAGAGGCACACTGTGCAGAAGTGGAGAAGTCAACCAGGAGCCTCAGCCATCTATCAAACAACCAGGTAGGCCTCTTATTCCCCACTGCAAAACTATTTAAATGGCAGAACTAGTAGAACCCCCATGCTTTGAGCACCAGAGGGTAGGTTATTTATTTGAGGACAAAGACGTGGAGGTTTATGACACAATGTTAATAAACAACACCATAGAGACGGTTGAGGACCGGTTAAAGCTGATTAGGGAGGGAAATGTAGATGTCCACAAGGTTTACCAGACATTTTTCAACTTGTTTGCAATTGACCAAACCCTGAACTATCCAAAATTTGTCGCCCGATGCGCCTCAAACTATTCATCCAGCGAAAGGACGATTATGGACGCAACCAAATCCAAAATCCTATGCAAAATCAGTTCCCTCATCGTTGGAAAGGCCCTGTCCATCCCAGATGAGTTTTATCAAAAGGCCAAAGAGTATAAAGAGGAAGCCCTAGTCCAACATTTCAGACAGGCCCCAGCTGACCTTAAGGAGAGTTTCTTCCATGACATCCTGTAGCCAAATACCTCCTTCAATAACTAGCTTTTCCCTGATATTGCCACTCCATTTACAGAAGAATCCAAGTGCATCATTTCCATATTATCCCAGTTTCTAGGTTTAGATAGTGACATGTACATTACTAAGCCCTTAATAAGCCTAATGTTTGCCATGAGTACATTCCCTATTGAATTGGGTAACCCCAGCCAGTCCTCCTAGTGTGCTTGCCTCAGATGTGATGAAGCCTTAGCTAACAGTATCCACTCTCAGCTGGAAGAATTCCCCAAGACTAGGAGCTTTAGGTTCCAGTCGTACCTACTGAGGATGTTCTTCTCTTTCAACGAGGAGAATTTGCAGATGCCAGAACTGATGCTCACTCATGATATATTCTCAGATTATACCAAGTTCATTGACATCATCATGTATGAAGTATACCAAGATATCTTTCAAAAGAAGCTTCCCAGGGTACTGCCAGAGATGAAAGAGTTGCTGCAGCCTTCCCTAGAGAAGAGGATTGGTGATTGGTTCCTTTCAGAGAACAGTACGACAATAAGAGTATATGGTTTTTCCCATACACCTTATGTGTTACAAACCTTCCTGACACCTACACTGTTTACACTAGAGTTCATCAAATAGAAGCTAAAAACAGAGGTTGAGCATTTCTTAGATGATAAAAGGGCTTCAGACATCACTTTTCCTTGTCATGTGGGCCCATTCTTTGTTAAAAATAAAGCTTCCCTTCCAACTATTGAGGATATGATGCGAAGCATGGGGTTCAGAACCAGAGAAACCATTAATTATAACCCTCACCATATCATATCAAACAGGAGAAAGGAGACTAGTAGAAAGGTTTTTGTGCATTTTGAATTCACAGGGCTGGATGGGACTGCAAATTTACTAGAATATCCTGACAAAATTCAAATGGATGTGTATGAGTAGGAAGTCTCCACCTCCCTGGTATCACAAGTCATTCCCCCACCACCTAGCTTTTCCATCCTAGTCCCGGCAGTTGAGGAAGCCATACCCCTTTCCAGTGGCTCTAGGGATTCTCGCAAGCTAGAAGGAAGTGATCTCATGGATGTAGACAATGATGTAGAGAGAGCCTCTGAAAGGCAGAAAGTAGAGCATCCTGAGCAGCAATTGGTAACAGTAACAACAGGGAAGACCAATAAGAAGAAGCAGGTGAAGTTCTTGCTACCAACCTTTGAAGTTAAAGAATATGCATTCAACTAGGAACCCACTGAGCTTGCAGCACCGAGCAAAAGTAGGGTTGAGCTACTAGAAGAGTACGAGGAGAGCTTAGAGACAATCTCAGAGGAGGCCAAGCTATATGTTGAAGTAAGGAAAATTTTGAATAAAGATGTATCATTGGTGGCAAGCGGTGCCTTGCCGAGAACACCCTAAGTCTGGCCTTGTCTACTAAGAATAAGGCTATTGAGCTGAAGGTAAATTTGGAGGACATACCTATGCCAGATGTGATAAATTTATAGAAGGAGAATTTGATGTCCCAAATTTGGCATTGGTTCACACTATCCTAAGAAAATTGGCCATATTCATTAGAGTTTGTCAAATTGATGGTAAAGGTCAAATAATTGCCAAGGAGGAAAATTACTAGTTTCCTAGGTTTGGGGTGGAAGCTTTGGGATTTGGAATAAGGGGGATAATAAATGATGTTTGAACATTAGAATGGAATAAATATTTAATAAATGAGATAAATAAATAAATACAAGTGAAAATCAAAGCGGCATTTGATCATGAAGACACATGGAGGAAGTGGGACCCACATATGGCTAGATTTCCCCACTACACTTGGCATCATTCTCTCACCAATTCGAATCCAAGGTGAATGGTAACATACTCGGGGGAGTCCAAAAGGTATTATTCATGGAATGACTCATCCAAGGTCGAAATATAGAAAAATAGTAACTCCCATGGAAGAGGAAGAGGCAATTTGGAGCTAGTGAGACACTTGGGCTAGATTCCCTAGCTCTATGACAACAATGATGAAGATACTATGACACCTATGACACAAATCAGACCTGAAGGCTGACATATGAAATCTATGACATGTTAGGGCTAAAAATAGACTCCAAGATGGCACTCAAGGGTGTTAGGGCAGCTAAGATGCTTCCACATGTGATTTGGTGGAAGTGGGAGACTAGGAATTGTTGTACAAGTGGCGTTCTTTGGAATCTCTTCCCAACTTGAATTGGCATGAGTCTCTTGGAAGGAATTCGACCCACAGAGGAAATTAGAAATTTATAAATGTTAGTAACAAATAATGAAACCATCTTTTGATCATTTGATAAATTTGTTATTGCATTTTTGAAGAGGGAGCGCTAGTGGATGAATAGTTTCATGCCTTAGCCAATTTCGAGGGTGAAAGATTCCCATCCAAGTTGGTAATTGGAAAGGAAATTCAGACCGTTCATATGGATATTTAATGGATTCTTTATTTGCAGGTGTAAGCTACAAGGCAGCTCATGGTTTATTCTATTGCAGCTCACTCCTTCAACCATTTCCAGTTTTGATGGCATATTCTTGATCCTTGAGGGAGGGCATTTTTGGTGAGCTATTGTACTCTTTGGGGGAGCTTATAATGCCCCATTTATTTTTTAATATGAATGAAATACTCTTTTCTTCATCCCCAGAAAGTTTCAGCTCTAAATTCCAAGTAGAAATGTATAAATCTTAATTTTAATGAAAGAACAGTGCCATTTCCCCACTACCTTGTTGTGAATCAATGTAATGCTGATGATTTCGAATGAATGGCTGTATCTCTAATGCATTTGTGATTAATTCACTGACATGGATGTATTTTACAATTTTCATGTACTTTACTTGAACATTTGAAGTATTTTTACTCAGTTTAATTGCATTGGGAGAAGAAATAGTTCCATTTCCCCAAGGGTCGAATTGGTGATTTTTGCAGTTGAATGGGAGAGGGTTGGAATAGATATAATAATAAATTAATGGTGCACATGAGACCTTAATAACATAATTAATACATTCCATACCTCTTTTCATAAATTTGAGTGGGTTTGGAGGCATTTGGGAAGCCATTTTCAGTCCTTACCCCAGGGGGATTTGAACCCCAAATTACTAGTAAAATTGCATACTTGGTACATAATCTTAAGAGAGTTTTCAGAGGTCTTTTAGTGGCCATATTTCATCCTTGAACATCATATTCAAGTCCTAATATCATTCATACACCTTCCTTGAATATTTGAAGGCATTTGGAGTCAATTTGAGACTTAGAGACCAATACTACTCAAAGGGAAATCACTAATAAAGTTACCTACATTGACCAGAATTGAAAGAGGATTTGCAGAAGTATTTTAAAGGTCTAAAGGCATCCTTGAAACACATATTTATGTTATAATATCATTCATATACCTTCTCAGAATATTTGGGATCATTTGGGGCAAATTTGGGACCTAGAGATCAAAAGTAGTCAAAGGTCGAACTAGGGAAAAAATTTGGAAAATTGCCATTTTAATAAAATTCCTAACAAGGGACATTACAGTGGTATTAGAGCATGGTCTTGGAACCTGATGTGGTAGAAAATTAATGAAGACCAGGAGTCAAATAAATAAGCCACCACCCTTAGAAACTGAAACTGGATGTACTTTGGTGAAAGGGAAGAAGTAGGAGAAGAAGTGCATTCCTTGGTCACCATGAGTAAGGATGAGAAAGGAACCTTAGAGGAGAATGAGGAGTTTAGAAAATTACTGAAACCATCCTTTGAATACAAGTGGAGGCAATTCATGCAAGAGTTCAAATTGTTGGTTAGTGAACTTGGAAGCAACTCGAAAAAAAAGAATGAGCAATGGTTCTCTTTTCAAGGAAAAGAAGGAAATGGTTTATGCCACAAAGGAGGAACCTCATGTAATGGTGGAACATGATCTACATATTGATATGCAGGTGCTTAAAGATGATACACTCAAACAAGAAGAATAACAAACACTTGTCCTTGTTCAAATGGATTATGAGTTTCCTCATGGAGAGAGTTGCAAATCCTTGGAGGAGGCACATGACCTCACAATAGTTGGACCAACCAATTATGGAGAAGATGAATTAAAGATTTCAATGGGTAAGAGTTGTAAGGATTTAAGGTTGCTTCATAATTCCTCACCCCCTGCTTCGTTTTCAGTCACACCAATTGGGGATGAAAATTGGGTGAAAGGTTTTTTTCTAATGGTGCCACATGAGGGGTATGTAACTCCTACCTCTCCTTTTGAGGATGACATGAATATAGCACCTCATTATTTACATTTGCAGCAACATATTTTTTTACCTTATGATGATACATATATTCATGGATTCCCTTATGATGTTCACTTGAGTCACTTGAAGACTCATGATTTTCCTTGCTCCTTGCTTAGTTCAATTGATGTTGGAGAAACTTCACTAACTACTTGGATGAAAGAATACAAGGCTGGTTGTTTTGATGCATATTACATAGTTTTGGAGTAGCATTATAGTACATGGGATACTCACCTATGCCATTGGAGCAAATTTGATTGTTCACTTGATGCTTGTATGCACCTAGAAAATGGTGGTCTACTTACTTGGAGGTATAAGCACTTTCATGATTCTTTGATGAAACACCTCCTTGATGTACATTTTCATTATGTTGTTATGTACTTTGATGATATTTATTTTGTACTCATGATGTTTGGAAGAATGCATACAAGAAAATGGGATCCAGGAATCCTCTTATCTGATGATATGGGTTCGAGAGCACTCTTAATTGTTGGGGTGCAATACAAGCAATGGGACCCTGGAATAATTTTTATCTCATTGGTTTCAAATTTTTTGGGGAAACAAGTAGTATGGGAGATGGATTTCCCACTTAATAAAGTGATTTTTATCAGAGTAGTGCAGCATCAAGCATGGTGGTTCCTCTCTAAAATCTTCATGGAAACTGAAGGACTCAAGGTTGGGAAATTCAACGGCAACTTCAAATAATTATGTAGAAAGCAGGTTCTTCAACACCCATGTTTGAAATTGCTTGAGGAAAAGAAATATTGGGAAGGGAGGATTTGTCATGTCCCAAATTTGGCATTGGTTCACACTATCCTAATAAAATTGGCCATATTCATTAGAGTTTTTCAAATTGATGGTAAAGGTCAAATAATTGCCAAGGAGGAAAATTACTAGTTTCCTAGGTTTGGGGTGGAAGCTTTGGGATTTGGAATAAAGTGGATAATAAATGATGTTTGAACATTAGAATGGAATAAATATTTAATAAATGAGCTAAATAAATATATACAAGTGAAAATCAAAGTGGCATTTGATCATGAAGACACATGGAGGAAGTGGGACCCACATATGGCTAGATTTCCCCACTACACTTGGCATCATTCTCTCACCAATTTGAATTCAAGGTGAATGGTACATACATGGGGGAGTCCAAAAGGAATTATTCATGGCATGAATCATCCAAGGTAAAAATATAGAGGAAGAGTAACTCCCATGGAAGAGGAAGAGGCAATTTGGAGCTAGTGAGACACTTGGGATAGATTCCCTAGCTCTATAAAAACGATGATGAAGATGCTATGACACCTATGACACAAATCGGACGTGAAGGCTGACATATGACATATATGACATGTAAAGGCTAAAACCAGACTCCAAGAGGGTGCTCAAGGGTGTTAGGGCAGCTAAGATGCTTCCACATGTGATTTGGTGGAAGTGGGAGACTAAGAATTGTTGTACAAGTGGCGTTCTTTGGAATCTCTTCCCAACTTGAGTTGGCATGAGTCTCTTGGAATGAATTCGACCCATGGAGTACATTAGAAATTTATAAATTTCAATAACAAATAATGAAACCATATTTTGATCATTTGAGAAATTCGCAATTGCATTTGTGAAGAGGGAGAGCTAGTGGATGACTAGTTTCTCGCCTTAGACAATTTCGGGGGTGAAAGATTCCCATCCAAGTTGGTAATTGGAAAGGCCATTTATAGCTTTCATTTGGAGCTTTAATGGAGTCTTTATTTGTA
Source organism: Larix kaempferi (assembly GCA_027924585.1). NCBI lineage: Eukaryota > Viridiplantae > Streptophyta > Pinopsida > Pinales > Pinaceae > Larix > Larix kaempferi. The sequence continues at coordinate 8,233,325 of BSBM01000422.1, read as the reverse complement.
GGTGTAAGCTACAGGGCAGCTCATGGTTTATTCTATTGCAGCTCACTCCTTCAACCATTTCCAATTTTGATGGCATATTCTTGATCCTTGAGGGAGGGCGTTTTTGGTGAGCTATTGTACTCTTTGGGGGAGATTATAATGCCCCATTTATTTTTTAATATGAATTAAATAATCTGTTCTTCATCTCCAGAAATTTTCAGGTCGAAATTTCAAGTAGAAATGTATAAATCTCAATTTTAATGAAAGAACGGTGTCATTTCCCCACTACCTTGTTGTAAATCAATGTAATGCTAATGATTTCGAATGAATGGATGATTCTATGATGAATTTGTGATTAATGGACTGAAATGGATGTATTTTACAAGTTTCATGTGTTGTACTTGAGCATTTGAAGTATTTTTACTTAGTTTAATTGCATTGGGAGAAGAAATAGTGTCATTTCCCCAAGGGTCGAATTGGTGATTTTTGCAGTTGAATGGGAGAGGGTTGGAATAGATATAATAATAAATTAATGGTGTACATGAGACCTTAATAAAATAATTAATACATTCCTTACCTATGTTCATAAATATGAGTGGTTTTGGAGGCATTTGGGAAGCCATTTTTAGTACTTACCCCAGGGGGATTTGAACCCCAAATTACTAGTAAAATTGCATACTTGGTCCAGAATATTAAGACAGTTTTCAAAGGTATTTTGGTGGCCATATTTAATCCCTGAACATCATATTCACGTCCTAATATCATTCATACACCTTCCTTGAATATTTGAAGGCATTCGGAGTCAATTTGAGACCTAGAGACCAATACTAGTCAAAGGGAAATCACTGGTAAAGTTACCTACAGACCAGAATTGAAAGAGGATTTGCAGAAGTATTTTAAAGGTCCAAAGCCATCCTGAAACACATATTTATGTTCTAATTTCATTCATATGACTTCTCAGAATATTTGGGATCATTTGGGGCAAATTTGAGACCTAGAGATCAAAACTAGTCAAAGGTCGAACTAGGGAAAAAAAGTGAAAAATTGCCATTTTAATAAAATTCCTAACAAGGGACATTACAGAGACTAGAAAGGAAATTTATAACAAATTTTTGAAATCTTCCTTAGAAATGTCTAAAGTGAAATCCAACAATAGAAAGGTTCAGAATCAACTCAGATTGGAAAAGCTGGAAAATAAGTCCCTAAAGGCACAAACTAAAAAGTACCAAGCTGCATCATTGGCTACTGAGAGCCAAGAGGAAAAAAGGGCTAGTATCCAAATGTTGTTGGAGGAGAAAGACAATACCATTCAATCATTAAAGTAGAAGTTAAAAATTCACTCCACTCGGCTAGTGGAAGTAGCTGACCTAGAAGAGCTGGAAGAGAAGAGAGAAGAGCTCCAAGGGAAGCTAACAGACTGTGAAGCTAACTTGCTAAAATTGAGGAAAATGAAAAACAGTGGCTGGCTGATATAGCACTGGTGGCAGAAAGTGAATAATATTTGAAGGACAAGGTTGAGTACCTTGAAAAGTAGCTACATGAGAAGAATCAGGAGTTGGACAATATAGCCACACCCTCCATAGAGGCTGCTGATTTCTCACTTGTAGGGGCCATGGCTCAAGCGAGCCTGAGAGACATGGAAGTAGAAAGGATAAAGAAGCAAAATGTGAATTTGAATACCTTGATGACCAAATCAAAAGAGGAAAAGGAGGCTTGGGAAACCAAGTACCAAGAGTTAGAAGCAAAACATGAAGAGCTGGTGAAGCAGGCCACAAGATAGACCTCCCTGTAGGAAGCAAAGAAGGTCATCTAGGATGATATTATAGCAAAGGCAGAAAAATTGAGGCCCTATCTTAATTTTATTTTGGATAAAGAAGCAGTGATCAAATCTGCCAAGCAAAGTATCACAAATGCCAATGAAAAGCTAAATAAAAAGCCTCTGGAATATGCTCAAAGAGCCATAGAATTTTTGAATGGATTGTCTCAAGCTCAAGCTAATGTAGCCAGCATAAAGGATAGGGTGGACACTATCATCTGGGCTAAGAAGGTAGTGCACAAAAATCAGTAGGTAAATACCATCCAAGCTGGTATAGACATCTTAGCTCATCAAGTGAAATGTTTCAAGGAACTGTTTGATCCACTATTCAAGAAGGGCCTACCCTTGTTTTGGGAAGAGGATGGTACTATGAGGTCATAGGAAGAGTATCAGGGTAAGCTACAGGAATGTAGAATGGAACAGGGAGACTTTGTAAACCTAGACCAGCCATTAATAGGTAAAATGGTAGTGGAGAAATTGACAAAGGAGTTCGAGCTGGTTTGGATCTTCAAAGAGGCTTGCACTCAATTCAGGAGGTGCCCATATAAATACCACACATAGATGAGGGTGTCGCTGAAGGAAGTGGCCGCGCCAAAGTTTCCAATAGTTGATCAATGGAATACCACTGAGAAATATGGGAAAGCCAAGTTGTCATGCTGTAAAGATGCTCAGTAAAATTGTAAAAGGAAATTAAGCCCGTTTTTACCAACTCTATTATTTTTTTGTAACTAATACTCTGGAGTGGTGAGCCTGTTTTGAATAAGTGTCACTTTTATTGTAACAATTTTCTGTTCAGAAAGCTCGATCCTAAGGGCTAGGAAAATCTATATAAGCAGTGTAATAGAAGAGAAAAAGGGTTGAAATTTGTTTGTAGCCCTTCAATTACAGTCATACAGAGTCGAAGATGGCCTTTATGCAGAGATTCATGTGTCATTTATATTGTAGTATGTTTCCTTTTCTCATGTGAATGTACTTCCTGTTATTTTAATTGCATTACGTTTTCCTTTCATATATGAAATCAATGTGTAATAGTGCATAATTCTTAGTTATAAGCTATGGCTATTGTTTTCAGATATCCACCAAATATTTCCTCTAAAGTTGACATTGAATTCATCCCTGTTGATGCTCATGTTAATGGATTGTCTTTTATCTCTTCTTTCTCACCAGACCAAAGCGATTTGACTGTAATTGAAGGGCTACCTTGCCTATGTTATGAAGTTCCATGCAGCAGCTCTGTGATTAGATGTATTTGTGTGTCTTGACTCCATTTCCAAAATGAATGTCCATTTTTCTTTCAACCAAACAACACTTTAATTACAATATTCATTCATATGTATCCGGCCTTGTTTGAAAATCTGTAATTAAAGTGGTTCTATGGTTACCCCAAATTGGCTTCTCCTGCACCTTGAATGATCTTAACTTTCTTCCTTCCAAGACTTTTCCCTTCATCTGTTCCATAGGGGTTCCTATTCTTCCTGCTCACCATCCTAATTGGAATAGACTGCACCTCGTAGCCTTGAACTTAGTCCTATTCATCAAGGGAAACATGTGTAAGTACAACATGAGTATAAAAAGGCAATATACAGAAGTATGCCCAATAACTCATGTAGGAAGGTCCATACATGCATAACACAAGGTACTGAAGCATTATCCACCGTTAGAAAGGGATTATACTTAGTCTGCTTCCTCTAAACAGATTGAGGGATGACATGTAGACATTTATCCCTATTCTTCAAGCATGAATATATATGAATACCAACATAACAAGAAGATACAAGGTGCAGGAGTAAAGAAATGACATGCCCAAAAACATACGACCTAATACTTGGGAATTCAGCCCTAATAACCATCTAAACCAAATCATACATTTGACATATTTAACACACACACATATAGCATGCATCTAGCATTCATCATGGCACAACAACAACTTAAACACAGGTTTAGATACAAAGCATAAGTATAAAACACTACTCATACATAACTTCATATTGCTCCATTTCCACATAATTCCTTCAATCAGTAACTAGTATTTAATAAGCATAGTCATAAACACATGAGACTTCCTTATTCAAACACCATAAGGGAACTTATATTTTAATTAGAAACCACCAAGCAGCTGGCTTATGGACAACAATGTTCCAACCCAACCATAGATCTCTACCTAGCCTCTATTATCTTAGCAATCAGGGATCACCCCCGAGATAGGGCTATGTATCCACTCAGGAACATCACTCAGGCTCACTCACAGTATTGGTTCGTGGTAACTCAAGGAATTCAACACATAGTTCACTCTATCAAGTAAATAGGGAAATAAGGTAAAGGTTTTCCAATCAATAATCTCCTCCACAGAGCTGTGGGTTTTCCCAATCATTTCAGACAGCTCAAGAACCCCCACCACCTCCACTCTCAGCCTAGGTAAGGTCCACGTCATTGTTGCACAATCCCTAAGGCGCCCCTTCCCCTAGCACTAACTTGGGAAAGTGTGGCTGGTCCTATTTTCTAAATTAAGGTACATAATCCATCATAGGATTTAACATGCCAGCTCAAACCCTTGGATCCTTCCCGCTTAGGTTTTCTTCTCCACTTTCTTTGGCTAAACAACTCTATTCCACAGTCGGGTTCTCGACTACTAACACAGGGTTTATTCCTCATGGTTTTTCCCTTCCCTCTTCCGCCAGTTCCTCAATGAAAGAATGACTGAATGAATTCCCCCCCCCCCTAGGATCTTGAAATGGGGAATACACACTACTAGGAGGTGGAGTCACGTGCGGGTCAAGGCAGCAGCACTCCATACCCTGCCATCCATCCCTTTCGTGGTTTCCCATACTCCATGATCTCCTACATAGCTTCCTTCACCCACTTCCTTATAGTAGCATTCAAGGATGTCTAGGACAGGTCAGAGGGGTTCTCAAGATGACAAATGGAAACCTAGGGTTCCATCTCACACCCCCTCACCACCCTAGTGGATACATAGTTCCCCCTCATTTCATTGCAGCCATAGTCAACCATTAGCATTTTATTTACATGGTTTTACTTACATCATTTACAATCTACCTCATGGCTTAACAACTCATGGATAGTGAAACTACCAAATACTTTCCTATGCACTAAAACCTGAACATCCACTAGTGGGGCCTTGGCCTTGAGCTCCACACTAGGGTGACACACATTGCATACAATATTTACATTGAGGCCAATAACCATAAGGGTCAAAATAGGGGTATTACAAAGAAATCCAAACCTCCTACATTTGATGGTGAGGTCAAATCTGGTCAAGAAGTTGAAGCTTGGCTTCTTGGGATGAGGAAGTGTTTTTGAGTCCAAGACTTCTCTAAAAATATGAAGGCAATTGTGGCCATATTCAATATAAATGGAAGAGCATCTATATGGTGGGATCACCTTAGGCAAGTGAAGAAGATCAATGAAAGAAATATTGTGTGGAAGTAGTTCAAAATTACTTCAAGCAAAATTACTTCTTTGATAGGTACTATGATGATAAGATCAGAGAATTCCATGAATTAAAATTGGGACAAATGAACATGGAAGAATATGAAAACAAATTCTTGGATATGCTAAGATATGTCAAGCACATCATAGATGATAAGGTGAAAATTCAACATTTTCTAAGTGGACTACCTAAGTCATATAAAGACATAATTGATTTTGATGAAGCTCGAACTCTAGAAGAGGCCATGAGAAAGGCCAAGTATCATTATGATCCAAACAAAAGAAAACATGATTTCCATAAGGCATGGAAGGACAAGGAAAATGAGAAGTTTGACCAAAGGAGGAAGGGTTTGAAACCTACTCATCTCAGAAATAAGCAAAGGGAGACACCACAAGGTGTGACCAAGCCAACTAGAATGATGGGAGAGAAGCCAAGAGATCTAAAGGAGCTAAGAGATCCACTTCAGTGTTGGGTATGTGGAGAGAACCATATGCTTAGGAAATGTCCACATCAGAATGGGAGTGTCAAGCAGGTTCACAACATTCAAGGAGCTGAAATTGTGGTTCAATTGACAAGGACCATGCCTATAATCTATGCAGAACTAGAGGACCGCCAGACAGGCCATTAATAAAATGTGGTTGAAGTTGAAGGTAAGATTTCTAAGCAATCTATTTCTATTTTGATTGACCCTGTATCTACTCACAATTATATCACTCCTAAAATTGTTGAGATTTGTGCTTTTAAAAAATTAAAGCATAGTAGGTCATGGTTAGTCAACTAGCCATTGGAACCAGAAGAAACGTTAGTGATATTGTAGACAAATTTCCATTAGAGATGGATGGGATAATCACTTATGCAAATTTGAATATTCTCCCACTTGGTTCCTATGATATTCTCATTTGAATGGACTAGTTAGAAGCAGACGGAGTTAAACTTGACTACTACAACAAGGCTTTTGAATGCATGGATGAAGAATGAAACCCAAGGGTCGTAAAGAAATTCCAAAGAGGGTTTCTATTTGGAATATTTCATCCATGCAGCTGGATAAGTTCTATAGGAAGGTTTGTCAATCGTATGTAGGACATGTTTTGGAGGCAACAGAAAATAAAAATCCTAAGTTGGAGGACTATCATGTATTGCAAGAATTCAAGGATCTTTTTTCTAATGAGATTCCAGGACTTCCTGTAGATGGACATTGATTTCACAATTGACCTTGTGCCAAGAGCCACACTAGTGTCCAAGACACCCTACCATATGAGTACACCAGAATTGCTAGAATTAAAAATGCAGTTACAAGATTTATTGGAAAAGAAATATATCATTCCAAGTGTGTCCCCATGGGCAGCACCTTTTCTATTTGTGAAAAATAAATATGGAACACTCAGGATATGTATTGATTATATCCAACTAAATAAAGTCACTGTAAAGAAAAAATACCCATTAAACGCCAATTTCATTAAACTTGGACTTATTCCAGTCCAAGTCACTTTGAAGATGGGGCTAAAACCACTTTTCTAAACTCCGAAATGAAGCAAAGTCCAGTTCCAAAACTGCCAAATCCAGGTTCCAAAAGTGCCAAAACTGGTTCCAAAAGTGCCAAAACTGGTTCTGAAAGTGCCAAAATCGATTCCAAAATTGCCAAAACCGATTCCAAAAGTGCCAAATCAAGGTTCCAAAAGTGACAAAACCGATTCCTAAATAGCCAACAACCGGTTCCAAAAGTGAAAAATCCGGTTCAGAAAGTGACCAAACCGGCTCTGAAACTGCCAAATCCATTTCCAAAAGTGTCAAAATCCAAGTTCCAAAACCATAATTTTTCTTTTGATATTTGTGTCTGTATAATATGATGGTCATTTGAAGTTGAATGTCATTAACCAACACCTTATTTTTGAATGAGGCTCGAGCTAAATGAATGAAGGGGTGGCTGACCCTTCTTCTTCCCATTATTATTTTCATTATAGTTCTAGACTGCAATAAGGGTGGTTCGATCCAACTTATGTTCACCATTCTGGATACAGGTGAACTGTGGGATATTGGTGTTCACAATTATCTACTAAAGGAAGGGGCGGCCGATCCTTCTTGTTGGAATTCGGGATAAATAATGTTTACATGTTATAACATAGGCAATGTCTTGATCCCTACCACATAATGAGGAAGTTGGTAGTGGGGAAATATTGTCCCAACCTTCGTAGATTAATTGTTCTTCATTTCTCTTTTAAATGAAAGGTCGAATGACCCTTCTTGCGCTTAGTATTTTTGCAGTTTTCAACATTCAGGATATACATGAAGTGGCAGCCTATACTTCATAGGTTGAATATTTGCACAATTGCCTCACAAATGAAGGGGCGGCCGACCCTTCATCTACCCAATATTATTTTCATACTAGTTCTAGACTGCCAGAAGGGTTGGACAACCCTTCTTGTGATTTATATTTATCCAGTCTTGACCCTTATGGTTATACATGAATTGATATCAATTTTGGAAGGCGAAAATCTCACATGTGTGAGCCTCAAAGAGAGAACTGACGCCATAGGAAGTGATGACATGGCATCTATGATGACATGGAATGTGTGATGATGACATGACATGTATGATGACATGGCATGTGTGATGACATGGCATCGAAAGACACATGATGGTGTTCTGGTGTTATCATTAAGTCAGTGTTGCAATGTGACATAATTCTGGAAAAGTATGGCAAGTTTGTGAAACTTTGGAAATTGACAAAGTATGGAAAAGGTAGTCAAAACTGCTCTGAGAGAATGCCCGCCATAATTCATGGTTTCAGAAACATGCATGAACCATCATATCATGCTATAGCTTGTTGAAGTGGCTATATAGTTATACATGATTGCGGATTGTGGAAACTGTTTGAGTAATGGATTTGCGACATGCGTTTCTGCAACCCACAATTCGGATTGCGGATTGCGGAAACTTTGGTTTGTTTTTATTTCGACTAGTAGTCCCGCAACCCGCAATTGCGGGAACCTTGTATATATTTCAAAACAATTAAACCCTCGTAACTCGTCTTCCCCATTCCCCAGATTAGATCTCAGCCGTAGACTTGTCTTAATCTTAGGGCCCATAATTAAGCCGACGGAATTAATAAATATGTTAATTTTGTTTATGTTTCCTTTTATTATTTTTCATCTTCGAAAATTACCTGGTGTGTAGATTTTACTGCCAAATCCGTTTCAAAAATTGCCAAATCCAGGTTCCAAAACCATACTTTTTCTTTTGATATTGCCACTTTTGAAATTGGTTTTTGCGGTGTTCCGATATAATAATTATGACGGTCATTTAAAGTAGTAAAAAATATACAAATTATCAAATGAATTGGTGTCTGCATAATATGACGGTCATTTGAAGTTAAATTTTATTAACCGACACCCCATTTTGAATGAGGCTCAAGATAAATGAATGAAGGGTCAGCGGACCCTTCTTTTTCCCACTATTATTTTCATAATAGTTCTAGACTGCAAGAAGGGTGGTACAATCCTTCCTGTGTTCACCATTCTGGATATAGGTGAATTGTCGGATATTGGTGTTCACAATTATCTACTAAAAGAAGGGGCGGTCGATCATTCTTGTCAGCAGTCGAAAGTCCCGATAAATAATCTTTAGATGTTATAACTTAGGCAATGTCCCGATCCCTACCATATACTGCGGAAGTCAATTGTGGGGAATTGTCGTGCCAACCTTCGTAGATTTAATATTTTTTCATTTCTCTTTTAAATGAAGGATCGACCAACCCTTCTTGTGACGTTAGTATTTTTGAAGTCTTCACTATTCAGGATAAAGATGAATTGACAACCTATACTTCATAGGTTGAATATTTGGATAATTTCATCATAAATGAAGGGGCAGTTGACCCTTCTTCTGCCCAATATTATCTTCATACTAGTTCTAGACTGCAAGAATGGTCATCCGATCCTTCTTGTGTTCACCAGTCTTGATACAGGTGAATTATTGGATATTCGGATTTCATTCCTGCAACCCTCATTTGCGGATTGCGGGAAGATTATTGTAAATGTTTGCGTTTTGCGTTTCCTTAACCCACAATGCGGATTGCGGTAACGGTTTGAATAATGGATTTGCGATTCTCCTCTTAACATAGTTTTTCATTGCAGAGTCTTGATCAAATTCCTTGGTGGTATAGTGAAGAGGATCAATGGAGTTTTACGCATTCCAGGTTTTGCGTGTACTAACCTAGTATTATTAAGAAAACTTATTCATGTTCGTGTCAGGTTCCTTTTATCTAACAAAGGGTGTAAAATGGTCTAGTAATCTATGGTGTTTGCTAAGGGTGATTGTGTGGGAACTCTATTCAATGTTGATGCATGTATTGTTCAGTGTAATAGTTATTCAATTTCTATAGTGAACAAACAATCACTAAGATCTACAACCTCACAATTAGAACCTCTAATGGTCATGAATTTTAGGTATACTTAAACAATCCCTTGCTTCAGAAATGAAGTTACCTACAAAGGTGAAAATTCCAATGTCTAAACTATTCACTCATTATTTGAATATCCAGTCAATCGGCTAAGTTATAACATATAAAAATGGTTTGTCCCGAATTCTGTTTTCCAACAAGAAGGATCGGCCGCCCCTTCTTTTCGTAGTTGATTGTGAAAACATTTATCCAGCAATTCAGATATATCCATAATGGAGAACACAAGAAGGGTCGACCAACCTTTCTTGCAATGTCGAACTATTATGAAACTAATATTGGGAATACGAAGTGTCGGCCAACCTTTCAATTACGAGGCAATTTTCAAAATTGAACACCTTGGATGTTTTAACATATAAAAATTGTTTCTCCCGACTTCTGTTTTCCGACAAGAAGGATTGGCCGCCCCTTCTTTTTGTAGTAAATTGTGAAAACCTTTATCCCACAACTCATCTATATCCATAATAGAGAACACAAGAAGGATCGACGAACCCTTCTTGCGGTGTCAAATTATTATGAAAAGAATATTAGGAATAAGAAGGGTCGTCCGACCCTTGATTTACGAGGGAATTGTAACAATAGAAGACCTTGGAGAAAGAGCGGTCGCTCTTTCTCTGAGAATATTTCCACTTGCCAACCAAGCCTTTGAATCAAAACGTCTATAGATTTTGTTGTTTAGATGTTGATATCTAGTATCCCAGGGTGACATGTGGAACGATCATATTGTGACACGTGGCATACTTGATTTGGCAAATTGAGTATTAGAAATATAGTTTAATTATAGTATTGACTCGTATAGAATATTTTCTCCTCTGAGCACCACTGAATCCATGCTACGTTTTATTCTCTATTAAACACTGTTTTAAATATGCTTGGGTAAACTGCAAGAGGAAGTGAATAATTATAGTAGCATTTGTGGTATCACCGTATCACTGCCTCTCTAGCTACCGGTACACCCTATTATCTTGGTCATTCGACACATTGAATCATCTAGATACTTGCAATCGTTGAGACCTATGGATTGGAAATATGGACACCTAAATCCTCCAAAAACAAACATATCAAAGGCAAAGACGGTGTTTTGAATATTTTGTGCCTATGTTTCATGTTCTAATCGGCCATCAAATCCAAATGGTTTCATGCAGCCAGCTTATTAGATATTGAAAAATATATATACCTGGCAATTGAAAAACTAGATTTATGGTTACAGATTTATGGTTTGAATAATATAAATACCTGGCAATTGAAATGTTCTATTATAGATTTATTATTAAGACATAAAAATCAATAGAAGTTAATATTCCTGGAAATTGAATTTACTTCGATCTTTCAACTTTTACAGAACTTGGGCTCTTAATACATTTCACGACTAGTACGAGCTTGAGCTCACAAACACAAACTCTTCTACTACAGAATTTATATTAAAAAATTTCTTACTAAGAAATAAAAATCAGTAGAATTATTCCGGGTTAAAACAGTGCAACGTTGCCGCATTACACAGATATGAAATTTACTTCGATCTTTCAACCTTTATAGAGCTCGGGCTCTTAATACATTTCAGGACTATGAGATTGAGCTCACAAAAACTGACTCTACTACAGAGAATTTACACAGACTTTATTTTTGCTTCAACTAGAAGCTAGTATACTTTATCTTTGCTTCAACTAGAAGCTATTATTACTTTATCTTTGCTTCAACTAGAAGCTATGAGTCACATTAGCGACAAATCTTGGTCTTGGGGATTCGACAATGCTCGAAATGCCCATATATCATGGTGTGGTGAGGATTTGTGAGGGAACTACTGCCGAAATGCCCATATATCAGGAAGAGAGCGACCATAAGACTCAAGTATTTCTGATAATACAACAAAGAAAACGAAACAGAGGTGATAAAGAAGAGTGCCATGACTTCGCCAAGATTTCATTTTGTTGTGATACCGGGTAAACATTAGTTATTATATAGTGAATAATTGGTGAATTGACTTGGATGTTACGGATGGGGAAGGATAATTATGACAATATGGCGGGATGGTGGTCATAGATATCATATGTACCAAGTGTAGATTTTGCTAGAGTAATTGTACATGTATCACCCTAATCGATGCCTTGAGAAAGGAATGTATGCTGACATGGCGATGGTTTATACGATGAAATTCTGAAATGGCGGTTATCCTGACGATGCTAATAGTGAATAATGGCTTGTATCAAGTGTGTGAAGAAAATAATCACATCATGCTTTAGTCGAAATTATGACTTGTCACAAAAACTAAGATCACTGCCATCATCTACCATTAGCGCCATCGGGACAAACATTTTTTATATGTTCTAACTAAGCTTGTGCAATATTATTTTATATTCTATTAATTGTAATGTTGTGATTTCTCTGTAACTTATTTAATTCTATAATATGTATGTTTGAAAAGAGAACACATAAAATCCTCAGAACTGTTTGGAAAGAAAGAACACATAAAATTTGAATATTTTAATGCCCCTCAAAGGGATTTAGACTTTGAAAGCATGAATTTAGACTTTATAAATGTGAATATCAACCTTTCTAAAGTGCAAAAACGGGTTCTAAAAGCGGCAATATAGGCTTTGAAATGTGGGTTTTTCTATTCGAGTAGTGTGTTTTTTTACTACTTTAGAAATACCTTAAAATTGTAGTTTTTTTGTTATAAAGCTATGAATTTCAATTGAAAATGTGTGAATTTGAACTGTCATAGCCAAATTTTTGTTCTTAATATGCAAAAAAGAACAACCTTTTTTCTCATTTTGGCAGGTGATACAATCCATCATTTACGGAGAATATTATTAAGCCTGTTGTAGGCCATTTAATGCATTGGTAGTAGGCATGTTGGCCGTTGGATTTTCAAGGAATTGATTGGAGTGATATGTGTACGATTACTCCAACAAAATTTGTAGTCGCTACAGATGATATCTTTGACCACCATGATCCCGCCATACTGTGATAATTACCATTCCCCATCCATCCCAGACTCCCATCCCACTCAATCCATCAACACAGTGGACACTCACTATATATAGGCTAATCCATCAACAAAGTGGCCACTCACAGCAAACTGAAATGGAATTTTTCAGTTTGTTCGCCTTATATTCCCTGGGTATGCATAGATTTGTCATTATGTTCCTGCAACCAGGAGGGGACATAGGGAGATTAAGAAACGTTCTCATATTATAGGTAGATGGTAGATGAAGAAACGTTCTCATATAATGGATCTAATGCACCATTTTCCTGTAGAGAAATTTGGGGAGATAATAGGTAGCTTGAATCATTGAAGAATCTTGATATCCATGTTCTGAATGCCTTTGCTTCCACTAACTACAGTGTTAGGAGCCAACCCGTCCAAGAGGGATGATCAGACCAACTGTGTTAGGAGCTAACCCGTCCAAGAGGGATGCCCATACCAACTGTTATGGTGCACTTGGAAATTTAGGAATAGTTTCTCTGTTTTTATTGTGCATGATGATATGTGTGCTCACGCGTTGGCTGCAATAAAACGATTATTTTTTCATTTGTTGGAAATGGTTTCTTTATACAGCAGCGTGATAAACGGTTATTTGTTTTCTATGCGGGTATTCGAGAGAGATGCAATACCGTCGTGTCTAGGCTATCTTCGAATCTCTGTGCCTCCAGATCATGCTGTCAGCTTCTTCTAACTACGCATAATTTGTTTCACTTGTTTTAAAGATGCGCATCTCACCCATTTCCACTACATTTTATAGTCAGTCCCATGAGATAGTCAGAAATCTCGAGACTTTCCAGCTCCGCAGAATGAAAAAACAGAATGTTATCAATCGTTTATGTTTCTTCCTCGATGAATTTCAGCTCACCAACTTAAGATAGTAGTATCATACTTAACTGATACTAAACTTGGTGATGATGTAGTATCAGAGCTCGATGATGTAGTATCAGACTTAACAGATAGTAAACTTGTTATCACCATCACACATTTTTTGCACTATTCATCAACAAATAACTACATCTAGCTTTGAGAGCTTACCAGTCTTTGCAAGAATATTCCCTTTGTAGCTGAAGGTGGGAATATCATCAGGGTAGGAGGATTTCTAAAGTTTCTCAAGGCGCCTGCATCCAAGAGTAATTAAGCCAAGTTAATGGGATGGAAATTGGAATCCTTAGATGACTATGGGATTTTCAACACTTTTTGAAGGTACTTACCTTATACTACCACCTTGTGCAGGAGGTATGATGTATTCAGTGAATGATTTGGTTTCATTCTTTCAAAGACACTTGCAGCAGAGTCATCGAATGTTGTTTTAGTACATTCCTTCATGTCTGGAATGAGTCTAGTGCTTCTAAGTCTAACAGTCGAAGCTCCAATAAAATTTTAGTATTTTATTACTCCTTCAAAGGAGATGATCTGATTAAGGATAAGGAGAATCTAAAACGTTCAACGACTTTAAATTATTCTGAACTTGAATTTAAAATCAAAAAATGCAATTGAAAAGGACCTTCTGAAAGTGGCAATATTGGCTTTGAAAATGGCACTTTTCTATGGGAATAGTGTGTTTTTTTACTACTTATGAACCTTAAATTGCGATTTGTTGTTATAAAACTATGAACTTCAATTCAAAAACTGTGAATTTAAAATAAACAAATGAAATTTCTGATTTGAAAAGTGTGAATTTCAAAATAAATAATGCAATCTTTTAGTTGAAAATTGCAATTTTCATTTGTAAATGTTCTAAATTTTAAGGTGAGAAAATCAATGTCCAAAATATTCAAGTCACTTTGAAGACGGGTCAAAACCCGCCTTTCTAAACTCCAAAATCAAGCAAAATCCGGTTCCAAAACTACCAAATCCAGGTTCCAAAAGTGCTAAAACCAGATCCAAAAGTGACAAAACCAATTCCGAAAGTGCCAAATCAAGGTTCAAAAAGTGACAAAACCGGTTCCTAAAGAGCCAAAACCGGTTCCAAAAGTGCAAAATCCGGTTCTGAAAGTGACCAAACCGATTCTGAAACTGCAAAATCCATTTCCAAAGTGCCAAAATCCAAGTTCCAAAACCATACTTTTTCTTTTGAACGAGGCTTGAAATAAATGAATGAAGGGGCGGTCGACCCTTCTTCTGCCTGCTATTATTTTCATAATAGTTATAGACTGCAAGATGGGTGGTTCGATCCTTCTTGTGTTCACCATTCTGGATATAGGTGAGTTGTCAGATATTGGTGTTCACAATTGTCTACTAAAAGAAGGGGCGGCCGATCCTTCTTGTCAGCAGTCGAAAGTTGGGACAAATATTGTTTACATGTTATATCATAGTCAATGTCTCGATCGCCGCCACATATTGTGAAAGACTAGTTGGTAGTGGGGAAATGTTGTCCCAACCTTCGTAGATTAATTGTATTTCATTTCTCTTTTAATTCAAGGGTCGACTGACCCTTCTTGTGCTTAGTATTTTTGCAGTCTTCACCATTCAGGATATACATGAATTGACAGCCTATACTTCGTAGGTTGAATATTTCCACAATTCCCTCATAAATGAAGGGGTGGTTGGCCCCTCTTCTGCCCAATATTATTTTCATACTAGTTTCAGACTACCAGAAGGGTCGGCCGACCCTTCTTGTGATTTATATTTTTCCATTTTTGACCATTCTTGATTGCGGAAACTTTGGCTTGTTTTTATTTCAAGTAGTAGTGCCTCAACCCACAATTGCGGATTCTGGGAACGTTGTATATATTTCCAAACAATTAATCCTCCCCAACTCGTCTTCCGCATTCCCCAGATTAGATCTCAGCCGTCGACTTTTCTTAATCTTACGGCCCAAATTTAATCCGACGGAATTAATAAATACGTTGATTTTGTTTATGTTTCCTTTTATTATATTTCATCTTCGAAAATTACCTGTTGTGTGGATTTTACTATGAGTTTTTTCCAGGGGTGATTTTCGCCATTTTTTCTAGCTTTAATGAAGGGTCAGCCGACCTTTCTTGTGCTTAGTATTTTTGCAGTCTTCACCATTCAGGATATACATGAATTGATAGCCTATACTTCGTAGGTTGAATATTTGCACAATTCCCTCATAAATGAGTTGGGAGGAATTATTCCTCAAGAATGGGGCAGCTCCCCAGTTACAGACAGAGCAGAGAGAATGGGGAAGCTCCCCAGTAGACACAAAGCAGAGAGAACAGGGCTAATTTGAATACATAGAGGGTCGAGGTACCAGAGTTGCATCCAGCTAGCCGGTGAAGGGACCTGCTAGCAGTGCAAGAGTGGCACAACATAATGGCCAACATTAATTACTAAGAAGTACAGGGTATAGGGAATAATATAAAAAGCATTAAAATTTCTAAGGGGAAATGTAAATTCATGGATGTCAAATAGAACAATTCAGCTATATCCATACTGGAGAACACAAGGAGGATCGACCAACCCCACTTGCAGTCTCAAAATATTATGAAAAGAATATTGGTAATCAGAAGGGTCAATCGACCCTTTTTCCAGTGTTAAACTAATCTGAAAATAATACGGGGAATAGGAAGGGTCAGTCGACCCTTCAATTACAAGGCAATTGTAAAAATAGAACACCTTGGAAGCTATATCATATAAAAATGGTTTTTCCCAACTTTCGTTTTCCGGCAAGAAGGATCTGTCGCCCCTTCTTTCCATAGTTAATTGTCAAAACCTTTATTTATCAATTCAGCTATAGCCATAATGGATAATACAAGAAGGATCGACTGACCCTTCTTGCAGTGTCGAACTCTTATGAAAATAATTTTCGGAATAAGAAGGGTCTTCCAACCCTTCATTTAGGAGGGAATTGTAACAATAGAACACCTTGGAGAAAGAGCGACCTCTCTTTCTCTAAGAATATTTCCACTTGCCAGCAAAGTATTTAAAGAAAAACGTCTACAAATTTCGTTGTTATAATGTTGATATATAGTATCCTGGGGTGACACATGGAACGATTATATTGTGACACGTGGCATATTTTATTTGGCACATAGCAAGATTACCCTCTGGAAATTGAATAGCAACACTTTTTCTATGGAATACGACGACTAACAATTTGACCATATTGGTCTTTGGGTTTAAGAAGAGCATTAAAGATCCCATAATGATTAACTATAATGAATTTCCAGGCAATTGATTAGAACCTTTCGGTCTGAGAAATGCAATTATTACATCTGTAACGAAATAACATATAGCATGCGCCAACAAAATTTGGATTAAGATGAAGTACAATTTTAATTATATCACGTATCATGATTTGATGTCAAATCTAAACAACTTATCATTGATGTTCATCTGTCTCACATACAGGAGATTGATGCGGACTAGTCCCAAGGTTTGTAGTGGCTATTTCATGCACAAAGGTGGCACATTCTGTATCTTTCATGTCCCTCTCTGCGAAGGTTCTCCCTGCGATTTTCTCCAAAGTCGATCGTTTTGTCTGAATATGGAGGAGAGAAATTTGTGTCTGTTTGATCTACAAAGTCACAAACATAGGAAGTCTGCCCAGGGGCAGGCCGGGGGTGTTGGCTCGAAGCGATACCTCTCTGATCTTTTTCATGGGCACAAAACTGGTGGTAATGAGCTCTCTCGTGGTGGCTTGACAAAGCATGTTGACGAATCTGGCAGCGGTAAAAGATGGGTTCCTCTCAACTTTGGTCAGGGTCAGGGAATCAGGGGCCCGGTGCAGCATTCTGGCTTCAGTTTTGATTCTAGAAGCAGGAATTGGAAGGTCCTCTCGAGTCCTGATTTTGGGTTTATCTCTCCCCCCTATGAAGCTGGCCACAATCAAAGTGGTCCTACGCAGCAGTTTCGTGGTACTAGCCCGGGAAATTGGCAGCATGCGTTGGCCAATAATGGGGGTCTAGTTAACATTGATTCTCCTCATGGGGAGGACAGCCCTTCCCCAGAAATTCTCACGCAAGTTCTGGACCTGAAAGCCCAGGTCCGTTGGTTACAGGGTGACTTCTCCGAGATGAAGACAACCATATCTCACATCGCTACCTTCGTTCAAATTTCTAACACTGAAGTACAGAATAGCAATGTCAAGATTAAAGACTACTTCGAGAAGTTGGTTGTCAAGTTAGACTCGTTCCATAGCTGCCTCAGGATCATGGAAGCAAAAGTTGATTCTATTAGAACCAGTCGCAGAAATAGCCCATCCATCATCCTGAACATTGATGATGAAAATACAGGTACAACAGCAGGAGGCAAGGATAAGAACGCTCGTCTCCATTGTGGAAACTGACTCCTTCTTTTTGTTCTCATCTTGGTGTTTTAGCAGCTCTGTTTGGGTCAGTTCGTTAAAATTTTCAGTAATAGCAGGCATTAGGCCTTTTTTGAAGATCACAAACTGAAATATGAAGAGATTGTTTCAACAGCTCTTGTTTTTTGGGACCAGTCTCCCCTATGCTATGTAATTTGTTCTCTCTTTTTAATATAAAATCTCGTTAACCATTTGTTAGATCAATAACTATGAATTCAAATTTGGCCAAAGGTGAAAATCACAGTTAGGAGCCTAATTGCAATTTTTTTAAAATTTGAGAGAGGGTAACAAAAATGCTAAAAATCCTCGAACTTGAGCATTGGTGTCAAATGATCCGCTCAGAAATCCAATTTTTCAAAACCATCTCCTTTGAGCATATATATAGGCAGCACAACATGGATGCAAATAAGCTTTCAAAAGATGCAATGAAAAAAGAAGTTGGTTATTTGTTTTAGGAGGAAATTATTGATCACTTATGTTTTGATAAGGGATTAGTAAAGTTCCTTGACTAAGCCATATTTTGGACTGCTTTTTGACCTACAAGGGATAATTTTCTAAATAGATGATATTTTTTATTTTTCTGGCAGAAGGATGAAATTCTCAGACTGTTTTTGAGAAATTATTGTAATTTTCCAGGAAGTCTTTTTGACAATATCTAGTTTTATTACTTTGGCTCTCTAGTGAGTCAAGTAACCTCATGGAACATCATGTACTATTTGATTCAGTTTTGAATAACAATCGTATAATTTTTTCTTTTGAAAAAAAATGGATTATAATGTTCATGTATCTAATTATGCTTGATATGTTCAATCTGTGGAATGAAATTATGTGTAAATAAATGTAAGCCATGAATATGCTATGTTAAGCCCGTTAGAAGGTTATATTCATGAATGAGGTTTCTTTCAATTGCATAAGCTATCTGCTTGATTAATTTTGTATGTGAATGATGAATGGATAAACTCCATTTATGTAATACATGTATGCTTATGCTGTCACAACCTCATTTTGATGGATGGATGCCTCCTGTATGTTCTTAGAATGATAGGAATAAGCCTAGTTATGAAGTTGTTAATTAGATGCTTAATAACTTAACTTAGCAAATTAAATTAATATGATAATATTAATGACTGTTATGTAATTGCATAATATGACACAATATGAACCAAGTAAACAAATTTACTGGTGCATAACTTGCATATAAATCATATGAATGATAAATCAACCACACAGATTAATATATGTTTTATGATTTAACAATACAATTTAAACAGAGTTACATTTTTGGAAACCAAACTCGACACTTTACAAGAATTATAATCACAGTGAAATTGGACATACTAGTACAAACAAACGTTCAAGTGTATTATTTAACAAAATACTTCCATTTTTATTTTATTCACAATTTGCCTCATATCGCTCATGCCATCCAAGTGCAGCAAGTAAGGCCATAATCGATGTAATAAAAATGTGTCATTGACATCGTTGGAATTATAAGTTTTTGTTATAAGACAGTTCTCTTCATCGTTAGAAACATGTTTTTCTTCGGAGTCATCGACAATCACAGTATTTGTCCGATCCCAACCATGGATCAAAGTCTCCCAAACTATACTCAAAGGATTGCGATATACATAAGGATTTCCATCACCCTGAAAACCCTCTCTGGCTACGGAAGAACAATTTTCTAGTGTTAAAATTAATCTAAATTGTTCCCTTTTCAATCATGTTCTTTGTAATAATATAGGCAAAAACTCGTCAACGTTTTTTCGTTGAGCAGATGTCCATACCCCAACCTAAAAAATACTAAAGAATTTTTTCAAAAATTCTTCTAAGCCTGGGCATATAAAATAATACTTTGTTGATGTTTTGATGTCCGGTGGTCGTCGCAATCTGGGTTTCTATTTTCTATGTATTGCGTGTAACAAAACGCCATTGAAATAAAAAATGATCAATGGTTCATTAGAAACAAATCTTCTAGTACTATCTGCAAACAAAACACACACACACACAAACCAGTCAATAAAATATTATGGTTCAATGTTTCTAAGTATATTGCTTTCATATTCAACAATATTTTAAACACATTACCAGATACATGGTACAATGTCCATAAATAAGATGAGAACTGTGCAATAAAACTTAGATCAATTAAATGTAGGAGTACTAACTGTAAAAAATATACAAATCACTAAATGAATTTGTTTTGTACAATATGACGGTCATCTCAAATTCAATGTGTTTAACCAACGCCCCATTTTTTAATGAGGCCCGAGATAATTCAACAGAGCACATAACATTGTTTTTATAGTTATATCTCTCTCTTGTGAACTGTCAAATTTCCAACTAGTTGACATTTTCAAGCAGTTTTCCTTTCTATTATCTGCTGATTGATATTGCCCTTCATCTATAAACAACATGTCCATTTGTTTATATATATCTCCATATTGGATAAGTACATCCTTGAAGGACTTTTTGTATAATATGTTCGGTACTTCCCCAACATTATAGTATGCAGACATTGAGTGATTATAAATAGTACTAGGTTTGCATTGCTCTCGAACCCAAATAAAAACAAATTCATCATTTTTCAACCATTCAAATACAGCCAGGAAATTTTTAATTTCCATGTTGTCGAGCCAGGAAAACCACAGAGCAACGTCGAAATGCTCTCTGGCAACACTGATAATTTTGCGGCTGAACATGCGTGTATAATAACGATAGAATTTATGGACAAAATGAAGTTGTTTGGAAGAATCTTCAATGTTGGATAACATCCGAACTCCAAAGAGCAGTCCCTCTACTCCCAGGACCAATAGTTTCTTTTGCGGTGATATCCTCACTGCATACAAGAAGAGTGACTATATATATAACAACAACATTAACACTTTGTTCATGAAGTTAATGATCACAACAGATTCAATTGATTTAATAAAAGCATCACACTGAACTAATAATATGTTACATTCAGATGATAATAGCAATGTCTCCAGAAAAAACAGAAAACACATTGAATTTTTTAAAATAGGCAATGATAGATTACATCTAGAAATAGGCTATGACAGGTTACATTTGATAGTTTCTGATATCAGCTGATTGAATTTATTGAATTTTACTCAAACGCTGCCAAAGTCCATGTACCATTTCAATATCTGTCCGAAGGGACGATCCACTAAAGGGCTTACAAGAAATACAATTTTGAAATGGAACTGCTTTCTCACCATCACCCTCCAAAACAATCATTTATGTATTAATTTCCGAAGTTTGCATTGGGAACTCCTTCCACACACTCTCCATATTTTTTTGTGGCTTTCCTTCTTGATCGGAGGTACATCTCTCTCGAAACCAAATAAATAAATAAAATTGCTCATATGATTTATCTTTACCACATACCACAAAAACCTTTGTAAGCAGTTGCTTCCCCTCATTGACACCACATTTAGATGACCAAAACCCAATATTGAATTTGGAACGAACTAAATCCAAAAATCGAATGGCATTTTCTCGTGACTCATATGAAGTTTTTTATGTTTAAATTCACCACTTATCAGAGAAGTCTCTTCCCGCTTTTTTACTCTTTCCCCTTTTTTATCTCTTTTGGAGTCATTTTCTGTGACTTTCTTGCGAAATAGAAAACCTTCCATTTCTAATATCAAAAACATTTTTGTATGAGAGGCTACATAGAAATATTGTTTGTCATTATATATACTTCGGAATAATTTTTTTTAATCAATTTAAGTAGAAAATATTGTCTTTTACCTGTCAATGGCAGGCCAACATTTGACTGGTGAGTAACATCGCTGGACACACCACATTTTGACACCAAGGCGCCCTCTCCAGGTTCAATACTAGCCAAGACCTCTTCTTGTGCTGCATTGTTCAAGCTCTCGCCTTGTTCATTATTGTCCAAGCTCCCACCTGGTACCTTGTTGTCCAATGTGACTTGTTGGCCAATCTCGAGGGACATCGTCGATCCCTGCTCTAGTTGTGGATGATCCACATGTTGACCTGGAAATGTGCAAGTATACATTTTATATAATTTTTTACAGATCTCTATTCCCTTTCATAATTTACTTAATTTAACCACGATCTGTGAAAAATAATTTTTTACCTTCTTGTCTTGTATTGTAGTTCTTTGTAGATTGTCTATCACCTTCAGCTTCGTCATCCGATATTGTAATTCGATTGGAGGATACCTGGGTATCATGCTATTTATTTGAAGCTGTAGTAGAATATGAATTTAAATAATTTATTGAACATAACCGACCGAGAAAAGTAGAATAAAATCAAAGACATCTGAAAATGTTAATAGAAATACCTTGTTTGAGAAAAAAGTAAAATAAAATCAGACATCTGAAAATGTTATATAAATACCTTGTTTTATACCCAATTCATGATAGAAACTGTTCATGAACAGCTCTTGTTGTACCGTCTCCATAATCGAAATAACTATTCTTTCTGGAGACCTGGTCAACGAACAAAGAAGCCTACCTCCTGCGTACAGCAAAAGAACTGTGCCTTTAGAAGAGACCTGTCTAGAAACAATGTGATCCCAGAATTCCTGTGTCCTTTCTTTTGGAAACACATGGCTCCTCGCACTATCAGTGTTAACATTGGGCAGAGGTAAATCAAGCATCGATAGGCCCTCGTCTTTCCAATCCATGGCAATTTCAGAGGTAGATAAAATATCCTCATCATTTCCAAGGCACCAACATTGTATAATAGAGAATCCTCTAAATAGGTCCCTGGAGAATTCTCTATATAATCCCATTGTAGGATTCATCGTTGTAACATGTTTTTTTTATTTCTTGCTCCAACTTGTGAAAGCTTTAGAAATCATACAAGAGTTCTCCATATTGTTGATGTATATGTAACTTCGGAATGTATTTCACATATATGTATATTATATTCCTATAGAGATGGTATTATTCCTCTATAAGGAAGTGTCGTCATTTATATTGTAAGTGTCGTAACTTATACTTGATGGGTTATTAGACCACCTTGTTTGGGGTCGTCCCTGTATAAGTCATGTGGGTCAAAGGGTTATTAGACCACCCTATTGGGGGTCGGCCATGTGGGTCAAAGGGTTATTAGACCACCCTATTGGGGGTCGGCCCAGTCAGCATTATATTATGTGGTTAAGTTCGAGCCTACATGAGTTAGGTAAAAAGGCAAGTCAAGTCAAGTATAAATAGAGTGCGGGAGGCACTCTATTTACTCACTCACTTCTCACACATGCTCTCAAGGAGGAGAGGTGCACTTATGGAGGAGGAGGATCTGCTGCTAGGTTATGTCTATCTCTTGGTTGGTTGTATCATTGCTCTATCTATCTCTGAGGAAGTTATTGGGGTTTTTCACCTTTATGGTTTTCCCCAAGTAAATCTTTGTGTCTCTTGTGTGCTTGCATTATTGTCTCCATGATTGATATGCTGTAGATATGCTGTACATGTTGTTCTCTTAGTTAAGATCCTAGATCATATTGAAGTAAATTCAGAAAATTTAACATGGTATCAGAGCTAGCCTGAAAGAAGGCATGATATGGCATGTATGACACTTGTTGCACTTATGATGCTAGGGCTTGATATAGCAAAAACCAGTCATCGTAGCACTTTCGCTATAAATCCGTTTTGGCGAAGTTTTCGGATCTGAAATTGTTACAGGCCGAAGCTAAGATCTCCAGGTATCTTGTGTCCAAAGGACAACCTCTAATTCGTTGTACTTTGTGATTTATGATCTGTACAATATAGGGTTTCTGCCTCTTCCAGATCTGAGTCAAAATCAGGTGACCTTGGGAAAAAGGTCATATCTTGGGGTAGGAAGCTCCAAATGAAATTTCGTAAAAAATGACAGGTATTACACAGTCTGTACTATCTCAGAAAACGTTTTCAGAGGCCGAAGTTGAACCAGTGACACGTGGAACGCCGTACAAGTTCGCTCTCCTGTATTATCCCATAAACAGGTCACGTTACGACATTTGGCATAACTCTCTCTCAGAGAGTCCAATTGAGGTCAGACCTGTCAGGATAGAAAGGTAATAGGCCGAGCTATCTCAGAAAACGTTTTCAGAGGCCGAAGTTAAAACAGTGACATGTGGCACGCCGTACAAGTTCGCTCTCCTGTATTTTCCCAAAACAGGTCACGTTGCGACATTTGGCATAACTCTCTCTCAGAACATCCAATTGAGGTCAGACCTGTCAGGATGGAAAGCTCACAGGCCCGGCTATCTCAGAAAACTTTTTCAAACCCTGTAGATCAAAAATTTCAAAGTTACATCAGAAACAATCAGGTACATATTTCTGTCAAAACATAATTATTTTTTGGTACCTTCATTCATGGCTTCCGGAATTTAGGGCTTTGGAGAAAGTTGGAATTTTTGTAATCGGAGACCACGGATGGATGCTACTCATCAAAATAGAAATTTAGAGACCAAGATCAGAATTTTTGGTTGGGCAGAAGGCCGGGCTTGATTAGACCCTAGTTCGGGACTTTGATCAGAAAAGTGGAAAATTAGGGCTTCTGTAAAAATGGGAATTTTTGAAATCTGTGACCACGGCTGGAAGCTCCTCAGAAAAATAGAAGCTTAGAGATTTGGATCAAACATTTTGATTGGGAAGAAGAGTGGGCTTCATCAAACCCCAGTTCAGGGTCACGTCCAGTGAATCCGGAAGTTTCAAAGGCAAAATTGAGGAGTGAAACTTTGCAGTTTTCAAATTCTGAATATACCAACTTGATCAGCTCATCAAGGCACATATTTCTATCCCGTCAGAAGTTTGAAATTCAAAGTTTGAATTTTTTGGGTTTCTCTGACAAACCCATATCCAGCTCAAGGTCCATTTCTTGCAAATCAAGTGGATTGGGTTAATCCTAGAAGAAGATGGATTGAACATCTGCATGAGTGAAGAAGTTCCTGTTTCAGAGGGAGATGAGGCTAAGGCCTTATATAAGAAGATTACAAGCGATCTCGACAGGTATGACTCATCGAGGTATGTTTCGATATTTGTCCATGATTCAGTTTATGGTATGTTTGTCTTCATGTTATTACGGTTAGTACAATTTTTATTTTAGATTTGTCATATCACCTTAACAAAATTATGAATGCATTCATTGGTTAGGGTGTTGACGCTTATGATTGTACTAATGCATTATGGTGTTATATGAGGTTTATGTTGTCTACTAACATGAAAGGTACACCAAGAAAGACAAATCATGTTCTGATCAAAGAACATATGATCATGATAACATAAGGACAAAGATTCATCCATTGTAATGGATCTCATAGAAGATCCATTTACGAGGTATGTATAACTTGGTTTTATAATGGTTAACCTATGAGACATGCAGGTTACTAGCACAAGTCATTGACGAAGAACAAGAAGACATTATGCGGGTATGTTAGACATAAATAGCTAGCATGCTAATCCAGGTATGTTTTTCCTATATCAAGCTAGAATCCTACCTTGGGTTAGGATCTTATACTGTTGTGTTGTTGATAATGATTATTCATGAAGTCATAGGTTTGAATAGTCATGGTTGTATACATATTATGTTTCTTACCATATTTGATGATATGGCTAACCAAAAGAATCATGAAGGCATAAGTTAGAATAATCATGGGTATATGCATATTATGTGTCTTACCTTAATTAATGATATGACTAACCCGAAGAGTCATAGGTTTGAGTAATTATAAGTTTAGACATGTTATGTTTCTTATGATTTGACTAACCATAAGAATCCTACATAAACCTTGAAAGCTAATGCTTATTATTTCTATTTGAAATGATCATGACTATACATGCTTTAGATTATTGTGTTTTTGATAATATTAAGATTATTCTAATGAATTTTTGATTATGTATGAGACCTCGGGGATAACACAATGATGATACTAACAAGCATGCATAGGGATCAAGAATGAGTATAAGTTCAAAGACAGGTAATCCAAGAAGCAAAGATCAAGAGGGAGCACACTCCAGTTGTTCCTGCAATAAAGCAAAGGAGCACACTTCAGTAGTTTCTGCAAGGATGCAGATATTCAGAGGGAGTTGACCATCTCTCTATATTTCACAATAGAAAGATATAGAAGAAGCTACTTCAGATTAGGACTCCAGCAGCTCTTGCAAGGAAGCAAAGACTCAGAGGGAGTCCACCCAACGAACAAAGAAAGATAAGTATTTTAATCATCATTTCTTGCATATTTGTTTGTTTAAATAAAATTGTTCAATGATGTATATGTTCATGTTCCTAGACTTAGGATATGTATTGTGCATATTAAGATAGTTGCATTAATGAACAGTATACTACTAACATACATGGGTAAGTGGCCTATGGCACTGTACAACATTCCATTGCTACTTATCTAGAATGAAACCTCTTTGCTAACATGTTGGGAGTTGTGCACACTCTTAACAATGTTCTAGTAGAGATTGGAAGGCATCTAGAAAGTTACAGGATATGGATAAATGTTGTATTGAAGCATTGGCTAAGATAATTGCATGACTGTATGACATATTTCTTTATGTCTAAGAATTTGTTCTGAAAATTATGAGATGTTTCTAATCATGCAATTTAACCTGTTTTGTAGGAAAGACCATATATTTTCACCTACAAAAGGACTACAACATTTGTTCTAGCAACAAAGATATCTATTGAAGATATTGAAGATATTGAAGTTCCCAAGATCTGGGATGAAGAAATGGAATGCCATGATCCGTCGATCATGAAGAATGATGTTTGGGATGTAGTCCCAAGACCTGAAGGGAAGTTTGTTATGACTTCCATATGGATCAAGCATGCTGCAGATAGTAGCATAGAAAAATATAAAAGTGATGAAATAGAAGATACACCAAATGGATTTCAAGTCAACATGGTGTAGTCATATATATGTGCAGAACTTGGTATGGTAGGATAGACAGCTTTCTATCCAGTTTGTTCTTTACCAAGAGTAAAGCGGGTTCCAACCTTTTCTACAAGGTTGAGGAAGGCAATCCAGTGATACTACTTTTGTATGCGAATAGCCTGTTTGTATCAGGTGAAGATAGATTGATTGCCGACATGTAGCAGAAGCTTGCTGCTGAATTCGATATGAAGAACTTGGGGATGATGCACTATTTGTTTTTGGCATGGAGGTGTGGCAGAGTGCAGAAGGAATCTTCCCTGGACAAGGGAAGTATGCAGTAGAGATCCTGAAGAGGTTCGGGATGATGGATTGCAAGGCCATGGCCACACCTATGGCATCGAATCTGAAGCTTCTATGTGATGCTTCATCTGAGCTGGTTGATGTCTCTATGTATCGTCAGATGATTGGGTCCTTGATGTACCTGACGAACACGAGACCGGATATTTGATTTGCTGTGAACACATTGCGCCAGTTCCTGACGGATCCGAGGAGTGTTCACCTAGTTGTTGTAAAGCATGTTATGAGGTACCTGAAGGGTATAGTGGATTATGGGCTCAAGTATGAAGTGAATCAAAAGTTTAACCTGCAGGGTTATGTTGATTCAGATTGGGCTGGCAGTGCTGCTGCTTCAGTATGGGATCAGGTGTGATCTCTTGGTTTAGCAGGAAGCAGTCCTGCGTAGCACTGAGTACAGCTGAGGCAGAGTATGTTGCAGCCTGTTCAGCTAGTTGTGAGGCAGTATGGCTACGGAAGCTACTGTCTGAGTTATTTGATCTCCCGCTGGATGCTACTGGTATCTTCTGTGATAACCAGAGTTGTGTGAAGCTATCCGAGAACCCAGTGTTTCATGACAGGTCGAAACACATAGAGATCAAATATCACTATATCAGGGATATGGTGCAGAGAGGAGCTGTGAAGCTTCTGTATGTTGCGACGGACGAGCAGATTGCAGATGTGCTGACGAAGCCACTAGCCAGGGTGAAGTTCGAGTACTTCAGAGAGAGGCTTGGCGTGCTTCAGATCGAGGACACTTCGAGGAAGAAGTGATGAACACATTTGCTGAAGCCATTCCAAGCATGTTGGAAGGGGGATCCTTCACATGGCTATGGATGTAAGCGCTGAATGATGAACATCAGGAGGATGTTCTGGTTTCTGCTTGGATATGATCAGTTGGATCATTATATGTATTTTGTGTATGCATCATGTTGGATGCTGGACATGATCAGTCGGATCATTATATGTATGTATGAATGCATCATGTTGGATGCTGGATATGATCGGTTGGATCATGTGTATGTATATGCATCATGTTGGATGCTGGATATGATCGGTTGGATCATGTGTATGTATTTTGTATGAACGCATCATGTTGGATGTTGATGGATACATTGTGTGGATCATGTATCTTTGTATGATCAGGTAGATCATGTATACTGATGGATACATTGTGTGGATCATGTATCTTTGTATGATCAGGTAGATCATGTATGCTGATGGATACATTGTGTGGATCATGTATCTTTGTATGATCAGGTAGATCATGTATGCTGATGGATACATTGTGTGGATCATGTATCTTTGTATGATCAGGTAGATCATGTATGCTGATGGATACATTGTGTGGATCATGTATCTTTGTATGATCAGGTGGATCATGTATGATGGATACATTGTGTGGATCATGTATCTATGTATATATCAGGTGGATACTTGGATGATCGTGGATGACGAGCTTCTCCAGATGACATGCAGCAGGATGTTGCAGTGATGATGATCAGGATGATCATGTGTACATCAGGATGATGTTTGATGAGTATCAGATGATACTTTGTGGCCGTGGATCAGGTTGTGCAGGAAAGCATGTAATTTGTGCCCTGGGAGATTTGCAGATGGTCTTTCGAGGTTTTGCCTATGGCATGTAATTCGGTGCCCTGGGACATCTGGCAAATGCTCTTGCGAGGTTTTGCTTGGGAGGACATGTAATTTGTGCCCTGGGAGATTTCAAGTCGGAGTTGTGTACCCGTAACATCCTGAGATGCTCTTGCGAGGTTTTGTCCTATGGCATGTAATTTGCTCCTGGGAGATCTGGACAGGATGAAAAAGGCCTCAGATGCTTCAGCCAGGTTTTTCCATGACCACATGTAATTTGCTCCTGGGAGATCTGGACAGGATGAAAAAGGCCTCAGATGCTTCAGCCAGGTTTTGTGGACCACATGTAATTTGCTCCTGGGAGATCTGGACAGGATGAAAAAGGCCTCAGATGCTTCAGCCAGGTTTTGTGGTGAGATCACATGTAATGTGCTCCTGGGAGATCCGACAGGTAGAGCCGCGTGCTCGTAACAGCCTGGGATGCTTCAGCCAGGTTTTGTGATGGGTCACATGTAATGTGCTCCTGGGAGATCCTATAGGTAGAGCTGTGTGCTCGTAATAGCCTGGGATGCTGCAGCCAGTTTTTGTGACGCACGTAATATGTCCTGAGGATTCCACAGTATGGCCAGTGATGATGAAGACCTGCAGGTGGTGGGCCTACATCCAGTATGAAAAAGGACTGGCTCTGTAGAACTTCCTATGACGAGTAGATTCAGAGATTGATTGAGATAGCAGCAGCAGTGACGATGGTGATGATGACTCGATGACGATTATCCAGTGACGATGATCCATAGAAGATGACTTGTACTAGAAGAACTGTGATGAGAAATACCTTCCTAGTTAAGAGGGAGTGTTGATGTATATGTAACTTCGGAATGTATTTCACATATATGTATATTATATTCCTATAGAGATGGTATTATTCCTCTATAAGGAAGTGTCGTCATTTATATTGTAAGTGTCGTAACTTATACTTGATGGGTTATTAGACCACCTTGTTTGGGGTCGGCCCTGTATAAGTCATGTGGGTCAAAGGGTTATTAGACCACCCTATTGGGGGTCGGCCATGTGGGTCAAAGGGTTATTAGACCACCCTATTGGGGGTCGGCCCACTCAGCATTATATTATGTGGTTAAGTTCGAGCCTACATGAGTTAGGTAAAAAGGCAAGTCAAGTCAAGTATAAATAGAGTGCGGGAGGCACTCTATTTACTCACTCACTTCTCACACATGCTCTCAAGGAGGAGAGGCGCACTTATGGAGGAGGAGGATCTGCTGCTAGGTTATGTCTATCTCTTGGTTGGTTGTATCATTGCTTTGTCTATCTCTGAGGAAGTTATTGGGGTTTTTCACCTTTATGGTTTTCCCCAAGTAAATCTTTGTGTCTCTTGTGTGCTTGCATTATTGTCTCCATGATTGATATGCTGTAGATATGCTGTACATGTTGTTCTCTCAGTTAAGATCCTAGATCATATTGAAGTAAATTCAGAAAATTTAACACATATCAGCTACAAAAATACAAGTACATTCCTCTTGATTTGTTTCTAAGTAGTACAAAAATGCCAGCATGTCTTCTTCTGTCCATGGAATAACACAATTACACATATCCACAACAACAAATTCACGGCTGACTGTCACACCAAAAAATGGAATTGTTCTTAGTGTGGTGACCAAAGAATCAGGGTAACAACTTTGACAAAAAAACTGTGAACTATTTTCGACGTATTCAATGGACATCCTCTCTTTATTGATATATAAATTCAATATTTTATGAGCATCAATTGGTATTTTGGTACAAATATCCACTTCAGATTCCTTCTTTCTCTTTTTACTCCGAGATTTTGGTTGCTTTCCGGAGCATAAAATAGTGCACAGTTGCTTGAGATGGTTTGGTGCAATTTTATATATTTCAATGACGTTATGGTCAATGACATTGTGTGATCGATCAGTTTGAACATCATTAACTTTGAAATATTCAATGATCGAATGCCTGGTTGAACGCTTGTCCTTTATTCGTTTGCAATATTCACCTAAAGTTTCTGCGCAAAAAAATTTATCGACTGATGTGGTCATCCACACTAATCCAGTGATTATATTGTCCGCCACAGCAGTTAATTCATCTTCATCAAGATCATGCAATGGTCTAAAAAAATTAGAGCCCTAACTCTTTATTTTATTTAGAGAAAAATCATAGTTAGCGATGCTCTTCGGCGAGCAATCCAAGGCGCCACCTTTGTAAAGCTCGAATACAGACTGCCATTTTCTTCACAGCCATTCTGATGCCAAAACAAGAGTTAGCTTGTCTTTAAGGCTCTCCCGGTTAACAAGAAAGATATCCATTAATTGATTTTGGAAAGACTGCAAACATATAAAATTGAATATTCCAGTTAATTTCCTAATTTCATAACACAGGAAACAATCTAAAGAATTTGATTGATAAGAAGAAAAATTCTATATCGTCCAAGCATCACTGGAAGCGTTTCCCTTTCCCGGGCGGGATGGACAATCGCACAAAAACCATCTCTCCCTTGCTTTTTCAACTGAAGAAATGAATGTATTGTTTGCAAATTCCTTGTTCAACAAATTTTGCTATTTGCATAATTTGTCGATGATGTCTTGAGGAACGTCTCTATGTAGAAGATGAGTCGTTCGATGTCGATACCTTTTATGGAGTTGTTTTTATTGATCATCTGCAATGATCATTTTCTGCACAGAAATAGTATGCTGCCCATCCAATATATAAAAATTTGTTGATGGCAGATCAATTTCTTTTTCATTTTCAGGAAGAAAGGGCAATTTGGTCTCCTTATTGAAAGGAAATAAAATAGCATCTCTCAATGTTGTAAATGTATGGACAAGTGATACCACCATATTTTGCACGACCTCATCATCAACCTTTCAATATTGTAAGTGCGGAGGCGCAACAACACATCTTGTTACATCAATGGAAAAAACTTTCTCATCGAACAAAAAGTATTGGATCCGATGTTGTTGAACTTCTTTTGAAGTTTCAAATCTCTTACTCGCTTTCCGTAGCATCTCTCTAGAAGGACTTCCTTTGAGTTGTTTCAAGGTAGATTTCCCCACATCTTTTACAAGATTTGGAGAAAAGATCTTTTGTTTTACGTTAGAATATTTTCATGGCATACCTTTATCGGCCCGTTATAAATATCCAGATAATGTAATACAAAGGAATTTTTCCCAGCCAGCATTCTTTTCCTCCATATCGACAAAATTCTTTTCTTCAAGGATGTCTCGGTATCAATTCCAGAACGATTAGAAACAACATACGAGGGAAAAACCCACCCTTGCTTCGCACAGGAAATCGGATCTGGATCGGGAACATTTTTCATTAGATCTGGTCGATAATAAAAAACTAGAAGATCACACTGTATAACGCCATACTTTTCAGCAATCATCGCTTCAGCTTGAACTTGCAATTTTTTATCAGAATCAATGGGTTCCGCATATGTCAATATACCAGCTCTAATCGGATTTCCCTCGAAATCCAAGTAGAATAGATATAAATATGGGTACAAATTATCTGGTTCTTCCATCTCAACATACCATCCATTTGTGAATGGCAGAAGGTAGTGCTCTTTTATCAAGTCAAAGCAAGGGATTTCCTAGTAGTTACCGAGGCTCAACAAATTAGCCATGCTTTATCTGCAAAACAGTCAATATTAAGTAGTCAATATAAGAATGCATACAATGTCTATAATTATAAATAGTCCATGAGAGATAGAATGCACATTTTATAGAGTCGTTTGGGATAATGATCGATCATAGAATGAGCGATTATCATAGAAGGGGCATTCGATCCTTCTTGTTTATGTGTATGAGTTTATCACATGTTTTTTATTCCAGTTCTGTATACTGCAATAGCTTCCAAGTGCGAAGTCATCTGGTGTTCTAGTTGATGTTAAATAGAATGTTATGTGAAGATTCTAACGACATATGTGCATCGCCATGGTTAAGAGAATCTTGATTATGCAACCCCCATATTCACTTTAGGTTAGACTTCAATCTATTTACAAGGTGATGCTGAAAGGTTGGCTGACCCTTATCTCTGTCTTCTTCCAGTGTTCACCATCCTTCATATACATGAATTGACACCCTCGCCTTATGAAGTTGAATTTTGTTACAACTCCCCCGTAAATGAAGGCTAGGCTGAAACTTCTTGTACCCAGGACTTGTTTCGTAATAGTTCAATAAAGCAAGAAGGGTTGGTAAACCCTTCTTCTATTCACCATTCTGGATACGGGTGAATTCACAATTCTCTACTAAACGAAGGGGTGGCCGATCCTTCTTTCCAGATGTCGGGAGTCAGGATGAGGACAGGGGCTAGATCGACAGTTGATAATCCCAATGCAGAGGCTCAGAGAAATTCCTTTATCCCTAGAGGTGCTTGCAAGAATGATAGGAAAGGATAGATAATATAAAAAATGTAATGCACTGGGATCTGAGTACTATTTTATTTGGTTGCCCCCTTCCTCCCTTGGTCGAGGTCAAGGGGGAAAGTTAATTTAGATAGACTCAAATAGACTCTAGCACCTTGGTGAATGCACATTCTATCTGGGACCAGGTCCAACAAAACTGATGCAATAACTAAACAACTAGCTCAAAGAAAAATTCAAAGAATCAGGTAAGAGAGCTACAATGGAATGTCACATTACACATATGGAACAAAGTTATATTCATTTCGAATATTTGATATAATATAAGCATAATTAATCTAGGGGTTTAATCTTGCTCCCATGCATGCAGGAAAATTTCCCACTTCCATCGGTATGTTCTTCCTCCATGAGATCAAATGAGCTAAGCCTTAAAATTGTACAAAAGTATTTGCAGGCCACCCGATAATTTGAAAATATTTATGGTATTAAGAATGGAATTTGGTTGCATTGAATAGATGGCAACCTTAATTAAACTTGGAAAATTATTGGACAACAAGCTCTACAAATCATACAAAGATAACAAATAAAAATTATTAAATAGTATTGATTGGATTGTTTCTTATCTATTCTTTCCCACTAGACCAAATCATTTTGACAATAACTAAATGGCTACCTTGCCTTTGTTAAAAATTGCCATGCAATGAAGGGGCGGTCATCCCTTCTTCTACCAACTATTCTTTTCATAATAGTTCTAGACTGCAATAAGTGTCAGCCAATATTTCTTGTCTTCAACATTCTGGATATTACAAGTGAACTCCTGGATATAGGTGTTCACAATTTTATACTAAACAAATGGGCGGCCGATCCTTCTTGTAGCCAATCTCCGTTCCCCACTATTTACAATGGATGTAGGGAGTCGGGAATTGTTGTCCCATCCCGCAATCTGCATTCTGGGTTGCGAGATAGCGGTATTGATGGAACGTTGTAAGAAATCTAGGTATCCACAATCCACAACATATTTGCGTCTTCGGTAAAGGCGATGAAATCCTCATGCGGGGTGCAAGAAGGGTCGACCGACCTTTCTTGTGGCGAGTATTATGTTCAAAATAGTTCTAGGCTGCAAGAAGGGTCAGTCGATCCTTCCTGTGTTCACCATCCCGGATATAGGTGAATTGTAACCTATAGGTGTCTACAGTTCTCTACTAAATGAAGGGGAGGCCGATTCTTCTTGTCGCATGCTGGGACAAATATTGTTGATATGTTATAACTTAGCCAATATACCGATCCCAACTATAATTTCATTGCAAAAGTCGGCAGTCTGGAATTGTTGTCCCAACCTAGGCGGGTTGAAATTATTTTACAATTCACTCGTAAATGAAGTGTCATCCGACCTTTATTCTACCAAGTATTCTGTTCAAAATAGTTCTAGACTGCAAGAAGGGTCGGTTGATCCTTCTAGTGTTCACCATTCTGGATACAGGTGAATGGTTGGATATAGTTGTTCACAATTTTATAATAAACGAAGGGGCAGCTGGTCCTTCATGTCGGAGGTCGAAAGTCAGGATAAATATTATTTATATGTTATAACTTAGCCAATCTCAGTTCTACGATGAGCTCTGCATTAATTTGGAAGAAAGAACATTGACAATATTTAAATGTGTGGATCAGAGCATATAAAAGGAATTAAATAACCCCAGGTATTACAGTCAACTATGAGGCAAAGCAATAAGATGGTGTAACACGAAATACATCCACAAAAGAGAAATTAAAAGACTGAAGAAAGTAAAAACATATGAATCTCTGTATTATTAAAGTCTTCAAAAAATATTATGTCACTATATTTTTTTCTCTCGGATCCAACCCCTATTACTCTATAAAATCAAACTTTATACAAAATGATCTTTGAAATCGTTGCTAAAAAAAGAAATTTCAAATAAATCTCTTTGATCCAACCCCCATTTATCTTGTTCAAATTTGAATAAATTTGCCATTGATTTCAATCCTTCTATTGTTTGATGATCAAAAGCCTTGTTTCCATTTAGATGTCTCCTTTGCGATATAATTTTATGAGGATCATAATTCATCCTTTCAGCCTCTTGGAAATCCATAATATTCAGTAATTTTTCTACTACAGAGAGGGCTGCCTTATTCTTAATGATGAATGGACCAACTTTAAGGGGGAATTTCACATCAGATGCTTTTTTTAAAGCACATAAATGTTCTTCTGAATGCAACCTTTGTCTAAACAATTCCATGGCAAAAACTCTCATTGTTAAAAAGGCTGGGAATAGATATAGTGCTCTAGTAAAACCATACACCCTAATTATAGCATGTTCTCTATACAAGAACCAATCACCTGTTTGGCCTTCTGGTGTAGGCTGCAAAGTTTCTTTCATTTCTTCTAACACTCGGGGAATTTCAGCATTAAAAATAATTATGTAAATTTCTGCCATGATTTTATGGGTGAACTCAAACATATTGACCTGTTTAGTAAGGTCATGAGAAAAGATGGTACCAAGAAACTTGGATTTTGAAATGTTTGAACAATATGACTGATACCTGAATATTTTTGTCAACAATCTCATGATTGGTCTTTGGGTCTTGCTTCTCCTTGGTTGTCTTAGGATAAATATTCTTGGAGGCTCTTCTTGAAGAGGATCCAAAAATTATTGTGAATTCACATGCATCTAATGCAACTTTGATATCTTTTATTATATCTTCCATAGAAGGTTGACATTTGACTGTAGAACATGCAATGTTTTCCTGAATATGGCTATCAGAATAACCATAGTCTGTTCTGTCAATCATGATCTCATGGGAGATGCTTATGGAAGGTACTTCTTGGGAATTCTCTTCCTCATACTGTCTGCAATATTCTTCATACTTCTCATCATAATGTTCATCATACTCCTCATAAGAATAATCTTCTTCCTCATACAACTCAAAGTCTAAATCTTCCATAACTGGAACTAATTCCACATCTGCAATCTTGAAGATAGTGCTGAGATACTCTTCCAATGAGAATTACTTTCCACAGGATGAGCCAAGGAAAGTGCTATGATACCACTGTAATATCCTAGCCAAGATCTGACCAAGATATTAACTTCCACTCAAAGTTTTAACAAGATTTTGCTAGTAATTTTTAAGGCCATTTCTCAAACTGAGAAGGATGTAAGTGACGAGGACTGAAACACTGAATGAGGATGGTAGGAATGATATTAGGTTATGGAATTTGTATGGGAGAGTAGGACTGAAAATCTAAATGAGGATGGTAGGAGTGATATTAGGATCCTTTGTACAAAGCATGGAGACCATTTATGTTTCGGATATCAGCTACTGTTGAAGCCTACCACAATGCTTCCTGGGTACATCTCCATATACAAACTAGATCAAGGAGTTGGGAAGGATTAACAAACTGATATTTGTGCTCATGGAGGTCTATGGGAATAAAAAATCAACAATTAAACACTGGATGAAGAGTTTGGGGAAAATTGCTATGACTTGGATTGTCGAGCTAGTTTTAATGGTTGACTTCCAAAACATGGTAAAACCATCCCAAATTCAGCACCTTAAGGTTGGAATGTGTTATAGGGTCTTTACATGAGTAGCAGAAACTGACAGAACTAGTTTCTGACCAACATAATTCTTTTATGCAATTTCTACTAAAACTAGTCCTCCGAGAGTGCCCGATGAGCATAGGGGGAGTTAAACTTGTATTTGACCACTATAAGATATAATTATGTATTTAATGGATCTATTACAACATATTTGATTGAAAATACAGAGAATCAAACTTTACATCACCTCATTACATTTCCAAATAACTTATATACCATAAAAACCTTCAAAACCCCCCTAGGTTTATCCAATCCTTCATTGAAACATATATCTCGATGAAAATATTTCTGTAAGGGATTAGGAGATTTATATCAGAGATTCTGAATTATCTAATCAGCTGCATACATATACCATTCTAAAGTACAGTGCTTGAATGGTGAAACTACTCCAAAATAAGCTAGAAAAACAAGACTGAAAGCCATTATTACATCATGAGCCTCTGGGGCATATTCATATGAGAAGTTGAAAATATTTTAGGACTGAGTTTAGATGTTTATTACAGATCTTTGATGGCTGGAAAAATAGAAGCAAACCATCCTCTCCAATGATAGAAGGAAAGAAGATTCAATCCCTCAGTTCTTCACCTTTCTTAGTACAAAACATGACACCCTTGGGGAATCTCGAACTAGAATATCTTGGCCATGATAGAAGTTGAATGAATGGCTGTAAGTTCAACTTCATTTCTGAATATGGCCATCACACATCAGATCCTTCATCACATTAATCATTGGAAATCTTTCAATGGAGCAACCCTTCCACCAACACCTTGCAATACTAAAGAATGGGGAAGAAGAGAGGGGATAATGAGAAGGATTCTTCTTGAACTCTTAAAATCTTCTGCAGAAATTTGACCCCAGAATGATATCAGAAATTTAATGGCTGCAAAATCATCTTCAGTGGCTGCAAATAGATCTTCAATGGCTACCCAATAGTCTACAATACCTGTCTTGCTCCCATGCATGCAAGAAAATTTCCCACTTCCATAGGTATGTTTTTCCTCCATGAGATCAAATGAGCTAAGCCTTAAAATTGGACAAAATTATTTGCAGGCCACCCGATAATTTGAAAAGATTTATGGTATTAAGAATGGAATTTAGCTGCATTGAATAGATGGCAACCTTAATTAAGCTTGGACAATTATTGGACAACAAGCTCTACAAATCATACAAAGATAACAAATAAAAATTATTAAAGAGTATTGATTGGATTGTTTCTTATCTCTTCTTTCCCACCAGACCAAATCATTTTGACAGTAACTAAATGGCTACCTTGCCTTTGTTGAAAATTGCCATGCAATGAAGTGGCGGCTGTCCCTTCTTCTACCAAGTATTCGTTTCATAATAGTTCTACACAGCAAGAAGGGTTGGCCAATCTTTCTTGTCTTCAACATTCTGGATACAGGTGAACTCCTGGATATAGGTGTTCACAATTTTATACTAAACAAAGGGGCAGCTGATCCTTCTTGTAGCCAATCTCTATTCCCCACTATTTACAGCAAATGTAGGGAGTCAGGAATTGTTTTCCCATCCCGCAATCTGCATTCCAGGTTGCGGAATAGCAGTATTGATGGAACGTTTTAAGAAATCTAGCTATCCGTAATCCGCAACATATTTGTGTCTTCGATAAAGGAGATCAAATCCTCATGTGGAGTGCAAGAAGGGTCAACTGACCTTTCTTGTGCCGAGTATTATGTTCAAAATAGTTCTAGGTTGCAAGAAGGGTCGGTCGATCCTTCTCGTGTTCACCATTCTGGATACAGGTGAAATGTAACCTATATGTGTCTAAAGTTCTGTACTAAACGAAGGGGCGAACGATTCTTCTTGTAGCATGTTGGGACAAATATTGTTGGTATGTTATAACTTAGCCAATATACCGATCCCAACTATAATTTCATTGCGAAAGTCGGAAGTCTGGAATTGTTGTACCATCCTAGGCGGGTTGAATATTTTTACAATTCACTCATAAATGAAGTGTTGGCCAACCTTTCTTCTGCCGAGTATTCTATTCAAAATAGTTCTAGACTACAAGAAGGGTCGGTCGATCCTTCTAGTGTTCACCATTCTGGATACAAGTGAATGGTTGGATATAGTTGTTCACAATTTTATAATAAACAAAGGGGCGGCCAATCCTTCTTGTCGGAGGTTGGAAGTCGGGATAAATATTGTTTATATGTTATAACTTAGCCAATCTCTATTCTAGGATGAATTCTATATTAATTTGGAAGAAAGAACATTGACAATATTTAAATGTGTGGATCAGAGCATATAAAATGAATTATAACCCAGGTATTACAGTCAACTATGAGGCAAAGCGATAAGATGGTGTAACACGAAATACATCCACAAAAGAGAAATTAAAAGACTGAAGAAAGTAAAAACATATGAATCTCTATTCTGGATATACTTTTACTTCTATTCTTCATTAAATTCTTCAAAAAATATTACGTCATTGTATTTGTTGCTCTCGGATCCAACCCCTACTACTCTGTAAAATCAAAATTTATACAAAACGATCTTTGAAATCGTCGCTAAAAAATTAAATTTCAAAGAAATCTCTCCGATACAAGCCCTATTATCTTGTTCAAATTTGAATAAATTTTCCATTTATTTCAATCCTTCTACTGTTTGATGATCAAAAGCCTTGTTTCCACTTAGATGTCTCCTTTGTGATATAATTTGATGAGGATCATAATTAATCCTTTCAGCCTCTTGGAAATTCATAATCTTCAGTAATTTTTCTACTACAGAGAGGGCTGCCTTATTCTTAATGATGAATGGACCAACTTTAAGGGGGAATTTCACATCCGATGCTTGTTTGAAAGCACAGAAATGTTCTTCTGAATGCAACCTTTGTCTAATAAATTCCAAGGCTGGCAACAGATATGGTGCTCCTATAAAAAGAAAATTCCAGAGCAAAAACCCTCGCTGTTAAAAAGGCTGGAAACATATATGGTGCTCCAGTAAAACCATACACCCTAATTATAGTATGTTCTCTATACAAGAACCAATCACCTGTTTGGCCTTCTGGTGTAGGCTACAAAGTTTATTTCATTTCTTCTAACACTCGGGGCATTTCAACATTAAAAATAATTCTATAAATTTCTGCCATGATTTTATGGGTGAACTCAAACATATTGACCTGTTTAGGAAGGTCATAAGAAAAGATGGTACCAAGAAACTTGGATTCCAAAATGTTTGAACACACGAACAACTTCAGGAGATATGACTGATACCTAAAATGCTTCAACTTGTTGATGTATATGTAACTTCGGAATGTATTTCATCTGTGTATTTTATATATATTTATTGTACCCTTATAAGAGATGTGTTATTCCTCTATACGGAAGTGTCGTCATGTGGATTGACAAGTGTCGCAAGTGTGTGTACTTGCTGATGGGTTATTAGACCACCATATGGGGTCGGCCCGGAATTATATATAATATAATGTGGATGTATCTAAGTAGACAAGTCGGCCCCATTAGGTCACTGGGCAAAAAGGTGAGTATAAATAGAGATAGGAGATCTCTATTTTATACATTCAGAAAAGCAACTCACTCTCACTCAGAAAGTGGCACACCAGTGAGGAGGAGGATCATCTACTTCTAGGAGACTATCTCAGTGTTATTTGGTTGTACTTTGGTTGAGCTATTGCTCTCTCTATCACTGAGGAAGTTGTGGGGTTTTTCACCTTAGGGTTTTCCCCACGGAAACTCTGTGTCTCTTGTCTTTATGCTTTTGATTCTTGTGATGCTTGTGATGCTTGTCATATTATGATTGTCATGCATTGATATACTGTAGATGTTATTCTCTCAGCAAAGATCCTATAGTATTGTCAATTAATACTCAAAATTTAACATGGTATCAGAGCTAACCTGAGAAGAAGACATTTTGCAGTGAAGGAAGCTTGAGTTCCTCGTTTATTGGGTTTCTCTCCACCGATTTTTGAAAATCAGTATAGTAGATTGACTCTACTCATCAAGGCTCATCTATCTGTCCAATCAGAATTCAGTTCCGAGCATTTTCAGTTTTGGCCCTAAAAATTAGGGTTTCCACAAAAATAGGAAGTTCTGGAATCTGAAGACACAGTTGGAAGCTCC
This sequence comes from Larix kaempferi, assembly GCA_027924585.1. Classification (NCBI taxonomy): domain Eukaryota; kingdom Viridiplantae; phylum Streptophyta; class Pinopsida; order Pinales; family Pinaceae; genus Larix; species Larix kaempferi. The sequence continues at coordinate 8,192,496 of BSBM01000422.1, read as the reverse complement.
TTGCAAAAATCGAAGTTTAGAGCTTTGGATCGAGATTTTTGGCTGGGTAGATCTCCGGGAAACTCAAACCCTAATTCAGGGCTCTCCCTAGTGAACCCGGGAGGACAAAAAGGCAATTTTGAAGGGCAAGACTTTAATGATCTCAAATTTTGAATGTACCAGGATGATCAGCTCACCAAGGCGCATCTTTCTATCCTTTCGGAAATTTGAAATTCACATTTTGAATTTTTAGGGTTTCTCTGACAAACCCTAATCCGAGACCAGATCTAGTTTTCAACACTTCAAGTGGTAAGTCCTAAATCTTTTCTATTTCCATTTGAAGTACTCTTAAAGATGTCTCTCCACACCAATCTTGAGGATATGCTTGAAGGGGCTGATAACTTCCGAGCCTGGAAGTATAGGATTGGGTTAATCCTGGAAGAGAATTGTTGAGATATTGTAACTTCAAAGAATATTATATTTGTACTTTATTATTCCGGAGATGATTCATTCCTCCGTGAAGATCTTATTGTATATCCGGAGATGTTTATTCCTCCGTCGGAATGTGGTAACTTGGGTTATTAGACTTCCCTAGTGGGGGTCGGCCCTGTATGTGTTATGTGGGTCAAAGGGTTATTAGACCACCCTAGAGGGGTCGGCCCAGTCAGTTATAATGGGGTATTTAACCTAATGGTTAAATACGAGCCTACATGTACTTGTGTAAAATACATATCAGAGTAGTGTATAAATAGAGGAGGTGTGTTCCTCATTATACACATTCACTCACTTGAGGATAACGCACTTGTGGAGGAGAGGTCTGCTATTGTGGAGGAGGAGATCATGTCTCAGGGTTTCATCTTTGTATATTGCTGGTCATCTATATTGAGGAAGCTTTGCTGGGTTTTCTACCCCATGAGGGTTTCCCAGGATAAATCTCTGTCTCTTGTGTTTATGCTGTGCTTGTTGTTTATTCAGTGATCCTGTATAGGCTATTATTGTGAAATGGAATGTAATGCTGCTATTTTCTGTCTTATCATCTTGAATTTTAACATGGTATCAGAGCTAACCTGAAGGAAGACAAGGTATGGCACTAAAGACACTTGCTTTACTTACGACAATTTGAAGGTTAGGGTTTTACATAGCAAAAACCAGTCATCGTAGAACTTTCGCTATAAATCCGTTTTGGCGAAGTTTTCGGATCTGAAATTGTTACAGGACGAAGCTAAAATCTCCAGGTACCTTGTGTCCAAAGGAAAACCTCTAATTCGTTGTACTTTGTGATTTATGATCTGTACAATATAGGGTTTCTGCCTCTTCCAGATCTGAGTCAAAATCAGGTGACCTTGGGAAAAAGGTCATAACTTGGGCTAGGAAGCTCCAAATGAAATTTTGTGAAAAGTGACAGGTAGTACACAGACTGTACTATCTCAGGAAACGTTTTCAGGGGCCGAAGTTGAATCAGTGACACGTGGCACGCCGTACAAGTTCGCTCTCCTGTATTATCCCATAAAAAGGTCATGTTGCGACACTTGGCATAACTCTCTCTCAGAGAATCCAATTGAGGTCAGACCTGTCAGGATGGAAATATAACAGGCCGAGATATCTCAGAAAACGTTTTCAGAGGCCGAAGGTCAAACAGTGACACGTGGCACGCCGTACAAGTTCGCTCTCCTGTATTTTCCCAAAACAGGTCACGTTGCGACATTTGGCATAACTCTCTCTCAGAACATCCAATTGAGGTCAGACCTGTCAGGATGGAAAGCTAACAGGTCAGGCTATCTCAGAAAACTTTTTCAGACCCTGTGGATCAAAAATTTCGGAGTTACACCAGAAACAATCAGGTACATATTTCTGTCAAAACAGAATTATTTTTTGGTACCTTCATTCATGGCTTCCGGAATTTAGGGCTTTGAAGAAAGTTGGAATTTTTGTAATCGGAGACCACGGCTGGATGCTACTCATCAAAATAGAAATTTAGAGACCAAGATCAGAATTTTTGGTTGGGAAGAAGGCCGGGCTTGATTAGACCGTAGTTCGGGACTTTGATCAGAAAAGTGGAAAATTAGGGCTTCTGTAAAAATGGGAATTTTTGAAATCTGTGACCACGGCTGGAAGCTCCTCAGAAAAATAGAAGCTTAGAGATTTGGATCAAACCTTTTGATGGGGAAAAAGAGTGGGCTTCATCAAACCCCAGTTCAGGGTCACGTCCAGTGAATCCGAAAGTTTCAAAGGCAAAATTAAGGAGTAAAACTTTGCAGTTTTCAAATTCTGAATATACCAGTTTGATCAGCTCATCAAGGTCCAATTCTTGCAAATCAAGTGGATTGGGTTAATCCTAGAAGAAGATGGATTGGTCACCTGCATAAGTGAAGAAGTTCCTGTCTCAGAGGGAGATGAGGATAAGGGCTTACATAAGAAGAATACAAGTGATCTCGACAGGTATGACTCATTGAGGTATGTTTCGATATTTGTCCATGATTAAGTTTATGGTATGTTTGTCTTCAGGTTATTACAGTTAGTACAATTTTGATTTTAGATTTGTCGTATAACCTTAACAAAATTATGAATGCATGATAGAAGATATTCATTGGTTAGGGTGTTGACACTTATGATTGTACTAATGCATTATGATGTTGTGTGAGGTTGATGTTGTCTGCTAACAAGATACAGGTACATCACAAAAGACAAATCAGGTTCCATGACCATGAAAACATGAAGACAAAGACTCATCCATAATCTTTGTTCTACTTACGAGGTATGTATGACTTTGTTATATTATGCTTAACCTATGAGACATGCAGGTTCTAGCTCAGGATCTCTAAATCATTGAAGAGATTGTTTAGGTATGTTGTACATAACCAAGTAGGTATACTAATCCAGGTATGTTTCCCATGAATCTTACCTTGTGTTAGGATCCCTTATATAAGTATACTTGATATGATTGGTTATGCTTATTCATAAAGTTAGTAATCAAGGTTTTATGCATGATTTAATTAACCAGAAGAGTACTATGATCAAACAAGAATATGCATGAGTAAAAGAAGACTTACTTGAAACCCTGAATACTAATGATCATGACTATACATATTCAAGATTATTTAGAATTAGAATGTTTTGAGAATATACTAATGAATGAATGTTTGTGTATGAGATCATGAGGATGACACTAGTGCACACTTGAGCATGCACAGTGGTACAGAATGAATAGAAGTTCAAAGGACATATAGAAGATCAAGCGGGAGGCAACCACACAAACATAAAAGATAAGTATTTGAGTTGTTATTTGAAATAGTAAATGATATTTCTTGTATGCATATTTGTATTCCTAGAACATATCATGCTGAGTGCAAACATTCATAGAGCATTGAACATTATACTACTAATATGCATATGATTGGTAAGTTGGACAAACATTCCATTGTTGCTTGTCTAGAATGAAACCTCTTTGCTGACATGCTAAGAGCTGTGCACACTCTCGATAGTATGTTCTGGTAGAGATGGAAGGCATCTAGATAGCCACTGTATGCATACAGGATATGGGAAAGTGTTGTTCCAAAGTATTGGTCAAGATAGTTGCATAACTATATAAATGATATCTGTATGCATAATAGGTTATCATGATTTCATGATTATGAAGGATTACTAATCATGTACTTAATTTTGTTTTGTAGGAAAGATCATGAAGAATAATGAACACCGAACAAGTGATGGATGTTCAACAAGAAGATTTACAAATCAAACAAAATATAGAAGGCTTGTGGCTAGAAGATTCTCTTAGAAAGAGGAAGAGAATCATGATGAGATGTTTGCTCCAAGTGGCTAGATAAGACCATTCTCTTAATGGTGCAATTAAAGAAGAAGTGTGAATCAGGTTCTGTATGGGTTCCCAGGATCGATAGTATATTGATGAGAATACATGTGGGGATTGTATCATCCTTGAACACTTGTTCTAAAGTGAGCCGTAGACAGGTGTCTCCGAGAAAGAAAAGGGATTGGATCATCCCTGGACTTTCAGTCCTAAAGAGAGCCGTAGACGTAAGGTCTCCGAGAATGAAGTCCTTAGTGGACAGTTAAGGGGATTGGATCATCCCTGGACTTTCAGTCCTAAAGAGAGCCGTAGATGTGAGGTCTCCGAGAATGAAGTCCTTAGTGGACAGTTGAAGGGATTGGATCATCCCTGGACTTTCAGTCCTAAAGAGAGCCGTAGATGTGAGGTCTCCGAGAATGATGTCCTTAGTGGACAGTTGAGGGGATTGGATCATCCCTGGACTTTCAGTCCTAAAGAGAGCCGTAGACATAAGGTCTCCGAGAAGTGGGGATTGTATCATCCCCGGACCTTGGTCCCTGAATTGATCCGTAGACGTATGGTCTTCGAGAATAAAGTGATGGGGATTGCATCATCCCGGAACCACTAGTTCAAAATGTACGTGAGGACTGCATCGTCCATGAACTGGGTTCAAAATGTACGTGAGGACTGCATCGTCCATGAACTGGGTTCAAAATGTACGTGAGGACTGCATCGTCCATGAACTGGGTTCAAAATGTACGTGAGGACTGCATCGTCCATGAACTGGGTTCAAAATGTACGTGAGGACTGCATCGTCCATGAACTGGGTTCAAAATGTACGTGAGGACTGCATCGTCCATGAACTGGGTTCAAAATGTACGTGAGGACTGCATCGTCCATGAACTGGGTTCAAAATGTAGGTGAGGACTGCATCGTCCATGAACTGGGTTCAAAATGTACGTGAGGACTGCATCGTCCATGAACTGGGTTCAAAATGTACGTGAGGACTGCATCGTCCATGAACTGGGTTCAAAATGTATGTGATGGGATTGCATCGTCCCTAGACATGAGACTTGTCTTAAAGTGATAAGGACTAATCATCCTGTAAGTAGATTGGGATTGCATCGTCCCTAGACATGGTGAGGTGTCTTAAAGTGATAAGGACTAATCCTCCTGTAAGTAGATTGGGATTGCATCGTCCCTAGACATGGTGAAGTGTCTTAAAGTGATAAGGACTAATCATCCTGTAAGTAGATTGGGATTGCATCGTCCCTAGACATGGTGAGGTGTCTTAAAGTGATAAGGACTAATCATCGTGTAAGTAGATTGGGATTGCATCGTCCCTAGACATGGTGAGGTGTCTTAAAGTGATAAGGACTAATCCTCCTGTAAGTAGATTGGGATTGCATCGTCCCTAGACATGGTGACGTGTCTTAAAGTGATAAGGACTAATCATCCTGTAAGTAGATTGGGATTGCATCGTCCCTAGACATGGTGAGGTGTCTTAAAGTGATAAGGACTAATCATCCTGTAAGTAGATTGGGATTGCATCGTCCCTAGACATGGTGAGGTGTCTTAAAGTGATAAGGACTAATCATCCTGTAAGTAGATTAGGATTGCATCGTCCCTAGACATGGTGAGGTGTCTTAAAGTGATAAGGACTAATCATCCTGTAAGTAGATTAGGATTGCATCATCCCTAGACATGGTGAGGTGTCTTAAAGTGATAAGGACTAATCATCCTGTAAGTAGATTGGGATTGCATCGTCCCTAGACATGGTGAGGTGTCTTAAACTGATAAGGACTAATCATCCTGTAAGTAGATTGGGATTGCATCATCCCTAGACATGGTGAGGTGTCTTAAAGTGATAAGGACTAATCATCTTGTAAGTAGATTGGGATTGCATCGTCCCTAGACATGGTAAGGTGTCTTAAAGTGATAAGGACTAATCATCCTGTAAGTTGATTCGGGATTGCATCATCCCTAGACATGGTGAGGTGTCTTAAAGTGATAAGGACTAATCATCCTGTAAGTAGATTGGGATTGCATCGTCCCTAGACATGGTGAGGTGTCTTAAACTGATAAGGACTAATCATCCTGTAAGTAGATTGGGATTGCATCATCCCTAGACATGGTGAGGTGTCTTAAAGTGATAAGGACTAATCATCTTGTAAGTAGATTGGGATTGCATCGTCCCTAGACATGGTAAGGTGTCTTAAAGTGATAAGGACTAATCATCCTGTAAGTTGATTCGGGATTGCATCATCCTTAGACATGGTGAGGTGTCTTAAAAGGATAAGGATTGATCATCCTGTAAGTTGATCTGGATTGCATCATCCATAGACATGAGAGATGTCTTAAATTGAGAGGGATTGATCATCCCATAAGTGGATCAGGATTGTATCATCCTTGGACCTATGTCCTAAAGTGAGAGGGATTGACCATCCCGTAATTGGATCATGTGTGTTGCAGGGTATGCTGCTGTTGTGTATACTTGTATCAGTGTGGATACTTGTATTGATAGATGTATTAGTGAGAATACATGCTTTTGATGATAGATGTATTAGTGAGAATACATGCTTTTGATGATAGATGTATTAGTGAGAATACATGCTTTTGATGATATATGTATTAGTAAGAATACATGTTTTGATGATAGATGTATTGGTGAGAATACATACTTTTGATGATACATGTATTGATTAATGTACTTGTATGGTTGAGGATACTTATGTTGTAGATCGAGATGATCCAGATGCTGTAGATCGAGATGATCCAGATGCTGTAGATCGAGATGATCCAGATGTTGTAGATCGAGATGATCCAGATGCTGTAGATCGTGATGATCCAGATGCTGTAGATCGAGATGATCCAGATGGTGTAGATCAAGATGATCCAGATGCTGTAGATCGAGATGATCCAGATGCTGTAGATCGAGATGATCCAGATGCTGTAGATGAGATGATCCAGATGCTGTAGATCGAGATGATCCAGATGTTATAGATCGAGATGATCCATATGCTGTAGATCGAGATGATCCAGATGTTGTAGATCGTGATGATCCAGATGCTGTAGATCGAGATGATCCAGATGCTGTAGATCAAGATGATATGACGATGCTGATGATCGTGAGATGACGATGTTGATGATCGTATGATGACGATGCTGATGATCGTGAGATGACGATGCTGTTGATCATGTGATGACGATGCTGATGATCGTGTGATGGCGATGCTGACAATCGTGAGGATTCAGATATTGATGTTGCTGTAGCTGTTTGAGTGCTGCAGAAGATAAAGACTCAGTACTGAAGATGTTGATGTTCCAGTATTGAAGATATTCCAGTAACTGGTTGAGTTACTGATGATGTTGAGAAAGCTTCCAATGATTTATAGATGTATCATGTATGATGTTGATGACTCCTTGCTCGTGCAGATGCTGTTATAATATCCTTCTCGTTAAGGGGGAGTGTTGAGATATTGTAACTTCAAAGAATATTATATTTGTACTTTATTATTCCGGAGATGATTCATTCCTCCGTGAAGATCTTATTGTATATCCGGAGATGTTTATTCCTCCGTCGGAATGTGGTAACTTGGGTTATTAGACTTCCCTAGTGGGGGTCGGCCCTATATGTGTTATGTGGGTCAAAGGGTTATTAGACCACCCTAGAGGGGTCGGCCCAGTCAGTTATAATGGGGTATTTAACCTAATGGTTAAATACGAGCCTACATGTACTTGTGTAAAATACATATCAGAGTAGTGTATAAATAGAGGAGGTGTGTTCCTCATTATACACATTCACTCACTTGAGGATAACGCACTTGTGGAGGAGAGGTCTGCTATTGTGGAGGAGGAGATCATGTCTCAGGGTTTCATCTTTGTATATTGCTGGTCATCTATATTGAGGAAGCTTTGCTGGGTTTTCTACCCCATGAGGGTTTCCCAGGATAAATCTCTGTCTCTTGTGTTTATGCTGTGCTTGTTGTTTATTCAGTGATCCTGTATAGGCTATTATTGTGAAATGGAATGTAATGCTGCTATTTTCTGTCTTAGCATCTTGAATTTTAACAAGAATGAGTTGGACTCATATGTGAAAGAAGACATCCCTATCCCAGAGGATGAAGAGGCCAAGGCATTGCACAAGAAGAACTTGGTCAAGGCAAAGAGAATCATTGTTGATTCTATCAAAGACCATCTCATACCCCATGTGTCTTCTCTTAAGACACCCAAAGATATGTTTGACTCTTTGACTAAGCTATTTGAAGGGAAGAACATAAATCGGAAGATGACCCTGCAGAACCAATTGAAAGGAGTAAAGTTTCAGAATGGAGAAACCATTCAATCTTATTTTTCAAGGGTCTCCCACATCAAGGAACAACTAGAAGTAGTGGATGAAATAGTGGAGAATGGTGAAGTGGTGATGACCACTCTAAATGGCCTACCCAGGTCATGGGATTCCTTTATCCAAGGAATTTGTGCAAGGAAGAAGTTGATCTCCTTCAGTAGACTACGAGAAGAATGCTCACAAGAAGAAGCGAGGCTTGTGGAATGAGAAGAAAAGATGGGGAATGAAGATCAAGCTCTCACAGCTCACACCAAGAAAGGGAAGTCCAAGAGAGAGCCATCTCACTCCAAGAAATATTCACATCACTTCAAAGAAAGAAGAATATGCTTCACCTGTAATGAGAAAGGACATATTGCCATAAATTGTCCCAAGAACAAGAAGGACAACAACAACTCCAACAAGAAGAAGAAGGGCAGCAAAAGAAGGTTTCATGCTCATGCTGCTGAGGATGATGAACCACCCAAGAAGAAGGCTAGGATAGAAAGTGATGATAACTCATCAAGTGAAGAAGAGTATGTTCTAATCTATGCTCTCATAGGTACCATCACCCATGGTTGTAATGATTGGTTAATTGATAGTGGGGCTTCCAAACACATGACTAGGTTTAAGGAATCTTTTGTGAATCTATCTGAACACGAATCACCCCATAAGGTGAAACTTGGGGATGATTATCAATACCCAATCAAAGGAAGTGGTGAAGCCTCCTACAACCTAGATTCTAGAAAATATTTGAAGATGAAAGAAGTTCTTTATGTACTTGGGCTCAAGAAGAACTTAATCTCAGTCTCTGCATTGGATGCAAAAGGTATGAGGGTTGCATTTGTGGATGGTCAAGTCCTAATGTGGCCAAAGGGAAAGACCATAGATGATGCAGTAGTGATTGGAGAGCAAGAGGGAGGTTTGTATAAATTAAAGGGACAACCTGAACATGCCATGGTGCATGAATCCATGGAGCCAAGTGAACTTTGGCATAGAAGACTTGATCATATGCACTATAGGGCACTTCCAATTGCAAGCAAGGCTGTAGAGGGTCTTCCTGAAATCAAGACCAAACATGAAGGTGTTTGCAAAGGATGTGCAAAAGGTAAGAACATTAAGAAGGCTTTCCCATGCAGTGAAAGCAAGGCAAAAGACATCCTGGAAATCATCCACTCAGATGTATGTAGTCCTATGTCATCCAGTTCTCTAAGTAGATCCGACAATGGTGGAGAATTCACCTCAGGTGACTTCAAGAAGCTTTGCAGTGATTCAGGGATTAAGAGGGAGTTGACTACTCCTTACAATCCACAACAGAATGGAGTTGCAGAAAGGAAGAACAGAACAATCATGGAAGCAGCAAGAGCAATGCTCCATGAACAGGATCTACCTATGCATCAATGGGCAGAAGCAACTAGAACAGCTGTATATGTGCAGAACAGAACACCCCACAAGATGTTGGACAACAAGACACCAGAAGAGGTCTTTTCTGGGTTCAAGAAGATTGATGTCAGCAAGGATGAATACAAGTTCAAGGACAGGTAATCCAGGAAGCAAAGATCAAGAGGGAGCACACTCTAGCAGCTCCTGCAAGGATGCAGATTTTCAGAGAGAGCTGACCATCTTCCTACATTCCACAACAGAAAGGTGTAGAAGAAGCTACTTCAGCAGCTCCTACCAGGAAGCAAAGACTCAGAGGGAGTCCACCCAACAAACAAACAAAGATAAGTATTTCAATTATCATTTCTTGCCTATTTTTTTTGTTTAAATAATATTATGCTTATGTTCCTAGACTTAGGAGATGTATTGTGCATATTAGAATGATTGCATTAATGAACAGTATACTACTAATATGCATGTGATGGGTAAGTGGCCTATGGCACTGTACAACATTCCAGTGCTACTTATCTAGAATGAAACCTCTTTGCTGACATGTTGGGAGTAGTGCAAACTCTTAACAATGTTCTGGTAGAGACTGGAAGGCATCTAGAAAGTTGTGGAACATGGATAAATGTTGTATTGAAGAAGTGGATAAGATAACTGCATGACTGCATGGCATATTTCTTTATCTGTAAAGAATTTGTTCTGAAAATTATGAGATGTTTCTAATCATGCAATTTAACTTGTTTTGTAGGAAAGACCGTATATCTTCACTTACAAAAGGACTACAACATTTGTTCCAGAAACAAAGACATCTATTGAAGATATTGAAGATATTGAAGTTCCTAGGATTTGGGATGAAGAAATGGAATGCCATGATCCTTCAATCATGAAGAAGATGTTTGGGATGCAGTCCCAAGACCTGACAGGGAGTCACATGTGTGCAGATTGAAGAAAGACTTGTATGGCTTGAAGCAAGCTCCCAGAACCTGGTATGATAGGATGGACAATTTCCTATCTAGTTTGGGCTTTACCAAGAGCAAAGCGGATTCCAACCTTTACTACAAGGTTGAGGAAGGGAATCCTGTGATTCTACTCCTGTATGTGGATGACTTATTTGTAACAGGAGATGACAGACTGATTGCAAATACTAAGAGGAAGCTTGCTGCTGAATTCAATATGAAAGATTTGGGAATGATGCACTATTTCCTAGGTATGGAGGTGTGGGAGAGTGCAGGTGGGATCTTCCTTGGTCAAGGGAAGTACACAGTAGATATCCTGAAGATATTTGGGATGATGGATTGCAAGGCCATGGCCACACCTATGGCATCGAATCTGAAGCTTCTATGCGATGCTTCATCTGAGCCGGTTGATGTCTCTATGTATCGTCAGATGATTGGGTCCTTGATGTACCTGACGAACATGAGACCGGACATTTGCTTTGCTGTGAACACATTGAGCCAGTTCCTGACGGATCTGAGGAGTGTTCACCTGATTACTGTAAAGCATGTTCTGAGGTACCTGAAGGGTACAGTGGATTATGGGCTCAAGTATGAAGCGAATCAAAAGTTTAACCTGCAAGGTTATGTTGATTCAGATTGGGCTGGCAGTGCTGCAGATAGGAAGAGCACATCTGGGTGCTGCTTCAGTATGGGATCAGGTGTGATCTCTTGGTTTAGTAGGAAGCAGTCCTGCATAGCACTGAGTACAGCTAAGGCAGAGTATGCTGCAGCCTGTTCAGCTAGTTGTGAGGTAGTATGGCTACGGAAGCTACTGTCTGAGTTATTTGATCTCCCGTTGGATGCTACTGGTATCTTCTGTGATAACCAAAGTTGTGTGAAGCTGTCCGAGAACCCAGTGTTTCATGATAGGTCGAAACACATAGAGATCAAATATCACTATATCAGGGATATGGTGCAGAGAGGAGCCGTGAATCTCCTATATGTTGCGATGGACGAGCAGATTGCAGATGTGCTGACGAAGCCACTAGCCAGAGTGAAGTTTGAGTACTTCAGAGAGAGGCTTGGCGTTCTTCAGATCGAGGACACTTCGAGGAAGAAGTGATGGACACATTTGCTGAAGCCATTCCAAGCATGTTGGAAGGGGGATCCTTCACATGGCTGTGGATGTAAGCGCTGGATGATGAGCAACAGGATGATGTTCTGGTTTCTGCTTGGATATGATCAGTTGGATCATTATATGTATGTATGTATGCATCATGTTGAATGCTAGATATGATCAGTTGGATCATTTATATGTATGTACGCATCATGTTGGATGTTGGATATGATTGGTTGGATCATGTGTATGTATTTTGTATACGCATCATGTTGGATGCTGGATATGATCGGTTGGATCATGTGTATGTATTTTGTATGTACGCATCATGTTGGATGTTGATGGATACATTGTGTGGATCATGTATCTTTGTATGATCAGGTAGATCATGTATGCTAATGGATACATTGTGTGGATCATGTATCTATGTATGTATCAGGTCGATACTTGGTGTGCATCAGATGGATGCATTGTATGATCAGGATGATCGTGGATGACGAGCTTCTCCAGATGACATGCAGCAGGATGTTGCAGTGATGATGATCAGGATGATCATGTGTACATCAGGATGATGTTTGATGAGTATCAGATGATACCTTGTGGTCGTGGATCAGGTTGTGTAGGTAAGCATGTAATTTGTGCCCTGGGAGATTTGCAGATGGTCTTTCGAGGTTTTGCCTATGGCATGTAATTCGGTGCCCTGGGACATCTGGCAAATGCTCTTTCGAGGTTTTGCTTGGAAGGACATGTAATTTGTGCCCTGGGAGATCTGCAGATAGTCTTTCGAGGTTTTTCCTATGGCATGTAATTCGGTGCCCTAGGATATCTGGCAGATGCTCTTGCGAGGTTTTGTCCTATGGCATGTAATTTGCTCCTGGGAGATCTGGACAGGATGAAAAAGGCCTCAGATGCTTCAGCTAGGTTTTGCCATGACCACATGTAATTTGCTCCTAGGAGATCTGAACAGGATGAAAAAGGCCTCAGATGCTTCAGCCAGGCTTTGTGGTGAGATCACATGTAATTTGCTCCTAGGAGATCCAACAGGTAGAGCCGTGTGCTCGTAACAGCCTGGGATGCTTCAGCTAGGTTTTGTGATGGGTCACATGTAATGTGCTCCTGGGAGATCCTACAGGTAGAGCTATGTGCTCGTAATAGCCTGGGATGCTATAGCCAAGTTTTGTGACGCACATAATAAGTCCTGAGGATTCCACAGTATGGCCAGTGATGATGAAGACCTACAGATGGTGGGCCTACATCCAGTATGAAAAAGGACTGGCTCTGTAGAACTTCCTATGACGAGTAGAGTCAGAGATTGGTTGAGATAGCAGTAGTGACGATGATGATGATGATGCATCGATGACGATGATCCAGAGAAGAAGACTTGTCTAGCAGATCTGTGTCGAGAAATACCTTCCTAGTTAAGAGGGAGTGTTGATGTATATGTAACTTCGGAATGTATTTCATCTGTGTATTTTATATATATTTATTGTACCCTTATAAGAGATGTGTTATTCCTCTATAAGGAAGTGTCGTCATGTGGATTGACAAGTGTCGCAAGTGTGTGTACTTGCTGATGGGTTATTAGACCACCATATGGGGTCGGCCCGGAATTATATATAATATAATGTGTATGTATCTAAGTAGACAAGTCAGCCCCATTAGGTCACTGGGCAAAAAGGTGAGTATAAATAGAGATAGGAGATCTCTATTTTATACATTCAGAAAAGCAAATCACTCTCACTCAGAAAGTGGCGCACTAGTGAGGAGGAGGATCATCTGCTTCTAGGAGACTATCTCAGTGTTATTTGGTTGTGCTTTGGTTGAGCCATTGCTCTCTCTATCTCTGAGGAAGTTGTGGGGTTTTTCACCTTAGGGTTTTCCCCACGGAAACTCTGTGTCTCTTGTCTCTATGCTTTTGATTCTTGTGATGCTTGTGATGCTTGTCATATTATGATTGTCATGCATTGATATATTGTAGATGTTATTCTCTTAGCAAAGATCCTATAGTATTGTGAATTAATACTCAAAATTTAACACAACTAGTTGAAATTCACCAACTATACATGAATCGCTTCAGCTAGGAATTCATCAAAATTAAAACAACACACCGGACTCGATTGTGACTCTGGTGAAATTAGTTGGAGAAGGAAACCTAACATAACTTCCATGATTCGACTTATCACTATCTAGACCTAAAATTTGACTCAACAAGGACAAAACTAAAAGACATCAATACTCAATGGGAACGATAGGTTTTCATGCGACTAACCATCTTTCAAGACTTGTAATAAAAACTTGTCTTTTTCTACAGGACTATTGTTTCTATAAACTTTGCCAAATTTTCTTCGTTAAACAACTCAGGGATTTTGGGAAATGTTTCAGATAAACTTATAACCTCACGAACAGTCTATGCATTTACTGGGCATAGAATTTTGGTCATTTTTTCATTAATGATTACCCTCTCGCCCTGCGAATAATTCGCCGCACACTAACAAACAAATTCGGGGAAGTGTAGGGTTTGTTTGACACAAAAATAGTACAGAAAAGAACCAAAAACATTAAATACATCCTTTCCCTGCGACTTAAAACTCCAGTAATTTCTACACACAGACTGCGAAATACTACACATAGACAAAACGGGGTCGAAAACAGGGTCAATTACAAGCTTCTCATTTTCATCTGAACTTTCATTGAAGGGAAGAAGGTCTTGGGTTTTCACCATTTGGGACACAAAATCTAAACACTGAGGGTTTCGAGCTACCTGTGAACTGTGAAGTGAGCTTCTTGGGTGTTGTTCTAGTTAACGAAGACAACGACGTGTTTCTCGCGGACCGTTATTTTCCTCCAGGTAATAAGCGACAAAAACATTTTTTAAAACTTCGAACAAATGTTTTATCAAACATATGCTTAGGTGGTTTCCGAACTTGCGATGAGCGGTTTAAATTTAACCGCTTTTCATAGCGGACTCCACCAATGCTTGCCACGTGGTAAGCGGTTTAATTTCCACTCTACCTTTCCCAAGTTTAACCACCATGCACTTTCTAGCACGGGAACCCATTTCCACCGTCGATTTGCTTCTGGGTGTGTCTTCCATGTTGCTACACATTTGCAACTTTTGGTGTGAGTCGTCCAATTTTTTAGCGCCTTTTCCACCTCCGCCCTTGGAGTGAGAGACCTTAGAATAGTGACAATATTTGCATTGTTCCTCTCTATAAACATTAATAACCCAAGAATCCATATAGAATAAATTTAAAAAACATAAAGACAAAAATGCTAACAATATGAAGAAATCACTTGTTTGATGAATAATACAAATTCTAGACATTGTTTGTAGATGGGTTTGTTGAAGATCTAGTGTAACATGGGAAGAAGTCGATGAATAAGAGGGAGAGATGACCATAAGAGATAAGAGAAGTCTAAACAACAAGACTAATCTTCCAATATGGCATTGATGGCATTGAGATGAAACATTAAATTAGGAAAAGAAGGAGAGATCACATGTCATAGCAATAACATCTAAGGTTTTGTTGTTTTTTTAAACAACCCATTTCATATAATTTAGCTCCATAATTATATTGTTCATGTTTGACTATTAATAACTCGAATGCTTCCAAATGGCTCCAAATGCTTCTGATTTGGGTCTCAAGGTGTTTGAAAGGTATTAGGACATAAAAAGGGACAAAATTTGCATTGTTCCTCTCTACGGCTTTTAATAAGCAATGTCTAACAGAGATAATCCAAGAACCCATATAGATGAAATTTTAGAAACATCAAAAATACCTAACAATTTGAAAAAAACATTTGAAAAATATTCATAACCGTTGAGATTGAATTGACAAGTAATCAAACTTCTAATAGAAAAACCAAGGTCGGATGCAAATGGAATACAATATATGCAATTTCCAATGAATATAGAGATCGATAAACACAAAAGAGGGAGTGAATCTAAAAAATATGTTCATGAATACAAAAACTATTATCTTGAATCACTTCATTAACAAACGCCACTCCTTTGAAGCCCTTTGGCAACTTGAAAGCCTTACTTTCTTGTTTTTTTCAACTTCCCTTTAAGGCATTCTTTACATAAAATTCTTGTGTAATGTCCCCAACTTGGAACTTTTCCCAATTCATTCAATTTTCAAAACTTGGACTAGTGAAGCCTCAAAATGTCCCAAATGATCCCAAATGCTTTTGAACTATGTCTAGAGTGGATTGAGGTGTAATATGACACATTTATGCAGCTATTATAGGCATGGAAACTTCCAATAGACTTCAACCACTTGCATTTACAATTAGAGAATGAAAGGAAGAATCACTAGGAAAATCTATGTTGAAGCCCCCAAGGTTAGATGGCTCCAAAAGACTCTTTAAAGGATTTCGAATTGGGTCTGAAGGTATATTGAGGGTATTAATAAATAAAAAGGAACTTCATCGGTGATTATAGACTAATATCAGAATAATTCTGCAACATCCATTTAACTTCAGGAGAAGTTGGAGAATTTTACTAGTCAAATCGGGGTTCAAAACCCCCAAGGGTAGGGGACGAACATGGATTGTGATAGTGACATCAATACAATGATACATGGATAATGACATACAAGTACAAGGAGAATCATAGATAAACGTATAGGTTGATGGAAACCGTGATACAATGGCAGTGGAGTATTGTTCTTCTTATTCATATTAGGGTGGCAGGATTGAGCAAGGATAGGAGATTGAAGTCTCCTTTGGTTTGGTGCTTGTAATCTCAGGGAGTTGGGGATTCCATCTAGTTGGTGCTAGTAAAAATATTAAGTTCGACTTTACTAAGGTATGGAGTCCTATCTATAGGTTGGAAATTATGAAAACCAAGGGGTTGTAGCCTCGTTCTGTTAGCTTTTCATCATTTAATTCAATATGATCTAGGATCTTAACTGAGAGAACAACATGTACAGCATGTCAAACACAAAAGACAAGAGACACAAAGCATTTCACCGGGGAAAACCATAAAGGTGAAAAACCCTGCAACTTCCTCAGAGATAGAATAAACACCAATACAAAGATCATAAAGATGAAACCCCAAAAGATAGATGTCTCCACCAGTTCTTCCTCCAGGCTCCTCCACTTGTGTGCACTCCTCTCTCTCAACTATGCGAGTTGGATGTGTGAGTGAAGGAGAATATATAGTGGTGCAACCACTCTATTTATACTGAAAATTAATAACTTGACCTGCCTTTTATACTAACTGGGTCTACCCCCTAGGGGAGTCTAATAACCCTTCCACTTAACATATAATGGGTCGACCACTCTAAGGAGGTCTAATAGCCCATCAAATATAAGTTACGACACTTACAATAAAACTTGTGACACTTGCAAATACAAATGACAACACCTCCGAACGGAGGAATAAGAACATCTCCATCGGGGATACAATAAAGTACACATGTAATACATACAATATAAAGTGAATAATATCTTCTGAAGTTATAGATACTAGTACATTAAGACTCCCTCTCAACTAGGAAGGTATTCTCTTGACACATGCGTCAATACATATAGGCATAAGTATTCAACACTGGAGCTGGATCATCAACATTGGATCACTGGAGCATCATCGTAGGTCTTAATCCATGTAGGTCTTCATCATCTCTGCGAGCAAGCCATCAAGTAGGTACATCTCAGGACTGATTACACTGTCTCTGCAAAAATTTGTGTACCGTAATTTCACCCCATAATCTTTAGATTGTACAAGGATTTCTTCAGTTTGCACACATGAGTCTCCCTGTCGTGTGTCTCAAACCCGAGTGATTTCTCCACATATACTTCCTCTTCCACTACACCATTCAAGAATCCTGTCTTGACATCCATCTGGTGTATGATCATCCTTTTCACCATCTTCATTATCTTTAAATTTGGTTTTATTTCATTCATTGTTGCATATCGATTCCCGAGTACTTCTGGTTCTTCAAAGTCTTCTTCTTGACTTCATCAATCTTCTTGCTGAACCATCATCACTTGTTCTTTGTTGACTCAGACCCAGTCGACAAGGGTTCCCCTTGTTGTCGGCACCATCCCACCGCGATCTCCCTGAGCACTGGCCCGGATAGGTTTCACCCTTCCCAGCAACACCTGCTAAGTAGATGAGGTCTCACCCGAGGCGGTCAAGGGAGAGCAGACGGAACCATGTTTCCGTCGAATGAAGGAGGATGTTGCGGCATTAGCTAATTAATCTTGGCAAAATTCAATTATAAATCTAGACATTCACTTCAACATTACTGCACTTCTAACATCATTTAAGGGAAACATTCATCATTAGGCAGAGCATAACAGTAAAGCAACCATTGCATCAAAGAAACATTGAATTATCATCAAAAGACAAAAAACATATCAGGACTGCATAGGAATAGTCTCATCACATCATATTATTACCGCAAAAACCCAATACAATGTCTCTATAGAACGCAAATTTCAGTCATCCTGCACCGACTAGACCAAAGGCTCTTTCCTTCTCTTTCTGATTCTTACTTACTCCTCCTTTTCTTCCCTTCCTACAATATTATGTCTCTGTATAGGATTTCGCCTTTACAATGTTTGTCCACTAACTAACAACTTCCTAACTAACTCCTGGACAAATGAATCAAAGTCTACTTACATAGTCTAAATGACCCACAAAAACGCACCTATTGCGGTATACTTAACTCGAAATTACATCTCATATGGTTCGAGGACCCAAAAACCTGCCTATTGCGGTATAACTAACTCAAAAATTATAATTACATAAAATAGTAGAGCCGTCTTCCTTCCACGACTTTTCTTGACATGTCGCAGCATCGAAGATGCTGCGATTCTTCCTTACCAAACCACCTGCCAACATTCTTCAAAACAAGTCTCTCTTGTAGGTGATGGTACAAGGTCTTTCCTACGAGACAAGTTTAGTTGCATGATTAGAAACATCTCATAGTATTCAGAACAAATTCTTACACATAAATAGATATGTCATATAGTCATGCAATTATCTTAGCCAATCATGCTTCAATACAACATTTATCCATATCCCGTAACTTTCTAGATGCCTTCCAGCTCTACCTGAACATTATTAAGAGTGTGCAAGTCTACTCCAACATGTCATCTAAGAGGTTTCATTCTAGATAAGTAGCAATGGAATGTTGTACAGTACCATCGACCACTTACCCATTACTTGCATATAAGCAGTATCTTGTTCATTGATGCAATTTTTTTCTAACATCCTAATATACTCAGGGATGACCCCACTAGGGATTCTGATAACCATATCACATACAATGATGACCTTTTCGATCGGAGGAATGAAACATCTTCATTGAAAGTACAATGACATATGAATACAATATAAAATATACAAGTGAAATACATTCCGAAGTTACAAATACATCAACACTCCCTCTTAACTAGGAAGGTATTTCTCGACACATTTCTTTAGCACAAGTCTTCATCGTCGACTACACCATTCAAGAAAGTTTTCTTGACATCCATCTGGTGTAATTCTTCCACTTCTGTGATGAACCTACAATAATTAATTAATGCAAATACAGGAGATATCATAAATAATAGAACTCATAATCACTTTTATATTGATCGCAGGCCACTTCGAGGGGGCAAACTTCTTTGACCAAGCTCAATACAATTAACTTCACGACACCTTCATTGGCCTCAACACACAGTTATATACTAAGTCTATGCCCAATACTATGGGTCAAAACCATGGGACATATAATACTATGGGACGACTTACAAAGCATATGCATCCAATACTATGGGTCAATACTATGGGATAATATTAACTATGGATCAAAAAATACTACGGGATGACTTGCAAAGCATATGCGTCCAACAACAATATACTAACAAAGTAAAGAGAAGGGTTGATACGGGTTCCTAACATCCCCTCTCCCTTAGAAAAAGATTTGTCCTCAAAGCTTTAGTGGTGGAAATTGATGCAGAATCTGAAGGAGTGGTTCCCCTGTAACATCCTCGGGCTACATTCTAGGCCACTGGCACCTTTGGAGTTTCAAGGACGATTGTTTGGAAGGCTATAGATGAAGAAGAACCATATCAGCTATGTGAAAAGTGCACGTAGAACGGTGCTGAGCGGCTAGTTGTTTCAGTTGAATTCTGGCCATGTGAAGATTGTCCTGCAGAATGAGAAGAATCTGATCGCGGTTTCAAAGAACCGAGTCAATTGCCTGAACTGTGGAGCTGCTGAAGGTGTATGGAAGAAGAACTGGCGGTGTCTGTCCATATACTGTTTCATATGGTGTCCTTGTAGATGTGGTATTGTACCACCAGAGCGCTTCTAGGAAATCCATAGAAATAGTTGGCCAAATCTGTGTAGGGATGGGCAAGGGTTCAAGAAGTCCCAAAAGGAGTGTCGTTTCACCCTTATTGACCTGACAAGTATCACAGTCAACCACCATTCATTGAATTGTCATTTTCATTCCCTGCCAAAAGAAGTTACATTGTTCCCTGTCATACATTTTGAGGAACCCAGAGTGCCCTACTGATGAAGAAGCACGGAGTTCATAGAAAAGAGAGCCTTGTGGAACAGATTGCAACCAATTTGGAACAAGCAGAGAAATAGCTGTGAGAAAAACTGGGTCATCAAATGTGCGAGAAGGAGCAGCTACCACCATATTGTCCTTACCCTACTGGTAAGTTGTCGCATAGTCATAATCCATGAGTTGGATAACCCATTTCAGGTGTGTTGGGGAGGAGACCTGTTGTTCCAGGAAATTTTCCAGACTCTGGAGATCAGTCTTGATGCAAAAAATAATTCCCTAATAGGGATGGCTGCCACTTCTATGCTGCATGCAAAATAGCCATCATTTCCTACTGAGATGTAGATGTGGCTAAATTCTTACTGGAAAGGTCCCTTGAAGGCAGAAATCTCATGGGTTCAGAAAAGACACCTGCATATCTATCCAAGGAAGTAGTGGAGACTGTTGATGGGTGCATCTGAATGAAATGGAGTTGAGCGATGAAACCATGTGAATTCTTCTTAAGGAGCTTTTCCAGGAGATGTGAACTGATGATGTGGAGAGACCCTTGTTGTAATCCCTTAAATTTGTGTTGTTTCCCATTGAATGAAAACTGCATCCAAAGTTTAGCAAAATCCCATAAGATGGGGCCAAGTGTACGTAACCATTGAATGCCCAAAACCACATCACATCTGCCTAAGGACAAGGCGAACATGTCAGAGCGCAGGTTATAATATTCCATAGAGATATGCACATTGTGACACTTCCCCTTGTAAGGTAAGGTGCCCCCATTGGCAACCATGACTTCAAGGTTGGAGCAAGGATGGACAAAACAATCATCATGTTTGGCAATCCGAGGGGCAATGAAGTTATGAGTGCTACCAGAATCAATGAGTATGGGAAGAGGGAGCTTCTTGAAGCATCCCCTGACCCGCATTGTTTGTGGGGTGGGGATGCCGGTTACAGCATGGAGAGAGATCTCGGGTGGGTCATCCTGAGATGGGGTGTCAACAGGCGGGTGCTAAATGTCGACCTGATCATCTATTGTATCTGGAGCTTCTTCACCAAGTTCAGAGGCAGGAGAAGAATCCACATCCAAGAGATAGAGCTTTTTTTGAACACATCTATGTCCCCGAGTGAATTTCTCATCACAATTATAACATATCCCTTTTTCTCGGCGTGCCTGCATCTTTGTTTCAGACAAATGCTTGATAGGAGTTGGTCGGGGAGCAGGCGTGATGGGAGGTTGTTGGGAACCCATATTTCTGAAGGGAACAAAGGTGGGTTTGGAGCGTTGTTGAGCTGCGATCTTGTCCTTAGCCAGCTTAGCCAACCCTAGGACTTCCATCATTGTGTTGGGACAAAACATTTTGACCTCTGAGCAGATTTCATCCTTGAGACCACAGATAAAACAACTCTTGTAGAATTCATCAGGCAATCCTTCTATGTGATTGGCCAGTTTCTCAAATTATGTCTGGTACTCTCTCACTATGCCAATTTGGTGAAGTTTAGTGAGTGCTCCTATGAAATCATCAAAAGCACTAGGACCAAATTGTGACAAAAGGAGTTGGCAAAAATATGTCCAGTTTGGCTCGGTATGAGCTTTGATGTACCAATGGTACCATTGAAGGGCTTCCTGTTCCAAATGAAAGGATGCAAGTGGAAATTTCTGGACATCAAAAGTATTATGCAGATTGAAATATTGTTCTGCTCGGTATATCCATCCTATCGGATCAGTGCCATTGAAGCGAGGAAAATCAAGCTTCGGCCCATGAAAATTGCTGGAAGAAGAGAACCCGGTGGCTGCAAAAGATTCTGGCTGTCGGTTAGTGTTCATGGTTGAATGCTGAAGATGGAGGTTGAGAAATTTTTCATCCAAATCTTGGAGTTTGTTTTGGATAGCTGCAAGTGCTTCCTCCATGGTGTGTGCTCCTGCATGGGTGACAACCATAACCAGGTTTTTTTTCTTTTGGAATGGGTAGAAAAACACAAACAGAAGCTGATTTAGTAAAGGGAAATTTGGATTGGGGAAAAACTCTGATGGGTAATTGGGGTTTGACTAGATTTTGGACACTGTCGAAAGGATAGGAATGCAGAAAAGGGGGATTTCAGAAGTGGGGTGAAAGAATGAGAAAATTTGGCAGAGAGGGACAAAGAAGCAGAATTAGGAAGGAAACTCAGTGGTAAAATTTGAAGGCGATCGGGTGAAAATCGAAGAAGTTATGGAAAACCCTAAAAATAGACAAATGTGAGATTTCGGGTGTTGGGAAGTGGAATTTGGGATAGGGTATTCAGGAATGAAATATGCAGAATGGAATTGCAGGAGTGTCAGAGAAGTTTCAAGGGAAACGGAGTTAAAACAAGGGAGATATGGCGGAAAAACATTATATATATATATATATATATATATATATATATATATTCTCAGAAATGGATCTGCAACGGTGCGGAAGGGATCGACAATAGATGGATCTGAAACAACACCAAATGGATCGAAAACGGTTGGATCTGGAACAGCTTTCAGAATAGATCTGGAACGGCTTTCAGAATGGATCTGAAACAGCTCGAAATGGATATGAAACAGTGCGGAAGTGATCGGCAATAGTTCAGCTGAAAATATATATAGACCCCGGGTATGTTCGGCTTCCTAACAATTCAGCTGTTTCACTCAGCCAACAATGCTATCTGATAGCTTGTGTATTGGGGCAATACCCCTCACTCCACGGCTCAGGTAAAACTGATAACCGCTTTGCCACAAACGACAGCTCTTGGTTTACCTCATGGGTGGAAACTAGTTAATCAGGTATGGTTCATTGCCCGTTTCGCTGGCAGGTCCTCTCAATGGGCCAGCTACTTTGGGGTTCCTGTGGTACTCCTCACAATAAGTTTTAGGGCTTATTCCCAAGTACTTCCCACAGTTAATCATATATGGATTATTCCCAAATCGGAACTTGAAACAGATGCGGAAAAAAAAATTGGCAAAAATTCCACCCAACGAGCCCAAGAAAGTGCTCTGATACCAGATGTGATGAACCTGCAATAATTAATTAATGCAAATACAGGAGATATCAGAAATAACAGAACTCAGAATCACTTTTATATTGATCGCAAGCCACTTCGAGGGGGAAACCTCCTTTGACCAAGATCAATACAATTAAATTCACGGTACCTTCATTGGCCTCAACACACACTTATATACTATGTCTATGCCCAATACTATGGATCAAAACCATGGGAAATATAATACTACAGGACGACTTACAAAGTATATGCGTCCAATACTATGGGTCAATACTATGGGCTAATATTAACTATGGATCAAAAAATACTACGGGATGACTTACAAAGCATATGTGTCCAACAACAATATACTAACAAAGTAAAGAGAAGGGTTGACATGGGTTCCTAACAACTTCATCACTATAACTAGAGCAGGTACTGTTATGATGGAAGTGTATCTGGATACGGGTGCAAAAGTTTCTTCATAATCTATCCCTTCTTTTAACCCTACCTCCTCCACTTATTTATACTTGTCTTCCACTTGCCTTTAAATTTACCCTACTTGGGCCGACCTCTCTGGGAGGTTACAGGTGAGACCTCCCTGCAGGAAGCAAACCAAGTCATTTGGGATGACATTATTGCAGAGGAAGAGAAATTGAGGCCATATCTCAATTTCATTCCGGACAAAGAGGGTGTAATAAAGTTAGCTAGGCAAATCCTAATAACAATCAAGGAAAATTTCAACAAGAAGCCCATGGATTGTGTAGAAAAGGCCATCGAATTTATGAATGGGCTGACAGAGGATGAGGTGAAAACAACTAGCCTAAACTTAGGATAGAGTGTCTAGTATTATTTGGGCAAAGAAGGTGGTGAATACGTATCACCAGATGAACATGATTCAAGCAAGGATAGACATTTTAGCACATCAAGTAAAACTCTTCAAAGAAATGTTTGATCCATTATTCAAGAAGGGATTTCCTATCTTTTGGGAAGAGGATGGCACCGCAAGGACACAGGAAGAAGAATATCAGGGCAAGTTGTGGGGATTTCGATCAGTTTGGATTATGTATAATTTAGGTAAATCTATTCCAATGTTTATATATTGATTCATTGTAATTTTTTGCATAATTAATGAAATTCAGTCAGTTTCTCTTGGCCATCTTTTTTGGATATTAATTTGTCAAATTTCTTTGAACTATGTTTTATGTTGCCAATTTAATGAATACATCGATCTGTAGGTTGGATTTCTATTAATATATGATTCATGTGTTATTATGTGTTAAATGAATTTCTTCGTTTAAATCATTTTATCTATAGTTTTTTGCAACTGATAAAGAGCCACACATTTATATTGATGCTAGTAAGTGGAAAAGCGCGCTTACAAAGCCGGTTGCTTGGATCTACGTTGAATAAAGATAAGTAATCTTATGCATTTTTATTTCATTCCTGCATGTTGTGATTGTGTAATTGAAAGGTGTTTTCCACTGTGCATGTGCAGGTTGACGTGGAGAAGCCACGTGGGAAGGAAGTCTTGCGTGGAGGAGACACATTGGCAGAAGCCCTAACATGGAGGAGTTGCGTGGGAAGAAGGTGTGATGTGGACCGGTCACATCATATCCACATGTGCCAATGACCGTGAAGGATGGGCGAAGGTGATTTCGCAAATGGAGGACGGTGGTTTTCCTTACTGCTCTTCCAACTTGCGAAATCATGTGGTGCTGCCACGTGGAGAGCGGTTTTAGATTCCGCAACCACCCATCCCATCATCCTAGTGTGCATGTTGGGGATGTGGAACGGAAGTGGGACCCTTGATCTTTCGCCGCCTAATTAATCTTTTCCTTCATTTAAAATTGGTTTGTACGTTGGCATGGAGGTGATCTTTTCCTTCATTTAAAATGGTTTGTACATTGGCATGGAGGTGATCTTTTCCTTCATTTAAAATGGTTTGTAAATTGGCAAGGAGGTGATCTTTCCCGCCATTTAAAATGGTTTGTACATTCGCACGGAGGTGATCTTTTCCACCATTTAAAATGGTTTGTACGTTCACATGGAGGTGATCTTTTAGAACATTTAAAATGGTTTATACGTTGGAATGGAGTTGATCTTTTCCGCCATTTAAAATGGTTTCTACGGTGCCAATGGTAAATGATGGATTGTATCTGCCTACCATTGAAACTTATCCCACCGCACTACTCTTCTCGCCCAGTGCCTACATTGAAACTTATCTCGCCACACTGTTCTTCCCGCCCACTACCTACATTGAAACTTAAAGTTCAAACTTTCTGTGTTTGCCAGTTTGGAGCTCTATTTTCTCTGAGGACCGAGGTTTGTTTTTGCTGAGGTGGAACCGAGAAGAGTGTTGGGAGGGTAGAGCAGTAAGATTGGTTTGAAGAATCGACTGCTAGTTTTTCAATTGGCATGTATTTATATTATTCAAACCATAAATCTAAATCTGTAATAGAGCATGCTTATTCAGCCTCTGGGCTAAAAATCCATATCCTCCATGGTTGTCAAAAATCAATGCAATGACAGTTTGAAGTTCACAGTAATTTAAAGTCACTGAACGTTTTAGATTCTTCAGATTTCCAGGATTTATTTCCTTCAATTCTGGCTAGTTATCTTCTTACGGTCCATTAATATGAATTCACAACGTTATATTTGCAAAATCAGGTGTTACTCATTAATGTCGATTCCCGCCAGCTTGCATATGTTTTCTGTCTGGTGACGTAGCGTATTATTTTCATATATTCCATATTTGTTTTCTGCAAATCCTCTAGCATTTGGCTAGGTTTGATGGAAAAAGATAACAACAAATCATCTCGTAAAATTGAAACATGTTTTTTCTTTTTAATATCATTTTGCAGTTAATATTCACTATAGTGTACTGATCTATGTAAACGTTAATACTTTATTTGAAATATTTGAAATTATCGATAATTTATGTCTTAATATATATAATATTGATTACATTTCTTTTAATATAAATTTATATAATTTAAGTATTTAATTTAATTGAATAAAATTAAGCAATCAAATAGCTTTAAACAATATTAAGGTGTAATTGTTTTCCAATAAAGTATCTTTGCTAGAAAAGTCCCATGTATTGCGTAGTTGGACGCGGTGTATGACTCAAATTGTTGGATGCAATGAGAATACATGTGAGTCTTGAATACGATACCAAGGCATTTAGTTTCAGAGATAAAGCCGATAAAAATGTTCTTAAAATTTAGGCAGGATACCATGTTGGAAAATGAATTTAACAGTCATGACAATGCAGATAGTGATACCATTAGTTGGAAAGATTCTGACCGCGATTAACCAGATAGAAACATTCTTTCATACTTTTGGGCCGAGACTGCGTTGAATGATATAGCAACTTCTACTTCGCCGAGTGTAGCACAAATCAATTCTGGAATAATCAAAGCCACGTGGCACAATCTGAACGTCCCACGTGTCACCCTGGAGACTAGATTTCGACATTTGAATGAAAAAATTTACAGACGTTTTGCTACAAAGAGTCTGCCATCAAGTCAAAATTTTGTCAATGAAAGCGAGGTCGCTCTATCGTAAGGTTGTTCCATTTCGGGGTGTTGGAAGTAGATGCTGAGGAGAAAGAGCATCCACTCCTTCCTCTAGGGATGAGTTTTTTGGAGTAGCTAAAGTAGATATTGGCACTCTAAACACATATTTCATAGGAACATTGCTTCGCACATTTTGCTAGAGAGTGGAAATATCCAAAGAGAAAGATAGGTCGCTCTTTCTTCAATTTCTATTTTTAGAATTCCCTCGTAAAAGAAAGGGCGGACGATCCTTCTTCTTCCCAATATTCTTTTCGTTATAGCTTGAGACTGCAAGAAGGTTCAATCGATCCTTCTTCATCTTCACCATTCTGGATGTCGTTCAATTTCTAGATAAAGGTTTTGACAGTTATCTACTAAACGAAGGGGCGTCTAATCCTTCTTCTCGAAAAACAAAAGTCGGGGCAAACAATTTCATATGTTATAACTTAGTCGTGCTCAGTATTATTCCGGTGTTTACCATTTTAGATATTGATGAATTGACGTACTAGCCTTCATGGGTTGAATAATTTTACAATTCCCTCATAAATGAACGTGCGGCCGACCATTCTTCTACCCAGTATTGTATTCATAATAGTTCTAGAATGCAAGAAGGGTCGTTCGATCCTTTTTTCTTTCACCATTCTGGATATTATAGGTGACTTGCTGGATATAGTTGTTCACAATTATCTCCTAAACGAAGGGGTGGCCGATCCTTCTCTTCAGAAAATGGAAGCTGGGAAAAACATTTTTATATGTTAGAACTTAGATGATTTCCGAGTCCCTACTATTTACAGCGGAAGTTGGAAGCCGAGAATTGTCCACATAGCCTTCGTAGATTAAATATATTTAAATTTATTTCGTAAATGAAGTGTCGGCCAACCCTTGTTGTGCTCAGTATTCTTCCGTTGTTCACAATTTTGGAAATACATGTACTGATGGCCTGGCATTCGTATGGTGAACATTTTTAATATTCCGTCATAAATGAATGGGCGGGAGATGCTTCTTCTACCGGGAATTTTTTTCGTAATATTTCTAGACTGCAAGAAGGGTCGTTCAAGCCTTCTTGTGTTCTCTTCTTCTACAAGAAGGGGCGGCCGATCCTACCATTCAGAAAATTGGACATCCAGATAGCCATTTTTTATATATTATAATCTATGTTATATCTTTGTTTAAAATAAATATGATTGTTAATGTGCTCCTGTTATTTTATATTTCATAAAATGCTTCTGAACTAGACTTTGGTTCTGAACAATGTGTGCTGTTATTTTATATTTCAGATATTGTTTATGAAATGGATTTTGGTACTCAACAATGTGTGGACCTACTTTTGAATGGATTGAAAGTTGCCGAAAGAATCTTGTTTCCAGAAAGAAAAGTTTTGCATAATATCAGCATTAATGAACGATGTATCATTGTAAATGTTACCAAGTCTTTCAATGCAAGTCTTCCATTGCCCTATCGATCAAAAGGTGCAGATACATTGTCAGAGGCTGTTGGTGGTTATATTCAATGGCATGTATATGAGATTGTTAACCAGATTGGGTCTGCTCTTCACGAGAATGAGGTGAATGATATACCAGCTTCTTCTTCGACGAGTGTAGCACATATCATAACAGCTGAGAATGAGATGAATGATATACCAGCTTCTACTTCGACGAGTGTAGAACATATCACACCAACTGAGAATAAATATTCTTTTATTATGAGAAAAGTTAAGTTGTTACATAAGTGCTCAGAAAGAAAGGTTTTCATTTCCATAGGTTTCATAACAAATGTGAGTGAGACTGATTTTATTGGGGGAACATTTTTGGGTGACTTCTCCTTTGGTATTCTGGTTGATGAAGTGGTGTTTTCTTGTATGGCATGTTGTCCAGGGGTGTGCAGTGGATCTTTTGTTATATGGTCGATTAAAAGAATCATCGATTTTAATACAGAAACATTGCTTTTTGTTCCAAGCGCTTTCAACAACAATCAATATGAATCTACTAGTACTAGATGCTGGTGAGTTTGGTATTTTAGTTCATAAAGTCTTCTGCAATTGCAAGGATTGTGGTGTATTTGAAGGCTCCCTTATAAGATGGCCTGCAAACACTTTGCTTGACCTTGATAATGTTCCTTTGGATGTTATACTTTTGGAATGTTTTTGAAGAATGTCCTTTACAAATGGTCCTTCCAAGTACTTCGCATTGTGAATATACATATGTTAAAGGTAATGGAACAAGGCCATACAATTCTATAGATGAGGTAGCACATATCATAACAACTGAGAATGAGGTGAATGATATAACAGCTTCTACTAATTTCGACGAGTGTAGTACATATCACAACAACTGAGAATAAATCTTCTTTTATTATGAGAAAATTTATGTTGTTACATAAGTGTTCAAAAAGAAAGGATTGCATTTCCATAGGTTTTGTAACAAATGTGAGTGGGAGTGATTTTGTTGGGGGAACATTTTTGGGTGACTTCTCCTTTGGTATTCTGGTTGATGAAGTGGTGTTTTCTTGTATGGCATGTTGTCCAGGGGTGAGCAGTGGATATACTAGCTTCTTCTAAAATTTCCAAATGAAATTCAAGTTCAGTACCTTATAGGCCTACAATAAATCAGGGTGCACACCTTTCAAACATTGGCACCGAACATTGTTGCTCAAATTTTTGTATATAAAAAATTCCACTTCGATCAATAGTTGAATGTGCTAAGAAATTTGATAGTTGAATGTTATAAATTCTATGGGATCAAATGCTCCTGTGGCCAAAGAAGGAGATGACATAAAAATAAGCTTGCTTACAATGAGATTAGACACAGTAGACATTTGTCAAAATGCATGGTATAAATTCCATCAGATAAAAAAGAGCACTTTGGGTAAGGCGATTGGTGATATTTATCAAGAGTTAGATGCTAGTATTGTCATATTGGAACTGTCATTTTAAACTGTCACATTTTCTTCCAAAACTTATTTTTGATGCCCATATGATGCTATGTAAATAGCATCATATCGGTATGGTCACCAAGAAGGGCCTTGCAGTAGAAAAAATTAGAATAAACGAGAAGGGCCTTGCAGCAGTCAAGGCAGTACGAGAAAATATGGGGAATAGTGTTTAGAGTGGTGGATGTTCTGAAGGGTTGATAGTAGACAAAATTGGTTTCTAAATTTGTCTATGTGGTAGTTTTAAGCAACAAAATTGTTGTGTTTCTAAATTTCCACTTGGTCAACAAAAAGTTGTATTTTCTCATTTTCATTAAAGTTTTATCAAAGGAAAGATACAACTTATAGCCATTGGGATTGATAATGAATAGTTATTTGTTACCAAAATTGGATTTGTGATAAGTGTCATAATTTGTGATAAGTGTTTTAATTGTGCTTAATAATAAGAATAATTGGCCTTTAGAAGTGGTTTATCTGTTGCACTTAAAATCAAGTAATTATCCTCAATGTAACTACCTAAATACTAAAATATGATCCGCTATACTCAAACTGCCAAATTCAACGGTGCTCATAGGAAAAAATATTCCATACGAGGCAATATTCTATGCGATCCAACTATATTTCTAATACTAAATGTGCAAAATCAAATATGCCACCTGTCACAATATGATCGTTCCACGTGTCACTCCGGGATATTAGAAATCAACATTTAAACAACAAAATTTATAGACATTTTGCTTCAAAGACTATGCTAGCTAGTGGAAGTATTCTCAGAGAAAGAGTGGCCGCTCTTTGCCAAAGGTGTTCTATTGTTACGATTCCCTTGTAAATGAAGGGTCGGTCGACCCTTCTTATTCCAAATATTCTTTTCATAATAGTTTGATACTGCAAGAAGGGTCGGTCGATCCTTCTTATGTTCTCTATTATGGATATAGCCGAATTGTTGTATAAAGGATTTTCACAATTAACTACGAAAAGAAAGGGCGGCCAATCCTTCTTGTTGGGAAACGGAAATCAGGAGAAATGTTTTTTTATAGGTTAAAATTTCCAAGGTGTTCTATTTTTAAAACTGCCTCGTAATTGAAAGGTCGGTTGACCCTTCGTATTCCCAATACTAATTTCATAATAGTTCAACACTGCAAGAAGGGTCGCTTGACCCTTTTTATTCCAAATATTATTTTCATAATAATTCGCCACTGTAAAAAAGGTTGGCCGATCCTTCTTGTGTATTCCATTATGGATATTGCTGAATTGCTGGATAAATGCTTTAAGAATTCACTATGAAACGAAGGGGTAGCCGATCGTTCTTGTCAAAAAACAGAAGTCAGGACAAATGATTTTTATCTGTTATAACTTAGCCGATTGACTGGCTATTCGGGAAACAGAAGTCAGGACAAACAATTTTTATATGTTATAACTTAGCCGATTGCAGAATCTTGGTTTTCGGTTTTGTTATATTTTCTTTCCTTAACCTGCAACCCGCAATTGTGGATTGAGGATTGTGGAAAGAATATATATATTTATGAAATAAACTGCCACAACCCTTGTTTTCCTTCCGGCATGTTTACGTTTTAATCGTCAATTTGTCTTGATCCTACGGATGAGATTACACCGAGTGATTAAAATGAAGTTTAGCTTTCCCATTTAGCTTATTGGTGTTAGCATTAACGTTGTCCTGGATGAAACTGGGAGGCTCAATTTCTAAAAAGAATGGACAAAGCATTTGTGGTCTGAGAAAAATAGAATCAATTGGGTAGGTATTGACGGCCTCAAGGGTGAACTGATCAAATCCCAAGCCCAAAACTTTGCAAGGACAATTAAATTGCTGAGGTCCACCTACAGTTACATATCTGTGCAAATAAACAGTCTAGATCAGTGGTGGTGAAGATCTACAGTCATGAGCACGCTTCGCGCAAAAAGAGTGAGGTGTTCTAGATGGAGGCAGGCAGTTTAGCCCACAAGCATCTTAAGTAGCAAATCAACAGTCAATGGAGTTGATCGATGGTCGGGAACTACTTCTTCGATACGACATGCGCGGAGTAAACAAACTTTTGGATTCGCGAACTTTTGGTAGATGCCCGTAGGTTTGGATGACGCAGATCTGAGGAGGCTGAGATCTATGGCCGAGGTTTTGTTCGCGGATCTAACTTGCACGAAACATCAACGCAAGCCTAATCCGCGAAGTTGGTAAAAGTCGTAGCGTTTGACGGCTAGGATTCAAGGCAACATGTGGTGGGATTCGAGGCCACCATGGATCAGGAAAATGGACATCCAGGGAAGCTTCCACTTTGCAGGAGATGTAGGGGTGATAGCAAGGGATAAATAATATAAAAAACTCGCTTGCACAGAGAGCTGGATTCCTATTTTGCATCTAAAAGCGACACGAGCAAACTGTCAAGAAACAGACAGGTCAACCTGGGGCCCAAGCCAACCTCAAAAACACAGGTAGGTTATATGCTCTATAGTAAACTATTTAATGGCTGAATTGAGTGATAGAGATGTTGAGATATTGTAACTTCAAAGAATATTATATTTGTACTTTATTATTCCGGAGATGTTTCATTCCTCCGTGAAGATCTTATTGTATATCCGGAGATGTTTATTCCTCCGTTGGAATGTGGTAACTCGGGTTATTAGACTTCCCTAGTAGGGTTCGGCCCTGTATGTGTTATGTGGGTCAAAGGGTTATTAGACCACCCTAGAGGGGTCGGCCCAGTTAGTTGTAGTGGGGTATTTAACCTATTGGTTAAATACGAGCCTACGTGTACTTGTGTAAAATACATATCAGAGTAGTGTATAAATAGAGGAGGTGTGTTCCTCATTATACACACTAACTCACTTGAGAAAGGCGCATTTGTGGAGGAGAGGTCTGCTATGGAGGAGAAGGAGCTTATGCTCAGGGTTTGCATCTTTGTATATTGCTGGTCATCTATATTGAGGAAGCTTTGCTGGGTTTTCTACCCCATGAGGGTTTCCCAGGATAAATCTCTGTCTCTTGTGTTTATGCTATGCTTGTTGTTTCTTCAGTGATCCTGTATATGCTATTATTGTGAAATGGAATGTAATGCTGCTATTTTCTGTCTTAGCATATTGAATTTTAACATGGTATCAGAGCTAACCTGAAGGAAGACAAGGTATGGCACTAAAGACACTTGCTTTACTTACGACAATTTGAAGGTTAGGGTTTTACATAGCAAAAACCAGTCATCGTAGCACTTTCGCTATAAATCCGTTTTGGCGAACTTTTCGGATCTGAAATTGTTACAGGACGAAGCTAAGATCTCCAGGTACCTTGTGTCCAAAGGAAAACCTCTAATTCGTTGTACTTTGTGATTTATGATCTGTACAATATAGGGTTTCTGCCTCTTCCAGATCTGAGTCAAAATCAGGTGACCTTGGGAAAAAGGTCATAACTTGGGCTAGGAAGCTCCAAATGAAATTTCGTGAAAAGTTACAGGTAGTACACAGACTGTACTATCTCAGAAAACTTTTTCAGATGCCGAAGTTGAACCAGTGACACGTGGCACGCCGTACAAGTTCGCTCTCCTGTATTATCCCATAAACAGGTCACGTTGCGACACTTGGCATAACTCTCTCTCAGAGAATCCAATTGAGGTCAGACCTGTTAGGATGGAAAGATAACAGGCCGAGATATCTCAAAAAACTTTTTCAGAGGCCGAAGGTCAAACAGTGACACGTGGCACGCCGTACAAGTTCGCTCTCTTGTATTTTCCCAAAACAGGTCACGTTGCGACATTTGGCATAACTCTCTCTCAGAACATCTAATTGAGGTCAGACCTGTCAGGATGGAAAGCTAACAGGTCAGGCTATCTCAGAAAACGTTTTCAGACCCTGTGAATCAAAAATTTCGGAGTTACACCAGAAACAATCAGGTACATATTTCTGTCAAAACAGAATTTTTTTTGGTACCTTCATTCATGGCTTCCGAAATTTAGGGCTTTGAAGAAAGTTGGAATTTTTGTAATCGGAGACCACGGCTGGATGCTACTCATCAAAATAGAAATTTAGAGACCAAGATCATAATTTTTGGTTGGGCAGAAGGCCGGGCTTGATTAGACCCTAGTTCGGGACTTTGATCAGAAAAGTGGAAAATTAGGGCTTCTGTAAAAATGGGAATTTTTGAAATATGTGACCACGGCTGGAAGCTCCTCAGAAAAATAGAAGCTTAGAGCTTTGGATCAAACTTTTTGATGGGGCAAAAGAGTGGGCTTCATCAAACCCCAGTTCAGGGTCACGTCCAGTGAATCCGAAAGTTTCAAAGGCAAAATTGAGGAGTAAAACTTTGCAGTTTTCAAATTCTAAATATATCAGTTTGATCAGCTCATCAAGGCGCATATTTCTATCCTTTCGGAAGTCTGAAATTCAAAGTTTGAATTTTTGGGGTTTCTCTGACAAACCCATATCCAGCTCCGGGTCCAGTTCTTGCAAATCAAGTGGATAGGGTTAATCCTAGAAGAAGATGGATTGGTCACCTACATAAATGAAGGAGTTCATGTTTCAGAGGGAGATGAGGCTAAGGCTTTACATAAGGAGATTACAAGCGATCTCGATAGGTATGACTCATCGAGGTATGTTTTGAGATTTGTTCATGATTAAGTTTATGGTATGTTTGTCTTCATGTTATTACAGTTAGTACAATCTTGATTTTAGATTTGTTGTATCACCTTAACAAAATTATGAATGCATGATAGAAGATATTCATTGGTTAGGGTGTTGACACTTATGATTGTACTAATGCATTATGGTGTTGTGTGAGGTTGAGGTTGTCTGCTAACAAGATATAGGTACATCACAAAAGACAAATCAGGCTCCATGACCATGAAAACATGAAGACAAAGACTCATCCATAATCTTTGTTCTACTTACGAGGTATGTATGACTTTGTTATATTATGCTTAACCTATGAGACATGCAGGTTCTAGCTCAGGATCTCTAAATCATTGAAGAGATTGTTTAGGTATGTTGTACATAACCAAGTAGGTATACTAATCCAGGTATGTTTCCCATGAATCTTGCCTTGTGTTAGGATCCCTTATATAAGTATATTTGGAATGATTGGTTATGCTTATTCATAAAGTTAGTAATCAAGGGATTATGCATATTATATCTTTTATCAATGATATGCATGAATAAAAGAAGACTTCCCTGAAATCTTGAATACTAATGTTTATTAACTATAATCATGACTATACGTTTTCAAGATTATTTAGTACTATAATGTTTTGATAGCATTTAGAATATACTAATGAGTGTATGTTTGTGTATGAGATCATGAGGATGACTCTTGAGCATGCACAGTGGTACAGAATGAATAGAAGTTCAAAAGACATACAGAAGATCAAGCGGGAGGCAGCCACACAAACATAAAAGATAAGTATTTGAGTTGCTATTTGAAATAGTAATGATATTGCCTGCATGCATATTTGTATTCCTAGAATATATAATGCTGAGTGTAAACATTCATAGAGCATTGAACAGTATACAACTAATGTGCATATGTTTGGACAAACAT
This sequence comes from Larix kaempferi, assembly GCA_027924585.1. Classification (NCBI taxonomy): domain Eukaryota; kingdom Viridiplantae; phylum Streptophyta; class Pinopsida; order Pinales; family Pinaceae; genus Larix; species Larix kaempferi. The sequence goes on along the minus strand of BSBM01000422.1, from coordinate 8,157,455 downwards.
TCCATTGTTGCTTGTCTAGAATGAAACCTCTTTGCTGACATGCTGAGAGTTGTGCACACTCTCGATAGTATGTTCTGGTAGAGATGGAAGGCATCTAGATAGCCACTGTATGCATACAGGATATGGGAAAGTGTTGTGCCAAAGTATTGGTCAAAATAGTTGCATCACTATGTAAATGATATCTGTATGCATAATGGGTTATCTTTTGATGATTATGAAGTATTACTAATCATGTACTTAATTTTGATTTGTAGGAAAGGTCATGAAGAATGATGGACACCGTACAAGTGGTGGATGTTCAAACAAGAAGATTTACAAATCAAACAAAATATAGAAGGCTCATGGCTAGAAGATTCTCTTAGAAAGGGGAAGAGAATCACGACAAGATGTTTGCTCCAAGTATGGTGTAATTAAAGAAGAAGTATGAATCAGGTTCTGTATAGGTACCTAGGATCGATAATAATTTGATAAGCTTAATGATCACCATGGGTGATGTGGATCTCAACCTTTGCTACAAGGTTGAATATGATACACATATGACATGGATGCAAGAAGGAACTCACCACAGAGTTCGAATGATATTGAGGCTCATATCAGTAGACCCATCTAACGAGAGATGGCACAGATAGATATGCAGAAGATCATTCAATGCAGAAATGAAAATGAAAGATCTCAATTTGATGCTTTACTTCCTAGGTTTGGAAGTATGGCAAGGCTCAGAAGGAATATTTCTCAACCAGGGAAAGTATGATGAGAAATATGACTTGAGGTGTTGGAATGGCCACTCTTATGGATTCCAACTTGAAGCTGTTAGGGGATAACTCATCAGAGTTAGTGGATATAACTCTGTACAGTCAATTTATTGGGTCTTTGATATATCTAACATATACTAGGTTATATATATATGCTTTGTTATGAACACCTTGAGTTAGTATCTAGTGGAAACTAGATGTGTTTACCTGATAGTTGCAAAGCATGTGATGAGGCACATAAAGGACACGATAGAATTTGATCTATGATATCTTGAAGATCATGACTTCAGATGGCTATTCAGATTCTGTTTGGGCAGGAAGTGTATCAGACAAGAAGAACACATCGAGAGGATGTTATTGTCTGGGATTAGCCATGATCTCGTGGTTTAGCTGGAAGCAGTCTAGTGTGGCTCTCAGCACAAGCGGATTATATGGCTGCTTGCTCTGCTAGTTGTGAAGAAGTTTGGCTTTAGGATTGTTTGACTTAGAGATAGAACCAACTGAGATCCTATGTGATAATTAGAGTTGTATCAAGATGACATAGAATCTAGTGTTCCATCATAAGTCAAAGAACATAGGGAACTAACAAGATATGACACAGAAAGGAACTCTAAAAGTTTGAATTTGTAACAGGTTACCGTTGTACTAACCAAGCCTCTACGTCAAGTGAAGAAGTTACCAACCAAACCTCTGTCTCGAGTGAAGTTTGAATACTTCCGAGACAAGCTTGGTGTAGTTCAAAAGGACCCTCCTCGAAAGGGGGAGTAGTATAGTCACTACTGATGAGATTGTCTCATCAAACAACAAGGTCGTTGATGAGGTAACCTGTTCTCTACACCTAGTCACTTAGAAATAGTTAGATTTAGGACTATTTTATTTCTGTTTAGTTTTACTCATACATGATTTTTGATGTTAGATGTATTGGTGAGAATACATGCTAGAGGTATACATGCTTTTGATGTTAGATGTATACATGATGTTAGATGTATTAGTGAGAATACATGCTAGATGTATACATACTTTTGATGTTAGATGTATACATGATTTTGATGATAGATGTATTAGTGAGAATACATGCTAGATGTATACATGCTTTTGATGTTAGATGTATACATGATTTTGATGTTAGATGTATACATGATTTTGATGCTAGATGTATACATGATTTGATGATAGATGTATTAGTAAGAATACATGCTTTTGATGACAGATGTATACATGCTTTTAGATGTATTAGTAAGAATACATGCTTTTGATGTATGATGTATACATGCTGCTGATGCTAGATATTGATTATGTACTTGCATGGATGAGGATACTTGTACTTGTATTGATGAGAATACAGATTGAGGGGATTGGATCATCCCTGGACTTCCAGTCCTAAAGAGAGCCGTAGACGTGAAGTCTCCGAGAATGAAGTCCTTAGTGGACAGTTGAGGGGATTGGATCATCCCTGGACTTTCAGTCCTAAAGAGAGCCGTAGACATGAGGTCTCCGAGAATGAAGTCCTTAGTGGACAGTTGAGGGGATTGGATCATCCCTGGACTTTCAGTCCTAAAGAGAGCCGAAGATGTGAGGTCTTCGATAATGAAGTCCTGAATGAACAGGCAGGGGATTGCATCGTCCCCGGACTGAGGTCCCAGAATAGAACCGTAGACTGGGTCTCCGATAATGAAGTCCTGAATGAACAGGCAGGGGATTGCATCGTCCCCGGACTGAGGTCCCAGAATAGAACCGTAGACTGGGTCTCCGATAATGAAGTCCTGAATGAACAGGCAGGGGATTGCATCGTCCCCGGACTGAGGTCCCAGAATAGAACCGTAGACTGGGTCTCCGATAATGAAGTCCTGAATGAACAGGCAGGGGATTGCATCGTCCCCGGACTGAGGTCCCAGAATAGAACCGTAGACTGGGTCTCCGATAATGAAGTCCTGAATGAACAGGCAGGGGATTGCATCGTCCCCGGACTGAGGTCCCAGAATAGAACCGTAGACTGGGTCTCCGATAATGAAGTCCTGAATGAACAGGCAGGGGATTGCATCATCCCCGGACTGAGGTCCCAGAATAGAACCGTAGACTGGGTCTCCGATAATGAAGTCCTGAATGAACAGGCAGGGGATTGCATCGTCCCCGGACTGAGGTCCCAGAATAGAACCGTAGACTGGGTCTCCGATAATGAAGTCCTGAATGAACAGGCAGGGGATTGCATCGTCCCCGGACTGAGGTCCCAGAATAGAACAGTAGACTGGGTCTCCGATAATGAAGTCCTGAATGAACAGGCAGGGGATTGCATCGTCCCCTGACTGAGGTCCCAGAATAGAACCGTAGACTGGGTCTCCGATAATGAAGTCCTGAATGAACAGGCAGGGGATTGCATCGTCCCCGGACTGAGGTCCCAGAATAGAACCGTAGACTGGGTCTTCGATAATGAAGTCCTGAATGAACAGGCAGGGGATTGCATCGTCCCCGGACTGAGGTCCCAGAATTGATCCATAGACTGAAGTCTCCGAGAACTGAAGATTGGATTGTATCATCCATGGACCTATGTCCTAAAAGGAGCAGGATTGATCATCCTAGGAATATGATCGTGTGATGATGATGCTGATGATCGTATGATGACGATGCTGATGACGATGCTGATGATCGTGTGATGACGATACTGATGATCGTATGATGACGATGCTGATGATCGTGTGATGACGATGCTGTTGATAGTGTGATGATGATGCTGCTGATCGTGTGATGACGATGCTGATGATCGTATGATGACGATGCTGATGACGATGCTGATGATCGTGTGATGACGATGCTGATGACGATACTGATGATCGTATGATGACGATGCTGATGATCGTGTGATGACGATGCTGATGATCGTGTGATGATGATGCTGATGATCGTGTGATGACGATGCTGATGATCGTATGATGACGATGCTGATCGTGCTGCTGTTGATAGTGTGATGATGATGATGCTGATCGGGTGATTACGATGCTGATGATCGTAATGTTGATATTGATGTTGACATTGATGTACCAGTAACTGTTTGAGTTACTGATGAAGACAAATTGAAGAAAGCTTCCAATGATTTATAGATGTATCATGTATGATGTTGATGACTCCTTGCTCGTGCAGATGTTGTTATAATATCCTTCTCGTTAAGGGGGAGTGTTGAGATATTGTAACTTCAAAGAATATTATATTTGTACTTTATTATTCCGGAGATGTTTCATTCCTCCGTGAAGATCTTATTGTATATCCGGAGATGTTTATTCCTCCGTTGGAATGTTGTAACTCGGGTTATTAGACTTCCCTAGTAGGGGTCGGCCCTGTATGTGTTATGTGGGTCAAAGGGTTATTAGACCACCCTAGAGGGGTCGGCCCAGTTAGTTGTAGTGGGGTATTTAACCTATTGGTTAAATACGAGCCTACGTGTACTTGTGTAAAATACATATCAGAGTAGTGTATAAATAGAGGAGGTGTGTTCCTCATTATACACACTAACTCACTTGAGAAAGGCGCATTTGTGGAGGAGAGGTCTGCTATGGAGGAGAAGGAGCTTATGCTCAGGGTTTGCATCTTTGTATATTGCTGGTCATCTATATTGAGGAAGCTTTCCTGGGTTTTCTACCCCATGAGGGTTTCCCAGGATAAATCTCTGTCTCTTGTGTTTATGCTATGCTTGTTGTTTCTTCAGTGATCCTGTATATGCTATTATTGTGAAATGGAATGTAATGCTGCTATTTTCTGTCTTAGCATATTGAATTTTAACAAGAGAACCCATAGAAACATTGTTTATAGATAGAGATGCAGAGGTCTACGACACTATGATGGCCGATGACCCCATGGAAAATGTAAAAAATAAGCTGAAACTGGTCAAGGAGCGAGGTATAGATGTGCACTAGGTCCACCAGTCCTATTTCCATCTGTTTACAGTCAGCCAAACCCCTGGTTTTCCTGAATTTGTTGAATGGTGCGCCTCTAACTACTCTTCTACCGAGAGGTAAATCATGGATGCTTCCAAGTCCAATATCCTTTGCTAAATTGATACCCAAACCCTTAGAAAAGCCCTGTCAGTACCAAAAGAGTTTTGTAAGAAAGCTATAGGGTATACCAAGGAATCCCTAATATGGTTTTTTATACAATCCCCTGTTGAAGTAAAACATGATTTCTACAAGTCCTGTTTGAATCCTACTATCCAAATATAAGAGCAGGATTTCCCAGCTGAAGCCAGACTATTCACGGAAGAATCCAGAGGTGTTATCGCCATGATGAGCCAATTCCTAGGTCTAGACTCTGATATGTATGTCACAGAACCTCTAATAAGTTTTCTTTTTGTCCTAGGAACCTTCCCCCTGGAATCAGATGACCCAAGCCAGTCTACCCAATGTGCATGCCTCAGGTTTGATGAAGTTTTGATTGAAAGTATACACTCCCAGCTAAAGAATTTCCAGGAAAAAAGGTTTTTCAGATTTCAGTCCTACTTACTAAAAATGTTCCTGGCATTCAATGAGGAAAACTTGCAAATGCCTGAGGTACTACTTACTCAGGATATGTACACTGATTACACCAAGTTCCATGATGAGCTCATGTCTGAGGTTTATCAGGTCATTTTCCAAAAGAAGCTGCCTAGAGTATTACCAGAAATGCAGGATTTACTACAAGTTTCTCCTGAGAAGAGGGTCAGAGATTGGTTCCTTTCAGAGCATGGCACAATCATCAGGGTCTATGGGATTGCTTATGCACCCTACGTGCTACCAGTTTTCTTGACCCCCAGAATGTTTGCATTAGAATTCATCAGACAAAAATTGAAGGCGTATGCTAAGCACTTTCTATATCATAGAAAGGGCTCTGATATTGTGTTTCCATGGACTATAGGTCCATTCTTAATAAAAAAAAAGGATCTCTTACATCCATCGAATGCAAGATAAAGGAGATGGGTTTCAAAACAGAAGTACCCTTAAAATATGATCCCCACCACATCATTTCCAACATGAGGAAGGAAACCAACAGGAAGGATTTTGTGCATTTTGAAATTCCAGGCATGGTAGAAGCTGCAAATTTATTGGAATGTGCTAGCAGGAGCTAGATGGAAATAGACACACCTAAGAGCTCCTTGATGTTGACACAAGGGAAAACACCCATAGTGCCTGGCTCTTCTAGCCTAGTCCTATCAGTGCTAGCAACCATGCCTATGGCCATCAACTTAATAAATTCCAGCAATGAAGCTGACAGTGACCCTATGGACACAGAAGGGGAAGCTAAGAGATCCCCAAAGAGGAAGAAAACTGACGAACTTGAGGAGCAGCTAGTACTAGTGGGGACTTTTAAAGGAAAAAAGAAACAAGTGGATAAGCTACCAGCATTTGAGATCAAAGAGTATGTGTTTAACCCAGCAGCCACTGAGCCTGCTGCCTTAAGCAACACTAGAGATGAGTTGATAGATGAATACAAGGTGGACTCACGGGCATCCTCAGAGGATTCCAAGTTATACACAAAAGTAAGGCAAATTTCAAGCAAAGAAGTGTCTCTAGTGAATAGCAGGAGCCTCGCTCAGAACACCATGAGTTTCGCCTTGGCCACCAATAGCAAGGCCACTGAGCTAAGGATGAATTTAGAGGACATCCCTGTCCCAGATGTAATAAACTTGCACAAAGAAACTGGGGATGTTATTTATACTAAACTGTTGAAGACAGGTTTGGAGCTATCAAAGGTACAGGTCAGTAAGAGTAAGGTTTCCAGCCAGCTCAAGCAGGAAAAGATGGAAAACAAAGCTCATAAGGCAAAGCTCAAGAAATTGAAGGGTGACATAGTGGCCACTGCGGGTCAGCCTGATAAAAGAGCCAACATTCAGAACCTACTCAACGAAAAATACAACATCATCCAATCTCTAAAAAAGGGGTTGAAAATCCCCTCTACCCAATTAGTAGCAGTCTCTGAGCTAACATAAATGGAGGAAACAAAGGAGAAGTTGTAGACTGACTTGGCAGACTGTAGGGAAACGCTATTGAAGCTTGAAGCGAAGGAAAAGCAATGGCAGATAAATATAGCCACTGTGGTGGCAAGTGAGAAAATATCAAAGGCCAGAGTGGAAGAGCTTGAGAAGAGACTGCAGCAGAAAGAGAAAGAAGTAGAAACCATGGCCACAACATCCATAGAGGCTAGTGATTTCTCCCTGGTAGGGGCTATAGCCGAAGCTAGTCTGGAAGATGTGGAAATAACAAGATTAAAAAAGCAAAATGTGAATCTGGAAACCCTGAAGGATAATGCAAAAAGAGAAAAGGAGGCTTGGGAAGCCAAGCACCAGGAGTTGCAGGGTAAATATGTTGAGTTGGAAAGAAAATATATAGGGCAGGATTCCTTGCTAGAGGCCAGGCAGGTCATCTGGGATGGCATTATTGAAGAAGCAGGAAAATTGAGGCCCTTCCTCGATTTTGTCTTGGACAAGGAAGCAGTGATAAAATTAGCCAAGAGTAGTGTGATAGGAGCAAATGATAAATTGAACAAAAACCTGTAGAGTATACTGAGAATGCCATCGAATTCCTGAATGGCTTATCTGAGGAGCAGGTCAAGACAACTGGTGTAACGGATAGGGTTTCCATCATCATTGGAGCCAAAAAAGTGATGCACAAGCACCAACAGGTAAAGGCTATTCAAGCTAAAATAGATGTAATGGCACAACATATCAAGTATTTCAAAGACATGTTTGACCCTTTGCTCAAGAAAGGGTTACCTCTCTTTTGGGAGGAGGATGGAACAATGCTCACAGAAGAAGAATATTAGAAGAAATTGGCAAGATGTAAAGTGCAATTCAACGATTTTGCAGGTATTGATCATTTGCTATCAGGGAAGACAGTGGTGGAGAAAATGGAAAATGATTTTGAGTTAAGCATGATTTTCAAGGAGGCTAGTGCACATCTGCGAAGCTACTCTTATAGGGACCACACTGAGATTCGAGTCTTAATGAAGGAGTTGGCCACCTCAGAGCTGCCAGCTGCCGAGCTATGGAAGCTCATTGAGAAATATGGGAAGAGAAAGTTGATATTGAACCGTTGAACATTCGATGATCGTGGGATAGAAGCATGGAGGAAATATTCGCTGAAGCATTTTCTTTATTTTATTAGAGTCTGTTGTCTTTCGGTTAAAATGCTCAGTAATTTTGTAAAAGGCAATTGAGCCAGTTTTACCAGCATTGTCATTTTGTTGTAACTAATTCCTAAGGGTGGCGAACCTATTTCAATAGGTGTCACCTACATTGTAACAACTTCCTGTTGAGGCAGCTCGAGCTGGAAGGCTCTGAGCATCTATGTAAGCAATGTAAGCAAGGAGAAAGGGTTGGAAACTTTTGTTGGACTCCTGAATTCCTTGTTTTATTAAGCAGTCAGATATATTTTAATAAAATATGGCTAGGTCGAGCAAGGTTTTCTATCAGATATTCCTGTGTTATTCGTCTTACAGTATGTTTACTTCTCCTCTTATGTGAATGTTTCTCTCACTGTTTAATTCATACTATTATGATTTTTCGTGCTTGGATAAGTGTTGTATCGGGACAGAAGTCATAAATATTATGCTCTGTTGCTTTCATTTCAAGCATCCACTACCATTTTCTGGTAAAGTCTGTATATAATTCATTATCATAAGCTCTATATTGATGGGTTGTTCATATATTCTTCTTTAATCACCAAACAAAAGCTCTTTGACTGTGAGCGGGTGGCTATCCTGCCTATGATTAGTTTTCTTTGCAAACCACTTTCATGTTTAATCATATCCTGTCTCCTGCCTCTGGTTAGTTTGATCTACAGTTTGGATTTCTCTTTACTCATGATCTGTGTGTGTTTTATGTTTTAAGTGAATTTATTTAATTAAACATTTATCTATTTCTGCAAATAATTAACATAAATTAATAAATTCATGTTAATTTTTCAATTAGCATTTCCAACTATAGGGTAATCTTGCATGTGCCTAATCCTTAAAACTACTATCAGTGAATTTTCATTTCCTGATTGTGTCGTGGTTAAACCATCATTAGTAACCTCGCTATACTCAATGTGCCAAATAAGAGAAAAAATAGTAAGCTTGCTATACTCAATGTGCTAAATCAAATATGCCAGTTGTCTCAATAAGATTGTTCCACGTGTCACCCTATGACAGCAGATATCAACATTTTAACAACAAAATTTATAGACGTTTTGCTTTAAAGACTTTGCTGGAAAGTGGAAATATTCTCAGAGAAAGAGCGGCCGCTCTTTCTCCAAGGTGTTCTACTGTTACAATTCCGTCCTAAATGAAGGGTCCGTCAACCCTTCTTATTCCAAATATTATTTTCATAATAGTTCGACACTCCAAGAAGGGTCGGTCGATCCTTATTGTATTATCCATTATGGCTATAGTTGAATTCCTGGATAAAGGTTTTGATAATTAACAACAAACAGTAGGGGCGACTGATCCTTCTTGTCGTAAAATGGAAGTCAGGACAAACCATTTTTATATGATATAAATTCCAAGGTGTTCTATTTTTACAATTCCCTCGTAATTGAAGGGTCGCCCGACCCTTCTTATTCCCCATATTATTTTCAGAATAGTTGGACACTGCAAGAAGTGTCCGTCGACCCTTATTACCAATATTCTTTTCATAATATTTTGACACTACAAGAAGGGTCAGTCAATCCTTCTTGTGTTCTCCATTATGGATATAGATAAATTGTTGGATATAGGTTTTAAAATTTAGAATATTTATGAAATAAAAACCCGCAACCTTTCTTTTCCTTCTTGCATGTTTAAGTTTTAACCTTCTATTTGTCTTGATCCCGCGGATGAGATTACACTGGGTGATTTAAATGAAGTTTAGTTTGTCCCTTTTTTTACTGTTTTTCTAAAGTTGCGGGAAGCTTTGAGTTTTTCCAACAATTCATTTTCATCCTGCAATCCTGCTTAGTTCTTATTACGGGAAGACTTTGTAAATAGGTTTTGAACTTTTCGTTCCGCAACCCTTAATTGTGGATTGTGGAAAAGTGGTTCACGTAATAAGGTGTGTTGTGTGGCCCCGCAACCCTAAATTGCGGATTGCGAAAGATTATTTGAATTATAAAAGGTTGTTTGTGCTCTCCCATCCCATAACTGACATTTGCAGATTGCGGATTGCGGGAACGTTTTTGATTGTTGGTTTTCTAAGTTGCGATCCCGCAACCCTCGACCTGCAACCCTCTACCCACAATTGCGGATTGCGGATTGGGGGAACAATGTACATAGTTCCAAAATAAAACTCCCTCAACTTGACCCTGCATCCCGCAAGGTTTAATCTCAGTCGTTGATTCGTTTTCATCCTACGGTCTAGATTTGGCCCGTCGAAAAGCAATAAATATGTGATTTTCCCTATTTTTCCTTGTCATTTTTACTTTCAGAAATTACCTTGCTGCTTGAATTTTAGTGCGAATTTTTTAGCGTGTCTGTTACCCATTACTTTCAGCTGAAATAGGTTGGTTTTGCTCATTTGTCTTATTCAGTTATCTATTGTTTCTCGATTTTGAATTGTTTTTATTTTATTTTTGTTCATTCGTTTATCATAAAACCTCCAGTTTCAAACATGTCGAGCAATACACATTGTAAAACTACTCAGAAGGATTTACTGAACAAAGACCCTAATTTTGGTATTTTCTCAGAAACTAGTGGTAAAATCACTGAAACATATCAGCTAGATTGGTCCAGAATTTATTCAATTTTCGATAATGGTGACCTATCAAACATTCAGAATGACCAGCTGGCGTATGAGAAAATTAGGGATTCCCAGCTTCATGCCATTGCTGCTAGACCCAGTATCTTGCCTTATACTGATGTGGTTAAATGGATTGTGGACCACGCTAACCCTAAAGACCGGTCATTTAATGACAGTGTAGGGTCACAATTGGCTACCTTCCTCGCTAAGGATTTCATCATAGCTTATGCTCTTAAACAATCTATGCAACCCCTTAACGCTGACTTCATGGAATCTTCTAAGACCAGGTACAATTTCAACGAAATGTTGAAGTCATGGATGAATAAACCTGACAATTTCATCCATAGGGCTGATAACGTTTACCCGGTTTCTTGGTTTAGAGAACCTTATTCCCTATTGGTTTCCATGCTATGCAGAATCTATGGTCTCCCAAACTGTTCTATATTTAAAGCTGAGTGGACTCCTGTATCCCATCATGTTCTAACGACTGGTGAGTCATTTCCTTAGGCGTCAATCTTGTCTTTTGAACTCAAAACAGCCATTCAAGCATATCAGAAGGCATCGGCTGTGAAGAAGCCACATTTCTTCTTTTCAGCTTTTGTCGTTGATATATTTTGTGCAGAATTCCAATATCCCAACATGGGATGGAATTGGACTCCATCAGATCCTTCTGTCCATATTTATCATTCAGCATTATGGGAGAACAATTATATGCCTTTCATATATGACATTTGTGATCACTTCTTTGGAAGTATTTACTTCAAAATCTTCGGAGAATAGGATCCTTCTTTCTCAGTTGATGCCAGAACCTTCATTGCCACAATTGGTGACTGGTATGTGTGTGAATCCTTCTCATATGTCAGAGTTTGGGGAGGCAGTACTGTTCATCTGCTACCCAGGATAGTTCCTGACAGATTGGTCATTGAACAGGTTTCCTATCAAATTGTTACGGATGGTGTGTATATAAAGCTAAGTGGTCCTAATATGAAGGCCTGGCCTAAGTTCCCCTTGAACCTTGGGCTATTGGCAATCCCAAATTCAACTTTGGCTATAGTGTTGGGTGACAAAATTGCTGCTTTAAAATTGGGTTCTGTGACCAAAAGAAGACATGATCCTAAAGGTGTTCTAGATGCCCATTTCAAGCACAACCATGTGAGGGGTGGATTTGTTCATGAAGAACTTCCTGATGACTCCATCTATCATGGAGTGAATACCTTTGATGAAGTCTTGGCAAGGGCTAAGAGTAAAGATGAACAAAACCATATCATGCAGTATCAACATGAACTTAAGACTACGGTTTTGAGCTGCAGAGCAATGGAACTAAAACTCATTGAGCAAGCAAGAAAGGATAGAGAGGATAAAGAAGGTCAAAAAGCACCTGTTCCACTAATGCTAACCTGTAGTAAAGGGGATAAAGGCAAAGCTCTCATGAAAGATGTTGAGAGGTAAAGACTGCTGAACAATCAAAGGTATTGATGCAAGCATCACAACAATCAAAGCAGAAGTTAGCTTAGATGACTTCGATGCTAGACACTCAAGTAGTTGCAGCTGCTAAGCTTACTACTGATATTCAAGTGACTGTTTTCATTACTCAAATTGTCACCAAGCCAACCAAAATGCAAAAAACTCAGACTTTTGCATCTCAAATACCTACCTTCATCATTAGTGACAGTGATGTTGAAGATGAGGTACATTCCTCTGTTCCTGTGATTGAGGAAGTAACTAAAACTTCACAAAGAATTACAGATTTTTTGAATGCTATTGAAGTGGATGATTCTGTCCCAAACCATGAGTTTCTTGAAACTACCCATGTTGCTGACACCACAACCTCAACACTTCTACTTCCATCTATTCAAATTCTTTCAACTTTGTCATCTAGGGTAACACCTCCATTCCCCATATCCTAGCTTTTCCATACTCTAACTACCATCACTACTCCATTCCTAGCCATCTTGGTTCCACTTCCTATTTTTCCATCTACTATTGCAGATATCCACTCTTTGACTGTCCCTCTGCAATCACCTCCATTCATTTTATCACCACAAGCTACTGATGAGCAGACTCCAGTTCCTCCTTCTTCATTACCAGCTGACGATATCCAAGTTCCACATTTTGAAGCCTTCATTTCAATTCCATCCCCAACTTCTGTACCAGCAGTTATTCAAAATATCCCTTCCACCCCAACTACTTGCCAAATAACTATGTCTATACCTGCTCCTTGTACTACTCAGACATCTTCAATCGTTTCAACAGTAAATGTGACTTCATCATTTACTGAATTGGTAGCTAAGTTTGAAAAGACATTGTAGTCCCTCTTGTGGATTACTTCTACAGCATAGCTTTCAAGTCAGTGGTAAGAAAAGGTAAGAAGAGAAGTAGGTATCAAGGTGGATTGGAGGCACCTACTCCTAATCAAATAATTTGGACCAAGCAGTCTAATGACATACAACGAGAAGCATTGGATGGTGCTGTAGCCATGGGTGCTTTTGCAGGTGCAAGCTATGATTCAATGACAACATTGAATAGGGAGACTGATTTAAAGAAAGAAGAGCTAAAGAATCTTGAAGAGAAATTGTCCAAAACCAATGAGGAACATGAATCTTATGTTACTGATCTTAGTAAGGTATTTGAAAAGATGTTTGAAGATCTGCAGTTGAAAAATACCTCTCTCCAGGTTAAATTACATGATGCAGAAGTTGTAAATGCTACCAATACACAAAGAATAGATGTGCTAGAAAAAAAATGTGAGGATGCAACTACAAGTGCATCCTCCTCTGCATTCTCTGGGTTTTCCCAGCTGGAGTTTAAGTATTTGGCCATTCAGGTCAATGATGAACACTGTAAGCTGCTAGCTAAATTGTTTCACACCTTGAATGATATCCATGAGACTCACTTATTTTTTGGGAAGATGTCTTTTACTCTTGATCAACAGGTAGCTAAAAGACATCAGGCCTTTAAGGCCAATGAAGATATTGTAAAATGGCAGAGGTCCATTGAGGAGAGACCTAAGAATATTCCTACTCTCACTAGTTTCCAACTAAAGAAAATCAGAACTGCGTTGCGTGCTTGGCATGATCTAAATGATAAGGTTGGAGATACTATCCAGAAGGAACAAGGTGTTTGCGGAAGGAGATGGTACGTTGTGGATAGCATCATGGAGAAGTTGCAGTTCCCTACCATGCACCTCATTGAAAGAGCTTGTCCACTGAAGGTGATGCTAGAACAGGTGGAATGTCGATGCGAGGAAGCTAAAGGGAAGATCCAGCACCTTGAGCATATCAAGATTGATGACGTGGATCAGTTATTCAGGCAACCTATTGCCATTGAGGGAATGATCCACATTTTTATTGGTATTTGGGATAATTTCGCTAAAAACAAGCTAGAAACTTTTACGTGTGATGCCCAGCTAGGGCTTGAGTCGGTCAATTATCCAAGTATAGATGAATTGTTAGAAATTGCAGCCAAGTGGCAAGATTTTCTTGGCCATTAGCCTAGTTCGATTTTTGAAATCCCTGTTTTTTGGGGAATTTATCCTTTGTAACAAAATTGTAAATATTATTTAAAGGGTAAATCTCTCGTAGGCTAGGGATCATGATGGAATTTGGAGGAGAAAATCAGCAGAAGAGACTAGGCATACTCTGGTTAATGCAGGGCTTGTAATTTCTTGCAAACTTTCAGTAATACAGTTATGTCTTGCATACTCTTTTGTCTATTAATCAAATTTCTTTGATCAATATTGTTTATCAATAATGTTTAATCTTTTGCAATCTATAATTACATTGATCTACAGTTTTGATTTTTCTCTTCTTATGATCTGTGTATCCTTAATGTTTAAAAGAATTTATTCAATTAAAACTTTTAGCTATTTCTGCAAATGGTTTTTACATAAAATTATAATTGATGTTAATTTTTCAATTGACATATCAGTTACAGGTCAATCTTGAATGCGCTTGAACCCTTAATTTGCCATCAGTTAATTTTAATTGGTTGATAGTAATTTGAGCAAATAAGTAATTAATCTCCTTTACAGTGTTCATGAATGTTAATTTTCACTTCAGATTATTTATGAACACTGTTTAATTTTTGCAATCAATAATCCATACATTGATCTACAGTTTGGATTTGTCTTTACTAATGATCTATGTGTCTTTTATGTTTTAAGTGAATTTATTTAACTAAAAAATTTATCTATTTATGCAAATGATTAACATAAATTAATAAATTCATGTTAATTTTTCAATTAGCATTTCCAACTACAGGGTAATCTTGCATGTTCCTAATCCTTAAAACTACTATCAGTGAGTTTTTATTTCCTGATTGTGTTGTGGTTAAACCAGCATTAGTAACCTCTCTATACTCAATGTGCCAAATCAAAGAAAAAATAGTAACCTCGCTATACTCAATGTGCCAAATCAAATATGCCACGTGTCTCAATAAGATCGTTCCACGTGTCACCCTATGATAGAAGATATCAACTATTTAACAACAAAATTTATACAATTTTTGCTTTAAAGACTTTGCTGGCAAGTAGAAATATTCTCAGAGAAAGAGCGGTTGCTCTTTCTCCAAGGTTTTCTATGGTTACAATGCCCTCCTAAGTGAAGGGTCGGCCAACCCTTCTTATTTGCAATATTTGTTTCATAATAGTTCGACACTGCAAGAAGAGTCGGTCGATCCTTCTTTCATTCACTGTTATGGATATAGCTGAATTGTTGGATAAAGGTTTTCACAATTGGCTACGAAAAGAAGGGGCGACCGATCCTTCTCGTCTTAAAATGGAAGTCAGGACAAATCATTTTTATATGATATAACTTCCAAGGTGTTCTATTTTTACAATTCCCTCGTAATTGAAGGGTCGGCTGACCCTTCTTATTGCCAATATTATCTTCACAATAGTTCGACACTGCAAGAAGGGTCGGTCGACCCTTCTTATTCCCAATATTATTTCCATAATATTTCGACACTACAAGAAGGGTTGGTTGATCCTCCTTGTGTTCTCCATTATGCATATAGCTAAATTGTTGTATAAATGTTTTCACAATTAACTACGAAAAGAAGGGGCGGTCGATCCTTCTTGTCGGAAAACATAAGTCGGGACAAACAATTTTATATGTTATAACTTCCAAGGTGTTCTATTTTTAAAATTCCCTCGAAATATGAAGGCTCAGACAACCCTTCGTATTCCCAATATTGTTTTCATAATAGTTCGACACTACAAGAAGGGTCGGTCAATTCTTCTTGTGTTGTCCATTATGGATATAGGTGAACTACTGGATAGAGGTTTTCCCAATTAACTACGAAAAGAAGGGGCAGCCGATTCTTATTGTCGAAAAACAAGGATCGAAGACAAAAGTCGTCAAAAACCATTTTTATATGTTATAACTTACAAGGTGTTCTATTTTTACAATTCCCTCGTAATTGAAGGGTCGACTGCCCCATCTTGTTCCCAATATTATTTTTATAATAGTTTGACACTCCCAAAAAGGTCGACCGACCCTTTTTATTCCCAATCTTATTTTCATATTAGTTCGACATTGCAAGAAGGGTCACTCAATACTTCTTGTGTTATCCATTATGGATATAGTTGAATTGCTGGATAAATGTTTTCACAACTAACTATGAAAAGAAGGGGCAGCCGATCCTTCTTGTCAGAAATTGCATTTTTTAATTTTAAATTCATAGTTTCCAAATGAAAATTTTCATTTTTTTATTTCAAATTCACCCTTTTCAAATCAAATTTTGCATTTTTTGATTTGAAATTCACACTTTCCAAATCAAAATTTACATTTTTTGATTTGAAATTCACAATTTCTAAATTGAAATTCATAATTTTATAACCAAAAACTGCAATTTTAAGGATCTTAGGTAGTCAAAAAAAAACTATTTGAATTGAAAAACACTCTTTTCAAAGACAGTATTGCCACTTTCAGAACCTGTTTTTGCGCTTTAGAAAGGTTGATATTGACACTTTGAAAGGCTAAAGTTGCTCAACGTTTTAGATTGTCCTTGTCAGTCGGTGAACGTTGGTGGCATCTTTTATTCAGACAGATGCAGGCTCATTTGAAGGGACGGTAGTGGAGCTGCTGCATTTAATACTCTGCAACTCAATGCTTAGCTTTTGTCGTCTACACCTCTATCAACCATCATGACAGTACTATTCAGAGAGATGCAGGCTTGTTTGAAGGGACAGTAGTGGAGGATGACACGGGGCAGGGGTCAACCAGACACCCTGGAACATCATGCCTCCAATAAATTACGCCCTCAATCATTATGTTGATGCCGGTTTACACAATTTGTTTCCATCATTGCTTCCTTAGGCATAACTGGCTCCGTGCTGAAGGCAGTAATTCTGGTTGTACCACGCTACCGAGCAAGTACTGCAAAATGATTTTCAATTGTACGAGATGGCCTTTTACATGGATTTTGAGTCATTTAATATCTACAAATCCATTAATGGCAATCCTCTCGTATGTGTGGGCTTCTATGAAAATCTCTGGGAGTCAAGTCGGCACTCCGCCCTGCTTTCCATAGAAATTCCTATAAATATTTTCAATGGAGTAGGCTACCTCCATTCGAGAGAGCTGCAATTTAAAGCTTGGCTAAACTTCTGAGTGGATTTATGGAGGTTCAGTTTTTTTAATTGGTATATCATGGCTGCCCGTATGAGGACGTGTAGACGCAGGGAATCCAGCAGGGGTGTAGGGTCTTCACGACCTGGGGAGGAAACTCGCTCTCAAGGAGAAGGCTCGTCTCAACAACATACCATGGGGATGGAAGAGTCTACCCCGCAGACATTCAATTAGGGGGCTCAGTATCTAGCAGAGACGCCTGCTTAGATAGAGGCGCAGATAGCACATTGCAAATTATCCCTTCTCTAGGAATACGAAGCCCACTTGGGCCGAAAATTAATCTCCAACCCCTACTGGGTAGTGAGGATCTTGTTCACTCGCGAAATTCAAGCAAGGAACCAGCTGGCTCACGGCCTCTGTGAAGCCCTCCAAATTATAAAAGGCGGCCAACAAACTCATTTAGCCGGTGTTCGCTTGCTCAATTCTGCTCTGAAAGATTACATGGATACCTCAAGGGACTTCCCTCATGAAGAACAAGTTTCCCCATGGGGGGATCACCCTGCTCGCTGATTGGTCTTCCCGGTCTACGTTCGTGCCGTTCTTGGTGGTCAGCGTTCGACTCACTGGTGGCTCGTTGTTTTTTCTGTGGATTTTTCACTGGTGGCTCACTGTTTTTTCTGTGTATTTTGCCATGTCTTTGGAAGTTCAGTATCGATGCACACTCTGGATGTTAGTGTGGTTTTGTTATGGGGGCTGCTTGGTCAATATTCAATTGTTAGAATTGGTCAATATGGACCATTGAATAGCATAGAAGTGAATTGTAAGCCTAAGGGCAGATTAGAAGAGAGAGAGATAGTGGAAAAATGTTGTTTTTTCTCTAATTTGGATCCACAACATTATGTTTTGAATGTTCCTGCGACGGGTTTACCGCAGAGTTTAATGAATGCATGAAGATGTCTGATTATTGTTCTAATTTTGTCTCTGTCTCTATCTCTATGCGGTGGTGAATGTTGCATTATGTCTATTATGATGTGGATTGAATGATAATGGTTCATGCGATTAAGTAGAATGGATATGTTATTGTGAATGCTTACTTTATGTTGAATTTGCGAATAATTTGCTTACATAGTATGCGAATGATGAGTAAATAGTATGCTGTCTAACCAGACATAAACATTCTTTCTTTTTGTTTTTTTTTTTTAAATAGAAACAATATACTTTTGGGTCTGCTCAAAGTTCCATATCAAATATGCCACGTGTCACAATATGATCGTTCCACGTGTCACCCAAGGATACCAGATATCAAAATTTTAACAACAAAATTTATATAATTTTTGCTTAAAAGACTTTGCTGGCAAGTGGAAATATTCTCAGAGAAAGAGCGGCCACTCTTTCTCCAAGGTTTTCTATTGTTACAATATGCTCCTAAATGAAGGGTCTACCGACCCTTCTTATTCCTAATATTCTTTTCATAATAGTTCGACACTGCAAGAAGGGTCATTCAATTCTTCTTGTATTATCCATTATGGCTATAGTTGAATTGATGGATCAAGGTTTTGACAATTAACTTCGAAAAGAAGGGGCAGCCAATCCTTCTTGTTGTAAAACAGAATTCGGGACAAACCATTTTTATATGATGTAACTTCCAAGGTGTTCTATTTTTACAATTCCCTCATAATTGAAACAATGACTGAATATTTTAGACATTGAACTTTCACCTAAAAATTTTGAACATTTACAAATGAAAATTGCAATTTTCAAATAACAAATTGCAGTTTTTTTATTTGAAATTCACACATTTCAAATCCGAAATTGCATTTTTTTATTTGAAATTCACACATTTCAAATCAAAATTGACATTTTTTAATTTGAAATTCACACTTTTCAAATCAAAATTTGCATTTTTTGATTTGAAATTCACACTTTTCAAATCGAGAATTGCATTTTCTACTTTTAAATTCACACATTTTGAATTGAAATTCATAGTTTTATAACAAAAAAGCTGCAAGTTTAAGGTTCATAAGTAGTCAAAAAACGCACTATTCGAATATAAAAACACACTTTTCAAAGCCAATATTGCCACATTCAGAACCCGTTTTTGCACTTTAGAAAGGTTGATATTGACACTTTCAAAGTCTAAATTCACACTTTCTTAGTCCAAAATTTGCCTTTTCTTGAATGTTCGTGGTATTTTGAACTTTGTTTGAATTTTCATACAACAACTGCTAACACGGACGTATTTTTTTACTATGATATAAACAAAAAAAACACACCAACTACATTGGAGAAACAACCCCTGATCACTAGAGAGCTTAACAACATTACAGTAAAATATAAGGCAAGTCCCAGAAACAACCTTGAGCATTTACTTTCCACGCATTCATGGTAGCATCAGGAATACAGAGGCCCATGGATTGCAGTAAGAAGTCCATCTTTCGGTGCAACTCCTTGGTTTCATCTTTAAGCGATTTATGCACCGGATCTACTTTTTGCATACGGTCCGTAAGAGCATGCTCCACTAAGTTTTTCATTACCGAGTAAAGGGCAATAGTTTGCTCATATAGGGTTAAACGGTCAGCAGTGTTCCCCAGGTCCATGGCCTCCTAGATTTCTATCTCCCGGATTTCCTCCTGCAAAGTATCTTTACCAAGATGTTCTTTCAGCACAGTCGTGATAGCATTAGGAATATGGAGGTCCATGTCTTGCAACAAGAAGTCCATCTTCTGGTTCATCTCCCTGGTTTTGTCTTGAAGCTTGTTCTGCACCACATCCTATTTTTGCATACGGTCCGTAAGAGCATACCCCACTAATTTTTTCACTAACCAGTAACAGGAAACAGTTCGCTCATACTGGGTTAAACGGCCAGTAGTGCTCCAAGGGTCCTCAACCCAATTTCCCATCTTCTGGCTTTCCTCCTGCGGGGTATCTTTACCAAGATTTTTCCAGAGCTCCTGCTCCACACCTTGGATTTCCTTTTGCACTTCAGACGATAGGTCCATTTGGAAAATCCTACATTGCATCCAAACTGTCCTATGAGCCGAAGAGACTTTGCGACTATCCAAAAGGACCTGTTCCTTATTGAGCCTCTTCCTCTTCACCTCTTCCTCCTGACGATGGTCATCCATAATGCTCGTCGATGTTTAGTTGTACAATTATGTTCCAGTTCCTCGTCAATGTGAATTTCAAATTTTATGTACCTGTCAATTAAAAATTTGATGACGGTAACATGTTTTTAGTGCCTGTCATTTTACGTTTTATGTAACAATAGTCAAACAATTCGTGTGCAAATGATCATTCCAGGAAAATATGCCGAATCTTTAATATCACAATAATGACACAACAGTCTAATAATTTGGGGCTTGGGATGGAACCATGGTGGGATTTCCAAGCTCCTTGACATCATAATAAATATGTAGCAGCAAGGCATGGCATTAATAGGAAGCCTAGGTTTCCCGATCATGCCATCTTCCCTACAAACAAGAAAATACAATAACTTAACCAATAACTAGCAATTTGAGCATGCGTTGGTAGAGATCTCTTCTTTCTAAAAGTAATGAAATTACTTAAATTAATGTATGGAACATTCTCATGAAAACAAGCCTTTCTTTCAAAAATCAACAAAGCAACAATAACCAATAAACAATTATATTAACAATAGAGTGCATCATATCCCTATTGAATGCAACATGCAAAGTCATAGAATATTGCAACATTTAAACACAAAGGTCGATCCTATAGGTGGTCATCATATATATATATAAAAGATAGCAGTGATAAAAATGGGTATATCATCCTCGAGAGCCTCTGTTCGTGGCGTCGTCATGGTAATTTCAGTTCAAGCAATGATCCCATACTTTTATGGGTAAATAAATAAAATATATGGAGGATTTGCAGCCCGGCACGCTAAGAGAAAGTACTTCTATGGTAACAAGCAATGATCCAAGCAATAATTTACTACTTTTCAAAATCATCAATATAGAACCCTTAAGCCATACGATTAACTTGAAAAAATTCGACATACCTCAAGCAAGCTAGTACTATTTTTTTATTTACATCAAATTTGGTACAGAATGCCACACTACACTCAGGTCACAAATGAAACTAAGAAGCACACTGCACTCAGGTCACAAGCGCATCAAACAAGCATAAATCTGATGAAAATTTTCAATTCAATTAACCATGTAAATATTCCCAATCTTAATAAGGGCAACAAGTATCAATGAAACTAGTAATTTTAATACTGTACTAACTGTAATAATTATTTATTTACGACGGATAAGTGAATTAATTTTGATGGATGTCGATTTGACGGGTTTAAATTATGTATGCCTATAGACACAGGTAAATTTCAAGCAGACATGCCAAATAATACGTTCCAGTGAAGCAAATACGTTCTACACGCCGTCAATTTCCAGGCCTAAATAGTCTCACGAACTACTGGATAATTGTACAATCACTCGACAAAATATACAGAGATGATATCTTACTCCAGCAAAATCTACAGAGGTGATATGTTACTCGAGCAAAATCTACTATGATAATTACCGTTCCCCATTTGTCCCATTCTTCTTCATTACTAATTTTGGAAAAATAAATGATTATAAGTTTTAAATCCGTAATAAAAAATTAATAACCTTGCTATACTCAATGTGCCAAATCAAATAAAAATTAGTAACCTCGCTATACTCAATGTGCCAAATCAAATATAAATTAGCAACCTCGCTATACTCAGTGTACCAAATGAAATAAACATTAGTAACCTCGCTAATAATATTCAATGTGCCAAATCAAATAAAAATTAGTAACCTCGCTATACTCAATGTGCCAAATAAAACAAAAATTAGTAACCTCGCTATACTCAGTGTGCCAAATCAAATAAAAATTAGTAACCTCGCTATACTCAATGTGCCAAATAAAATATGCCACATGTCACAATATGATCATTCCACATGTCACCCTAGGATACTAGATATCAACATTTGAACAACAAAATTTATAGACGAGGCCGCTCTTTCTCCAAGGTGTACTATTGTTACAAGTCCCTCCTAAATCAAGGGTCGGTTAACCCTTCTTCTTCCAAATATTCTTTTCATAATAGTTTGACACTGCAGGAAGGTTCGGCCGATCCTTCTTGTGTTCTCCATTATGGCTATAGCTGAATTGATGGATAAAGGTTTTGACAATTCACTACGAAAAGAAGGGGTAGCCGATCCTTCTTATATTAAAATGGAAGTAGGGAAAAACCATTTTTATATGATATAACTTCCAAGGTGTTCTATTTTTACAATTCTCTCGTAATTGAAGGTCGATCGACCTTTTTTTTTTCCTCATATTATTTTCATAATAGTTCGACACTGCAAGAAGGGTTGGTCGACCCTTCTTATTACCAATATTCCTTTCATAATATTTCGACACTGCAAAAAGGGTCGATTGATCCTTCTTCTGTTCTCCATTATGGATATAGCTAAATTATTGGATAAAGGATTTTAGAATTAACTACAAAAAGAAGGGGCGGCCGATCCTTCTTGTCAGAAAACATAAGTCGAGACAAACTATTTTTATATGTTATAAGTTCCAAGGTGTTCTATTTTAACAATTCCCTTTAAATTGAAGGGTTGACCGACCCTTCTTATTCCCAATATTATTTTCATAATAGTTCAACACTGCTATAAGGGTTAGTCGATCCTTCTTGCGTTCTCCATTATGGATATAGTTGATTTGCTGGATAAATGTTTTCACAATTAACTACGAAAAGAAGGGGCGGACGATCCTTCTTGTTGGAAAATAGAAGTCGAGACAAATTCACAATTTTCAAATCAAAATTTGCATTTTTTTATTTGAAATTCACACATTTGAATTGAAATTCATAGTTTTATAACAAAAAACTGCAATTTTAAGGTTCATAAATTGTCAAAAAACACACTATTCGAATAGAAAAACACACTTTTCAAATCCAATATTGCCACTTTCATAATCGTTTTTTGCACTTTAGGAAGGTTGATATTGACACTTTCAAAGTGTAAAACAAGAGGCGACCGATCCTTCTTGTCGGAAAACGGAAGTCGGGATAAACCATTTTTATATGTTAAAACTTGCAAGGTGTTCTATTTTTAAAATTGCCTCGTAATTGAAGGGTCGGACGACCCTTCAAATTCCTAGTATTATTTTCTTAATAGTTCGACAATGCAAGAAGGCTCGGTCGACCCTTCTTGGTCTTTTACATCCGCAACCCGCAACCCATAATTGCGGGTTGGGGGAAGAGTCTTACTGCAAATGATTTACTAGAAATAAGGAAGGAAATTTACAGACACAAATAATTTACTACAAATAATAATTAACAGAGAAAGGAAGGAAATTTATAGGCTATCATTAATGAATAGTTTTGTCATCAGTGGTACAATTATATTCAACACATTCCATGTATAATTTCAAAAACAAGCTACTTATGCATGCCTTCCCAGACACACTATAATGCTAATTAAAATTTAACATTGATGGACATGACGATTTGACATGTTCTCTGAAGTGGTCAAATGGAGGACCTAGTCGAGCGACCGACCTAAGATCCTCCAACATATCCCCCACGAACAATCTGTTTCTTCATCCCCAAGAAATCAGAAAATAACTGGAGTTGAATGAACAGAACGTTGATGACTATGAAAGCACAGTCCTTCTGTATTCTACTTGGCGCATGGTCTGGTACTAAAAACAACATTCGACGACTAGATTTTCCTTTTAGTGTGATATCCACCTCTAGTCTAACGAAGGTTTTGGTTTCTAACTATTTGTATTCTTGAAAACATAAAATCAAACTTAAAATCTAAGCCTTACAAATGTAGCCCCCAAAATTTTGGTAAATATGATATTTATAATATACAAAAGGCCAACAATATCCTATTTGATAGTGGCCACAAATCAATCGGGCAAAAACCAAAACTTAAAACATTTTCTATTTTTTTTATCTGGATTTTTTGTTTTAAAAGACCACAACAATGACCTTCAATACCACTGCTATTAAATCTAAATAGTTACTTTTCGCACACGAGTGAGTTAAGGGTTCTGTCTTGTCACCACTTTTAGATGAGGAGAAAAACTAATTGCAGTTGGTATTGGGAAAACCCGCTATATATCAAAACTACTTACCTAATATAATGATTATTCTGTCGTTGATTTTCGCACACGATTTAAGGAGCTCTGTGTTGTCACTCGTGTGATAAAATCAACACAAATCTTCCCATGTAATATACCACCTCCCTCGCTTCCAGCTGCCTTCCCTCACATGTGCGGCTTTATGGCTCTCCTTCCTACTCGGTAGAAATGAGAACTATAGCTTGCAGTTTGTGGATAAATGAGAAGTAGTTGGAGATGAAGATGGTGTAAGAATTTTATGGTTGAGTTGCTGAGTAGAAGTTCCTTAACGAAGTTTAAAACTGATACACTCCAAATATCTAGCTGGTAAATATTTGGAGTGTATCATTTTTAAACTTCGTCAAGGAACTTCTATTCAGCAACTCAACCATAAATTCCTTACACCATCTTCATCGCCAACTACTTCTCATTTCTCCATAAACTGCAAGCTATACTTCTCATTTGGACCCCACTGATATGACATCCAAGTTGCTGGTTCAGAAAACAAAGGAACTTAAAATAGTCACCAAACGTGAAATGGTACCATTAATATCCTTAATATTCATTTAAACAATCTTTAAACTAATTTTAAAAATCAAATATGCCACGTGTCATAATATAAACATTCCACGTGTCCCAAAATTTATAGAAGGTTTGTTTTAAAGACTTTGTTGGCAAGTAGAAATATTCTCAAAGAAAGAGCGGCCACTCTTTCTCCAAAGTGTTCTATTATTACAATTCCCTCCTAGAGGAAGGGTGGTTATAGCGAATTGATGGATAAAGGTTTTTACAATTAACTACGAAAAGAAGGGGTAGCCGATCCTTCTTGTCGTAAAACGGAAGTTGGGACAAACCATTGATATATGATATAACTTCTAAGGTGTTCTATTTTTACAATTACCTTGTAATTGAAGGGTCGGGTGACCCTTCTTATTCCCCATATTATTTTCAGAATAGTTCAACAATGCAAGAAGGGTCGGTCGACCCTTCTTATTATGAATATTCTTTTCATAATATTTCGACACAACAAGAAGGGTCGGTCGATCCTTCTTGTGTTCTCCATTATGGATATAGCTGAATTGTTGGATAATGGTTTTCAAAATTAACTACGAAAAGAAGGGGCGGTCGATCCTACTTGTTGGAAAACGGAAGTCGGGAAAAACCATATTTATATGTTATAAGTTCCAAGGTGTTCTAGTTTAACAATTCCCTCGAAATTGAAGGGTCGACCGACCCTTCTTATTCCCAATATTATTTTCATATAGTTCGACACTACAAAAAGGGTCGATCGATCCTTCTTGTGTTCTCCATTATGGATATAGCTGAATTGTTGGATAAATGTTTTGACAATTAACCATGAAAAGAAGGGGTGGATGATCCTTCTTGTCAGAAAACAGAAGTCGGGACAAACCATTTTTATATGTTATAACTTAGCGGATTGACTTATTATTCAAACAATGATTGAATATTTTAGACATTGAACTTTTCACCTTAAAATTTTAAACATTTACAAATGAAAACTGTGATTTTCAAATAAAAAATTGCAGTTTTTTTATTTGAAATTCACACTTTTCAAATCCGAAATTGCATTTTTTGAATTTAAATTCACACTTTTCAAATCAAAATTTGCATTTTTTTATTTGAAATTCACACTTTTCAAATCAAAATTTGCATTTCCTGATTTGAAATTCACACATTTTGAATTGAAATTCATAGTTTTATAACGCAAAATTGCAATTTTAATGTTCATAAGTAGTAAAAAAACGCACTATTTGAATAGAAAAACACACTTTTCAAAGCCAATATTGCCACTTTCAGAACCTGTTTTTGCACTTTAGAAAGTTTGATATTGACACTTTCAAAGCCTAAATTTACACTTTCTTAGTCCAAAAATTACCTAATTTGTCCAAATTTAATGAAATTGGCATTATTACCTCAAATTGGTGACCTTTTTTATCAAATAAGAGGAGCAAAGGTATTTTAAAAGATTGAATTGAGTTCTAGTTACCATCAAGTAAGAATAAAAGAGGAATATATTCATAAGACAACCTTTAGAAAAAGGTATGGGCACCATGAGTTTGTGGTGGTACCATTTGGTCTCACAAATACACCAACTACATTCATGTGTCTCGTGAATAATGTTTTTAGCAAGTAGTTGGATAGGTTTGTTCTTTTTTTTCTAGATGACATTCTTATCTATTCTAAGAATGAAGAGGAGCATGAGAAACATTTGAGAATGGCCTAGCAATTTCTAAGGGAGAATAATATATATGGAAATTTGAGTGAATGTGACTTTTATAAAGATAAAATTCATTATTTGGGTCACATCACTTCAAAAGAATAAATATCAATTGATCCCGAGAAGATTGAATCCATTATGAATTGGCCAAGTCCAACAAACGTTACAGATGTGAGATCCTTTATGGGACTTGTTGGTCAATACAAGAGGTTCGTTGAAGGATTCTCCAAGGTTGCACACCCAATCACTTCTTTGCAAAAGAAGGGGATAAATTTTGAGTGGACACCAAAATGTGAAGAAAGTTTCCAGCGGTTGAATAATATTCTCACAAGTGTACCAATTTTTAAAATTGTAGATCATGAAAAATACTTTGTGGTGTGTATTGATGCATGCAATCAAGGACTTGGAGGAGTTCAAGACAACCATGCGGTATGCTATGAGTCAAGAAAGTTGAAGGAGAAAGATAAAAACTATGTTACTCATGATTTAAAACTTGTAGCCATAGTGCATGATTTAAATATGTGGAGGCACTACTTGATGGTAATAAAATTTGAGCTAAGAATAGACCATTGTGGTCTAAAATATTTGTTTGAGTGGCCAACATTAAATGCTAGGATAGTTAGATGGTTGGAATTTTTGTGTGAATTTTATTTTGAGATCAAACACATAAAGGGGAAAGAAAATAAGGTGGTTGATGCACTTAGTAGAAAAGTACATGAAATGCATGTGGCAGCCCTTAGTACCTGCCAATCAGATTGGAGGCAGCAGATTGTTAACTGTATTGCTGAAGACGAAATGTATGTGCAGATAAAGGAAAAATTGCATTAGCATAACTTTGAAAATAGGTATGAAGGGTGTCGTTTGGAAGGTGATGGACTTATTATTTATAAGAATAGAATTTATATTCCAAATGTGGTAGACTTATGGAGGATTGTTATGGATGAAATCCATAAAGCTCCATATTCTATTCACCCAGGATATCATAAAACAAGCGCTACAACAAGAAAACAATATTTCTGGCCAGTGATGAAGGACATTGTTGAATACATTTCTAAGTTCATGAAATTTAAGTAGGTGAAGGTTGAACACCAACACCCTACAAGTTTATTGCATCCATTTCCAATTCCGGAATGGAAATGGGAGATAATTTCCATGGATTTTATTACGGGTTTGTCCATGACAATAAAGAAGCATGATTCCATCATGGAAGTGGTGGACAAGTTAACAAAGGAAACAGATTTTATATCGTTCAAGTCCACCTATAAACCGATGTCATTGCAAATATTTTCATGAAGGATATTTTCAGATTGGATGGATTGCCTAAGGAAAGAATTTCTGACAGTGATTCCAAGTTCACTTCAAATTTTTGGAAAGGTCTTTCTGCAGATTTGGGTATGCAGCTGAACTTTATCACCTCATACCATCCTCAAACATATGGACAAACATAAAGAGTAAATCAGGTGCTTGAAGACATGCTTTGCATGTATGTAATGGATAAACCATCCAAGTGGGAGGATGATCTACACTTGGTAGAGTTTGCATATAATAATGGGTAGAAAGCATCATTAGGCATGAGTCTGTTTGAGGTTTTGTATGGTCAGAAGTGCAAGACACCAATGACTTGGGATAATCCAGTGAACATAATTGTACTTGGGACATAATTGCTTAAGGAAATGGAAGTAGATTTGGTTGCAAAGATTAGGAAGAATTTAGAAGCAGCCCAAGATAGACAGAAAATCTATGCACATAAGCATAGGGTGCATAGGGAGTTCAATGTTGGGGATCATGTTTACCTTAGAGTGAGTCCAAGGAAGAATTCCTTGAAGCTTGGGATTTGTTCCAAGCTATCACCTGGATATTTTGAGGCATTTGAAGTGCTTGAAAGAATAGGGCCATTTGCATATAGATTTGTATTTCCTGCTAACACTAGAGCTCATAATATTTTTCATGTTTCTTTGCTTAAGAAATATGTACATGATCCTAACCATGCGATTAATTGGGATTTGATCCAGGTGGAACCTCAGGGAGTTCCAAAATGAGCCATTGCATCTCCTAGAAAAGAAGGTAACATTGCTATGGAACTAAGCCATCATACAAGTGAAGGTGCAATGGAAGCACTACAGTCCCGATGAGGCTCCATGGGAGATGGAGGATGTCATGAGAGTGGTATATCCAATTTTGTTCAATTTTGAAGAGCACTGAGGACAATGTTAATTTAAGGGGGAGGGGAATGTAACACACCAATTTTGACACCATTGCATTAAAGTTGTAAATGATGTAAGTTCATTATAAAATTCATGGTGGAGCTCAAGGCCAAGGCCCCTCCATCGATTTAGCGTTTTATGTATTGGCAATTAAAAATCGATGCATGTGGATTGCATGCTATCCAGGAACGATAGAAATTGTAAATATTATGTAACATGTATTTTAATAAAAATACCCATGACTAGTTATGCAATGCAATACAAGTATGGGGGCATGGTTTTCACAAGGAATAGGGAGGGAAATTTTCAAACCCTTTAAGAGAATAGTACAAATCCAAGTGTCAATGAGAGAACCCATGACCCATCAACTACCCATCTTGACTTTTGTAGCCAATCATTTATTTCTTCCAAGAGCTGGTTGAGGTAGTTATTATTTTGGGAAATGGAAAGGTATGGGTGTCCAATTTCATGTATGGGAAAGCCACCATTATTGGAAAATCATGTTTGTCTTCTTGGGAAATAAAAGAGCCACAAATTTGATTCCCAAATCATTATTCATGCATGGGCTTTTCTCTCTCACATCCACTTAGCTTGCTGTGAGTTTTCATCCACGTTTTTGTTGAGCATCCCTTCATTTTCTAGTTGGGAAACATGTTTTTGGTGTTGCAGAACGACTTGTAGGAATATCAATTCGATTCGGGGATCCATAGAGGTCATTTTTTCCATTTGAATTCCCATATACCCGTTAGGGATTCTATTGATAGGTCCCATCTATTGTTTCCCATCTCAATGGTCGTTTTTGGTGTCCCACGAATTGGACGAACCCACGAGAATCTTGTTTTGTGCATCCCACAGTTAAAATGTTTTTCCATGCCCAACATTTGTGCCTTGCTATTATGTGCATCCTTGTTTTGGATTGAACTTGTGAGTAATAAACTAGGAGTAGAAGAGGATTATAATTGGCTTGATAAACCTAGTGAAGAGTGTAACCTCACCAAAACATGAAAGGGCTTTCACAACTTTTCTATGCACACCCTGAGGAACACTAGAAGGAAAGGTATGGCCTAAGGGACTATGTAGAAGTGAAGGGAATAATTCCTTGTGTTGGGTGTGTAGGTATTGTGGGTGCCAAGATAGCTATATTTTGTAGAGGTACCAATAGCTTTAAGGTTGAGCTCACTAGCTTAGCAATTCCTCCATTTCTACTACCTTAACAACCTAATAAACCTAGATGTAGAATGGATTCACTAACATGTATATAGACTTGGCTATGTGTTAGTTGTTGTCCCCTTTCCTTGTGGAAATCATTCCCAGCTTGTGGGTGGAAATTGTGTTGAGAGATTGATGAGCACAATTGGTCTATGGCTGGGTGGAACATTGCAGTTGCATAGCCAATTGCTTGGGGAAAATTCACATCAAGATAAGTATTCTCTTGTTTTAATTTATGCATTGTATTTAATGGATTTCTGTTATGATTATGCAAATCAATGCATGTTAGATATGTGTGTAGTAGATTTTAATTCCATTGTTTTTATTTGCATTCTACATTTGCACAGATTTTTTTGTTTACATGAATTTGCAAAATGATGAATGGGGGCTTAGAAGTAGAGATGGCCTAAATTTTTTGTCATGTTCCCTTCCTTGGGTTGGATTGATAGAAGGGGACGTGACAGTCCTTCGTTATCGCCTTGATATTTTTGAGTGAAGATGATCATGTATGAACTTTTAGAAGCAAAGGTATATAGGATGAAGTCACTGTAAAAATCTGATTTCATCAAAGATGGTGCTTCTGTGATATATTTTCTGATTTGTACAAATGAATCATTTTCCTTTAGTCCCCATTTAAAATCAACATTCTTCTTGATCATGTCTTGCATGGGCCTGACCATTTTCAAGAAGCTGCTTGCGAAAAATATGCATACATAGTTGATCTTTCCCAAAAATGATTGCATGGACTTCTTGTTATGCAGCAGAGCAATCTAGGAAATGGCCTCTATTCTCTCAGGTTCAATTCTAATTTTTGGTTTATACATGGTGAACCCCAATAATTTACCTTTTTCAACTGCAAAGATAGTTTTCGTCAAATTCAAATAAATTCCATATTTTTGGCATCATTCAAAGTTCTATCTTAGAGTAGTAACATTGTCACTTTATTGGGAGAAAATAGTTTCATCATCAAAGTACACCACCATTGATTCATTAATCAATCCATGGAAATAAATATCCATTTACTTTTTAAAAGTAGTGTCAACGTTTATTAATCCGAAAGGCATTTTTCGGTGGGAATATGTTAGCAACTTAATTTTGAAGGTAGTTTTTAGTTGGTCCTTAGGTGATACCAAAACCTGTCTATACCCTAGAAAACCATCTAACAAGGAGAACATTTATGATCCAATGACACATTGTAATACTTGTTCCATAAGGGGTACTAAATAATTGTCTTTATGGGATCCCCTGTTTAAATTTTTGAATTTGGTGCATAGCCTTATATCCTTGTTTTTCTTTTTGACAAGTACCAAGTTGGATAGCCACTGGGTATGTTGAACAGGGAAAATAATCCCTACAATTGGCATATCATCCAATTATTTTTTCACTATAGGTTCGAGAGTAAGGTGCCAATTTCCCATCTTCTGTTGAAATGGTTTAGCATTTGGATTTCGGGGAATGATAGGTTGCATGATCTTGGAGTCAAAAAAATTTAGATTGTTATACGTCAATGCGAACACCTCATTATATTCTTTGAACAATTGAATGAATTCATTTCTCTCATGAGGAGAGCACCTAAGTCTGATATTTATATTCTGAGGGTTCTTCTCTGTCCCAATATTTATGACTTCATACTACATTGAAGAGCTATTGGTTTTGTAATTCGTCGCTTTCTTTAATTGGTCTTTGAGATCATAAAAGTTTTCGAGCTTGACTATAGATTTAGGAATAGTATTTTTGGAGTTCCTACTATCTTTTTTGTTGTGATTTTTAAGATTAGTGGGGCACATTAAAGATTCAATGTGTTGTAACTCATCAATGGTAGAGTTTTTAAAAGTATCTTTGAGGGTGATAAAGTTGATAATCTATTTGATAACAATCTATGAAGATCACCAAACAATTTTAAAAATTTGGAAGTAATATCAATTGCCTTTTTTATACCTTGAACCAATGCTTCATATTCTACAATATTGTTAGTAAACTCAGGTTGAAGTCGACAAGAAATTAGGTTTGTGTTTCCTTGTGGATTAACCAATATAGAACCAACACTTTTCCCCTCTTTCAACTTGGGTCCATCAAAAAATAGTGTGCACAATTCAGGATTCAAACCATTACTTGTATCCCTAAAAAGTATTCTATGTGAGTCAACAATCTGACTGTAATGAAGGAATTCATATGGTTGATCGGTCTTCGTTAGTGTTGAGATTTCCACTGTGAAATTCAAAAAAACATGTTTCTAACGTATAATACTACATGTTTTTAAACTTGATAGGTTCATTCCATGAACCTATAGCAATGACCATGTATTTCATGTACCTTTCTTTCTCTACCCTTATTTATTTCTCCCTTCCACCATAGGGTAACCATAAGTGGGACCAATCACTTGAGAAGTATCCATTTAATTTTTCTAACCAATCTCAACTATGCAACAACGTGTATGTTTCATGGATATCCACTATGATTATATTTATTATTTGGTGAACTTTCGAATTAGAGACCAATATTATAAGGATATTTTTCAATTACTTGTAAAACTAGACACTAGATAAGTCTAATTGAACAATTTGAGTGCCACATATTTTTGGTTCCATGTTAAGTCGATGGCACACAAAATAAGGCATTACATATGAGGAATCTCTTGAATCTACCAGTCAGTTATGCATATTCCTATTAAATATTTCAGATGTGAGGAGGAAAGGAGGAGTATTATAGGTTGACTTTTTTCCAAATCAAGGAAACATTAGTACTTGAGATTTTCTTTGGGGTTGTTTTGTTGGAATCAACATTTTTAAAAGTCCCAATTTTTTATTCTATTGACTCCCTTCCTTTTTTTTAAAATGGCCTCTTGTATGTGTGAGAGTTTGGTCATTTCATATAATGAGATGTTTTCTTTCATTTTCTTAGAGATCTTCTAAGAAAGCGAAATCTAAAAGCAAAGTAGGCACAAAAGGGTCTAACGAGGTCACTGGAGAATTTTTATTTGAAGGAATTGAAGTAGACATTGGCTCCTTGTATATAACCGGTCCGTTACTTCATGTATGATAGACGTGTATTTCCTTAACCTCCTCTTCATCCCCCTCATCCCAAATAAAATATTTATCCCATAATACGTTAACATTATGTTCAAAATCTTCTTCATTTCCAAGATCTTATTCCTCCACTTCTTCTTTTACTTCTTCTATCACTTCATTGTGGCGATCTAATGATTTTTTAGAAGAAAAATATTTTAACATATTTAAGGATAAA
Organism: Larix kaempferi; assembly: GCA_027924585.1. Lineage (NCBI taxonomy): Eukaryota > Viridiplantae > Streptophyta > Pinopsida > Pinales > Pinaceae > Larix > Larix kaempferi. Next base: position 8,124,399 of record BSBM01000422.1, on the reverse strand, counting down.
TCCTCAACATTCATTCCTTTCGTAGGTGAATTCGTTTTATTATCAGGAGGGATATTCTTCTTGTACGAAGGTCTGCAGTAATTCCTAGGTAGTTTCTTCTCACGAAATATTTTTTTTAAATCAATATACTCATTGGTGAGTTTTTTCATCATCCTTTGAGAGTTTTCTATACCTTTGGAATCAATTTCTTTCAGCTTAGGAGTGATTTTACTTTGAGGATTCTCCTTTTTATGGGATGTTGAGCCAAATCCTTCTTCACCTCCAGGATTTACTTTCAATATTAACAGGTCTTGTTCCACTTTAATGGCCTCATCGAAATTACCGTTAAGGTTTCTTTTCTGCTTGTTTGATAAACATGGATAATATAGTGGCAGTAATGTAGTGGTGAAAAAATCAATAGTTACGTCACCCGTCGATTTTGAAGTGTCTGGGATTTTGTTTAATAGGGTTAGAAATATTTGATTAAAGTATTTGACATTTTCCTTAGGTTCCACTTTCATTCTAGATAATTCAATAACTAATTTAGTATGACCTTTTTCATCCTCAAACTCACTCAAAAAGGCGTTTTCTAGATCATCCCAATTGGTATCTGATTATGGTCTTAAGGATTGAAACAATGAGAACTTTCCATGTGAAAGTGTATGGGAAAAGTTCTCATGCTCTACATTCAAGATCTTAATTGCATCATAAATTTTAAGATATCGTCTCTGACATAATCCTTCTCATTTGGATAAAACTCTGGAAGAGACATTTTTTGGTGCTTAGTGAATGGATGTACATCCTTGGGTACAACTATTGCATCCTTCATCTTCTAGCACTGATCCACGTTAGCATTAGTGTTAGCGATGTTTCATCTTGAATCTTCTTAAGAGTGTTCTCCTTTCAAAGAACCCTTTGATGGTGTGGACAAGGGATAACTAGGAGGGGAACTAAGAGGACTTGGGAGATATCCCATGTTGTTTTGGGTTTCTAGGTTTATGGTTATGTAGTATTTGATTATGGTCAAGGGCAGTCAAAATGTTATTCTCATGAGTCAAGATATTTCGAGCTTGACAATTCCAACCAGGATAGAATATTTTAATCAAAGAAAGACCCAATTCCCTTCTGAAAGCAAGAGTTATAACCCAACATGTTTGAAACCATTAAGGTATTCTAGGTGATCGTATCAACAATGAGGGGTGAAAAGGGGCATGTTGTTGGGATCTACTTCACCTGTTGAGAAAGTATAGGGTAGTATGAACATGTGTAACTCAAGGATTAAAAACCAATTCAAGATTAGGATTTTTGGAATGAGCGAGCTGTGAAGAGTTTCACTATGGAGTAGATGAATTTTCATATGTCGGTTTTATTGTATTATAATTATCCCTTCATCTTATTTAAGGACTTCCTTCTAGCTCCAATTTGTTGATGAGGTCAAAATTACCACATCAATAGTAAGGGAAAAAACCATATAACATGTCCCAAGTTAGACTTATTCACATTTGGAATGATTTTTTCTGATTGGTTATAGGCCTAATTGTCATAATGGTTTGATTTTTGGTTATAAAATTTTTATTTATTTTCAATTTTAAGTCTACTTTAAGGAACTTAAATTTGTCTAATTTAACAATAGAAAAGGAAAACTAAATTATCCCAGTTAGGATCAAAGATTCTGATTGAATAGATGCACATAAAAAGGATGGTACCGTTGAACAAATAAAAGAGTTATCTCATTCAACGGTAGATTAAACCACAAATTTAACATAATTAATCAAAATAAATAGTTATCTTCTTAAACGCTGTCAATATTGTTTGTACACCTAATTAACGAGTAAATGATAAGCTACATGATGAAATGAAAATCAAGGATATAAGAAATTAGTCTCTCATAATCAACATATTTTCACTTCATTATATATGACATTTGGCAGAAAATATTAACATAAAACACCATACACATTCCTACAACTTAAATGTATTGTTAATGGATTGAATAATGCATTCATATATGAAAATATGAATTAATTTCTATCTACACAAAATGAAATACATTATTCATTATATCACCCAAAATACTATAGATCAATCTGCAACATTTCAATATTCACAAGTTTCCTTCAGATATTACATCAGACTCCTTTTCATCCAATTCATGACACTAATGTACAAATTTAAAATAAAAAGGGTTGACAATTCATAATTGTCTTTTACATAATTTACAACAATTAAATTAAACAAACTAATATATCTATTTCCCTCATGAAAGGTCTTTCATTGAGCATGTAAAATATTCTCTACCTAAGTGTCTTGCAACTTTTCGAACTGTAGCTCAATATCAAATATTATTGGCTCAACCTCCCTGTCTATATATTTATGGACCCAATTTACAAAAGCATTAGAAAATTCATCAATTCAATCGATTGATATAAATATTTATTGAGAAGTTCTTCATCTGCTTCTGTGAACTAGCTTATCAGTTCTTTATTATGCTCTTGATCTTGCTCAATAACAAGAACTTTCATTTTAATGGGATCTTCCTTTTTAAGCTCATCCATGGAGGGAACATCAAATTTATCCATCAGAGCATCAACTGAACTCCCAATATTCACACAAGCACGCTTAGTGTTACTTATAGTTTCATTCACTTCTAAAAAAGCAACCTCCTGAGAGTTTTTCCAAACCCTTATTTTGGCAATTTCTTTTTTCTCTATCCTTGATAAGCTTTCGAGATTTTATATGTAATGTTGTTGGCACGCCGATAGTTGATCAAACCTATCTTGTATCATCTTCCATTAATATTCTAGCGCTTCATCCTAGTAAGTCAATTTAATAACATAATTATAAGATTTTTTTTATTCATCTAATTGTAAGAAGAAGTTCTTTTATTACTCTCTTAGCCTTTCATTCATTTTTAGTGCTTCTCCCTTTCGAAAATTTAAAGGCAAATAATTTTGTGACTGATAATTATGGAGCTTAAAAGTGGCATATTCTTTTTCAACTCTCAAAGTAGCCATGCTTCCTTGATCCCTTTGAGTAATAAAGCAATATCATTCTATGTACCATGTTTAACTGATATGTCTTTGTTATGGATTGATCTTGTGCATCACAGAGCTATTTCTTCAATTGTTCTACCTATATTTTCTACTTCTTAACCAATTGGTTCATGTCATTTACTGAGGAAGCATTAACATTCACTAATACTCCCAACAGTGAAGTTGCATCAAATGCAATCTCTTGGGGGTAGTTATCAAACATATAAAAAACGATAATATTATTCATCATCCCTTGGGTCTTATGTTTCTTCGTTGGTGTTTTTGAAATTATTTTGCTTTATCGATTGAAAAAATAATCTCCCAATGATATAACACTATCATTAGCATCCATCATTTAAGCAAACGATGAGTTCCCTAATAACATTGAAGTTAGGGTTCATGTGTTTATCAGGGAATTGATTAAGACCAATTGACTAGCATTCATCACTTCCTCTTGTACTTTATTCTCTTCTTCTTTTTTCTTCTTCTCTTATTCATCTTTTTTCTTCTTCTCTTCTTCAGTTGTAATGGCCTCTTGTTCCTTTTTAAAATTCCTTGGAGCAATTGTTTTCTAATAATTTTGGCATTGACATGTTCTTATTTCCTTTTGTTTTATGCTTCTTTGCATCCTTCTAAGCCTTTTCCCATTCTAGTGATTCGTCCTCTTCTTTCTTCTTATGTTCATATGTGGCTATTTGAGCTACTTCTTGTGCCCTTCTTTCTTCATCTACAACTTTTTTATCTACTTCTTTCCTCATCCTCTCTTCCTCAACATCCTTTTGGGAAACTTCCAATCTATTTTTTCTTCATCTATCTTTTCCTTCTCTTTTTGTTCTCCCCATCGGGATTCCTTAGCCTCTTTTAGGGATTTCTCCTTGGATTCCCTTTTGACTGTCTCGACATCTTGCTAGAGTTTTTCATTGGATTCCTTCTTGGCCTTATATTCTATTGGCATCCCCTAGGATGATTGTCCACTTTATTGTCACTTCAATCTCACTTCGGACTCCAGAAAATTTATGATTCCTTCATGCCTTTTTGCTTTCTCAGCCTACTTCTTTTCCCAATCCTATGTTTCCTCAAGCTTGAAAACTACCTTCTTATCCACTTTGGTCGCATGTAATACAATATTTTGTTGCCTATGCAAATTAATCTTTCGGGTAAAATTAGGGAGCCTGCCAAGAACTTCAGCAAAGTTGATAGATCCTTGAAAAGGGAGCTCATGCGAGTCATATTCATGTCTATATGTAGGGTTTATCCCTACATATCTAAAATGATATTCAATTGTCCTTTTTGGATCATGTTTTTGTTGGAGGTCCAATAGAGATTCAATTCCCTGAGGATGACAACCTATTTTTAGGCATGGGGGGCATTAGCTAGGGTGTAGAGACCAATGTTAATAGGGAATTTGGGATAAGAACTTTTATAGGTGGTGCAACTAAGGGGTGATTCCTTTTATAACATTTTGATAATCAATTTACCTAATCACAATCATGTCAAGGATGTATGTGGGTAAAAGATGGGGTGCAGTAAAAATGACAAAGACCCAAATGTAGGTAAAGTATTCAAGTGTCTTTCAATCACTAATATTTTTCAAAGTGATGATGGCCTCATTAGATAATCTAAGTGATCGTTTCTTGAAGTTGAGGATGTATAAGGGAGCAAGGAATAAATCACAAATGTCATAAAAATGGACTCTATAGTATGATCCCCATAGTTCTTTGTAGTAGACATGTATATGAATTGAATGAGGTTTCCACCCCCAATTCATCAATATAAATGTATTAAAAGCATATATAGAATCAACAACATATGCTTAGATATATAAATTTGGGGATTTACCCCCTGGTACATCTTTTGATTTTTGTATGCCACATAGGATGTTAGCAGCCAGAATGTTGGCCCAATTAAAATTTTTCCCAGTTTCTGCAACATGGTGTAAAATGGGTACCTATTCTAATTTGAAATGCGACATATAATCTTCACCATAGAGTCGACAAATAATGGCCATCAGTATCTTGTAAGGAGACTTGAATTACTAGATGGGGTACTTGTATTTATATTTCTCGATGAAACTTCAGCCTTCATCCCACCAACCTTTGACCAATGAAACTAAATTAGGATTATCTTTGACGAATTTCCCTAGGAAAACTTGGTCAAATTGTACATCTATATTTTCCAATTTATACATCTGTGAGCATGCTTTTAGACTCAAAGAAGCTACAATAGTCCCTTCCTCATCAACCATAGCTCCAATATTTAGGTTGAAATGATCGAAAATCGACCTCCCAAAATCATTATACAGCATGAAGGCTAGTTTGGCTGCGAAAATGAAAATGAAAATGAAAAGGAAATAGATACAGAGCAATAAAACTAATAGCAAATGAACTCTGTATGCTTAGTTACTCCCCTTAATTGTTTGTTTTTTTTTAATTTGAGATGATCTAGCAATTAATGGTGTAATGGTTTTTCAATTTTATTACAGGCCTTATCAAGCACGTGACTCATTGATTGCATTAATTCTTCAGCGCACCGGAGATATGTTGTTAGATTTGCTAATATTTTTTAAATTTATTTTAAATGGCTATACTGTACATGATATTTTAATAGCCCATTAAAGGTGATATTCTCAGGATTTCATTACAGATAAAATGTGATATTCTCGGTATTTCATTGCTTCTTTGGATAAATCTACGATATGATAATTTTGATTATAGGGGCAATGTTGTTGGATATAAAAATTGATCAATTGAAAGATTCCCTGATATGAAGGTTCCAATGAGTTGGAGTGCATTTATCAGTGTTTTAAAAAGGTATCCCAAGAAGAGTCCCCATGGAACAAATTTGTTGTAGCTGTTGGAGTATATTCATGAAGGAAGAATATCTGAGAATCTTTTGAAAGATTCTAATCCTTAAATCTCAATGAACCATACTTAGTCAAAATTTCAGAGAGGGAACCCAACCATTTTTCCTTCAGGGGAGAAATTGTATGGGTGTTGTTATGGGCACAACAGGACAATTCAAAAGAATAATTCGAATGCAAATGGTCGAAATGATAGGATGCAATTAATGCACTAAGAAATCTGAGTAGTCGATCAACATGGTAATCCTCATGTTGATGTATATGTAACTTCAGAATGTATTTCATATATGTATATTGTATTCCTATAGAGATGTTATTATTCCTCTATACGGAAGTGTCGTCATTTATATTGTAAGTGTCGTAACTTATACTTGATGGGTTATTAGACCACCTTGTTGGGGTCGGCCCTGTATAAGTCATGTGGGTCAAAGGGTTATTAGACCACCCTATTGGGGGTCATCCATGTGGGTCAAAGGGTTATTAGACCAACCTAGTGGGGGTTGGCCCAGTCAGCATTATGTTAAGTGGTTAAGTTGAGGCCGACCTAGTTGAGTAAAGGTCAAGTCAAGTTAGTGTATAAATAGAGAGTGTGTCTCTCTCATTTTACACATTCTATTCTCTCACTGACACTATGGAGAGTGGCACAGTTGTGGAGGAGGAGGATCTGCTGCTAGGAGACTATTGTCTCTTGTATTCTGGTTGTATCATTGCTCTATCTATCTCTGAGGAAGTTATTGGGGTTTTTCACCTTTATGGTTTTCCCCAAGTAAACTCTGTGTCTCTTGTGTGCTTGCATTATTTTGTCCATCATTGATATGTTGTAGATTTGTTGTACATGTTGTTCTCTCAGTTAAGATCCTAGATCAGATTGAAGTAAATTCTGAAAATTTAACATGGTATCAGAGCTAGCCTGAAAGAAGGCATCATATGGCATGTATGACACTTGTTGCACTTACGATGCTAGGGCTTGATATACCAAAACCCAGTCATCGTAGCACTTTCACTATAAATCCATTTTGGCGAAGTTTTCGTATCTGAAACATTTACAGGTCGAAGCTTAAATCCTCATGTACCTTGTGTCCAAAGGACAACCTCTAATTCATTGTACTTTGTGATTTATTATCTGTACAATATAGGGTTTCTGCCTCTTCCAGATCTGAGTCAAAATCAGGTGACCTTTGGAAAAAGGTCATAACATGGGCTAGGAAGCTCCAAACGAAATTTAGTAAAAGGTGACAGGTACTACTACACAGACTGTCCTATCTCAGAAAATGTTTTCAGAGGCCGAAGTTGAAACAGTGACACGTGGCATGCCATACAAGTTCGCTCTCCTGTATTATCCCATAAACAGGTCACGTTACGAAACTTGGCATAACTCTCTCTCAGAGAATCCAATTGAGGTCTGACCTATTGGGATGGAAATATAACAGGTCGGGCTATCTCAGGAAAAAAATTTAGAGGTTGAAGTTGAAACAGTGACACGTGGCACGCCGTACAAGTTCGCTCTCCTGTATTATCCCATAAACAGGTCACGTTGCGACACTTGACATAACTCTCTCTCAGAGAATCCAATTGAGGTCAGACCCGTCAGGATGGAAATATAACAGGTTGGGCTATCTCAAGAAATGTTTTCAGACCTTGTGGATAAAAAATTTCAGAGGTACACTAGAAACAATCAAGTACATATTTCTGTCAAAACAGAATTATTTTTTAGTACCTTCATTCATGGCTTCTGAAATTTAGGGCTTTGGAGAAAGTTGGAATTTTTGTAATCAAAGACCACGGCTGGACGCTACTCATCAAAATCGAAATTTAGAGACCAAGATCAGACTTTTTGGTTGGGTAGAAGGCCGGGCTTGATCAGACCCTAGTTCGGGACTTTGATCAGAAAAGTGGAAAATTAGGGCTTCTGCAAAAACGGAAATTTTTGAAATCTATGACCACGGCTGGAAGCTCCTCATAAAATTAGAAGCTTAGAGCTTTGGATCAAACCTTTTGATGGGGCAAAAGAGTGGGATTCATAAAACCCCAATTCGGGGTCACGTCTAGTGAATCTGGAAGTTTCAAAGGAAAAATTGAGGAGTGAAACTTTGCAGTTTTCAAATTCTGAATATACCAACTTGATCAGCTCATCAAGGCGCATATTTCTATCCTTTCGAAAGTTTGAATTTTTGGGGTTTCTCTGACAAACCCATATCCAGCTCCAGGTCCAGTTCTTGCAAATCAAGTGGATTGGGTTAATCCTAGAAGAAGATGGATTGGTCACCTGTATAAGTGAAGAAGTTCCTGTTTCAGAGGGAGATGAGGCTAAGGCCTTACATAAGAAGATTACAAGCAATATCAACAGGTATGAATTATCCAGGTATGTTTCGAGATTTGTTCATGATTAAGTTTATGGTATATTTGTCTTCATATTATTACAGTTAGTACAATCTTGATTAAATCTAGACTTGTCGTATCACCTTAATAAAATTATGAATGCACGATAAAAGATATTCATTGATTAGGGTGTTGACATTTATGATTGTACTAATGCATTATTGTATTGTATGAGGTTTATGTTGTCTTCTAACACAAAAAGGTACACCAAGAAAGTCAAATCATGTTCTACTTCAAGAACATATGCTCATGGTGACATGAAGACAAAGATTCATCCATTGTCATGGATCACATAGAAGAACTACTTTCGAGGTATGTATAACTTGGTTCTACAATGGTTAACTTATGAGACATGCAGGTTACTAGCACAAGTCACTGAAGAGAACCAGAAGACATTATGCGGGTATGTTAGACATATCTAGCTAGCATGCTAATCCAGGTACGTTTTCCTATATCAAGCTAGAATCCTACCTTGTGTTAGGATCTTATACTGTTGTGTTGTTGATAATGATTATTCATGAAGTCATAGGTTTGAATAATCATGGTTGTATGCATATTATGTTTCTTACCATAATTGATGATATGACTAACCAGAAGAATCATGAAGGTATAGGTTTGAATAATCACGGGTTTTATGCATATTATATCTCTTATCTTGATTGATGATTCAACTAACCAGAAGAGTCCTATGATCAAATAAGAATATGTATGAGTAAAAGAAGACTTCCCTGAAACCTTGAATACTAATGTTTATTATCTCTGAATGATCATGACTATACATGTTTAAGATTATACTAATAAATGTGTGATTATGTATGAGACCTCAAGGATAACACAATGATGATACTAATAAGCATGCATAGTAATTAAGGATGGATGCAAGTTCAAGGACAAGTAATCCAGGAAGCAAAGATCAAGAGGGAGCACACTCTAGTTGTTCCTGCAAGAAAGCAAAGGAGCACACTGCAGTAGTTTCTGCAAGGATGCAGATATTCAGAGGGAGTTGAACACTTCTCACAATCCACATAAGAATGGAGTTGCAAAAAAGAAGCAAAGACTAAGAGGGAGTCAACCCAACAAACAAACAAAGATAAGTATTTGAATTGTCATTACTTGCATATTTTATTTTTTAAATAATATTGTTCAATAATGTATATACTGATGTTCCTAGAATTAGGTTGTGTATTATGCATATTAGAATAGTTGCATTGATGAATAGTATACTACTAATATGCATAGGTAAGTGGCCTATGGCACTGTACAACATTCCATTGCTACTTATCTAGAATGAAACCTCTTTGCTGACATGTTGGGAGTTGTGCACACTCTTAACAATGTTCTGGTAGAGATTGGAAGGCATCTAGAAAGTTACGGGATATGGATAAATGTTGTATTGAAGCATTGGATAAGATAATTGCATGACTGTATGACATATTTCTTTATGTGTAAGAATTTGTTCTGAAAACTATGAGATCTTTTGTAATCATGCAATTTAACTTGTTGTGTAGGAAAGATCATATGCCATCTCCTACAAAAGAAGAACTGCAACATTTGTTCAACAACAAAATTATCTATTGAAGATATTGAAGTTCCCAGGATATGGGAAGAATGCCATGATCCATCGATCATGAAGAATGATGTTTGGGATGTAGTCCCAAGACCTGAAGAGAAGTTTGTTATGACTTCCAAATGGAACTATCAGATCAAGCATGTTGCAGATGGCATCATTGAGAAATATAAAAGTGATGAAATAGAAGATGCACCAGATGGCTTTCAAGATAGCATGGTGTAGTCATATATGTGTGCAGAACTTGGTATGGTAGGATAGACAACTTTCTATCCAGTTTGGGATTTACCAAGAATAAAGTGGATTCCAACCTTTTCTACAAGGTTGAGGAAGGCAATCCAATGATACTACTTTTGTATGTGGATAACCTATTTGTTACAGGTGAAGATAGATTGATTTCCGACACGCAGCAGAAGCTTGCTGCCGAGTTTGAGATGAAGAACTTGGGGATGATGCACTATTTGTTTTTGGTATGGAGGTATGGTAGAGTGCAGATGGAATATTCCTTGGACAAGGGAAGTATGCAGTAGAGATCCTGAAGAGGTTCAGGATGATGGATTGCAAGGCCATGGCCACACCTATGACATCGAATCTGAAGCTTCTTTGTGATGCTTCATCTGAGCCGGTTGATGTCTCTATGCATCGTCAAATGATTGGGTCCTTGATGTACCTGACGAACACGAGACCAGACATTTGCTTTGCTGTGAACACATTAAGTCAGTTCCTGACAGATCCAAGGAGTGTTCACCTAGTTGTTGTAAAGCATGTTCTGAGGTACCTGAAGGGTACAATGGATTATGGGCTCAAGTATGAAGCGAATCAAAAGTTTAACCTACAGGGTTATGTTGATTCAGATTGGGCAGGTAGTGCTGCAGATAGGAAGAGCACATATGGGTGTTGCTTCAGTATGGGATCAGGTGTGATCTCTTGGATCAGCAGGAAGCAGTCCTGCGTAGCACTGAGTACAGTTGAGGTAAAGTATGTTGCAGCCTATTCAGCTAGTTGTGAGGCAGTATGGCTACGGAAGCTACTATCTGAGTTATTTGATCTCCCATTCGAGGCTACTGGTATCTTCTATGATAACCAAAGTTGTGTGAATCTGTCTGAGAACCCAGTGTTTCATGACAGGTCGAAACACATAGAGATCAAATATCACTATATCAGGGATATGGTGCAGAGAGGAGCTGTGAAGCTCCTGTACGTTGCGATGGATGAGCAGATTGTAGATGTGCTGACAAAGCCACTAGCCAGGGTGAAGTTCGAGTACTTCAGAGAGAGGCTTGGCGTTCTTCAGATCGAGGACACTTCGAGGAAGAAGTGATGGACACATTTACTGAAGCCGTTCCAAGCATGTTGGAAGAAGGATCCTTCACATGGCTGTGGATGTAAGCGCTGGATGATGAGCATCAGGATGATGTTCTGGTTTCTGCTTGGATATGATCAGTTGGATCATTTTTATGTATGTATGTATGCATCATGTTGGATGCTGGATATGATTAGTTGGATCATTTATATGTATGTACGCATCATGTTGGATGCTGGATATGATCAGTTGGATCATTTATATGTATGAACGCATCATGTTGGATGCTGGATATGATCGGTTGGATCATGTGTATGTATTTTTGTATATGCATCATGTAGGATGCTTGGACCATGTATCTGTATATGTATCAGATGGATACATTGTATGTATCAGGTGGATACATTGTATGATTAGGTGGATCATGTATGGTGATATGTATCATGTATTTGTATCAGGTGGATACATTGTATGATTAGGTGGATCATGTATGATGATATGTATCAGGTAGATACTTGGTTTGCATCAGGTAGATGCATTATATGATCAGGATGATCGTGGATGATGAGCTTCAAGATGTTGCTCCAGATGACATGCAGTAGGATGTTGCAGTGATGATGATCAGGATGATCCTGTGTACATTAGGATGATGTATGGTGAGTATCAGGTTGATACTGTATGGTCGTGGATCAGGTTGTGCAGATGAGCATATAATTTGGCCTTGGGAGATTTGCAGATAGTCTTTCTAGGTTTTGCCTATGGGATGTAATTCGTTGCCCTGGGATATCTGGCAAATGCTCTTTCGAGGTTTTGCTTTGGGAGGACATATAATTTGGCCCTGGGAGATCTACAGATAGTCTTTCGAGGTTTTTCCTATGGCATGTAATTCGTTGCCCTGGGATATCTGGCAGATGCTCTTTCGAGGTTTTGTCCTATGGCATATAATCTATCCCTGGGAGATCCGATAGGTTGGGCTGTGTGCCCGTAATTAGTCATGGGATGCTCTTGCGAGGTTTTTCCATGACCACATGTAATTCGTGCCCTGGGAGATCCTATAGGTAGAGCTATGTGCTCGTAGCAGCCTGGGATGCTCTTGCGAGGTTTTGTGGTGACCACATGTAATTCGTGCCCTGGGATATCCTACAAGTAGAGCTGCATGCTCATAACAGCCTGGGATGCTCTTGCGAGGTTTTGTGGTGAGGTCACATATAATATGGCCCTGGGAGATCCTATAGGTAGATCCATGTGCTCATAACAGCCCGGGATGCTCTTTCGAGGTTTTGTGATGCACGTAACAAGTCCTGAGGATTCCACAGTATGGCCAGTGATGACGAAGACCTGCAAGTGGTGGGCCTACATCCAGTATGAAAAAGGACTGGCTCTATAGAACTTCCTATGATGATTAGATTCAGAGATTGATTGAGATAGCAGCAGTAGTGACGATGATGATGACTCGATGACGATTATCCAGTGACGATGATCAAGAGAAGAAGACTTGTGCTAGAAGACCTATGCTGAGAAATACCTTCCTAGTTAAGAGGGAGTGTTGATGTATATGTAACTTCAGAATATATTTCATATATGTATATTGTATTCCTATAGTGATGTTATTATTCCTCTATATGGAAGTGTCATCATTTATATTGTAAGTGTCGTAACTTATACTTGATGGGTTATTAGACCACCTTGTTGGGGTCGACCCTGTATAATCATGTGGGTCAAAGGGTTATTAGACCACCCTAGTGGGGGTCGGCCCAGTCAGCATTATGTTAAGTGGTTAAGCTGAGGCCGACCTAGTTGAGTAAAGGTCAAGTCAAGTTAGTGTATAAATAGAGAGTGTGTCTCTCTCATTTTACACATTCTATTCTCTCACTCACACTGTGGAGAGTGGCGCACTTGTGGAGGAGGAGGCTCTGCTGCTAGGAGAAGACTATCTCTTGTATTCTGGTTGTATCATTGCTCTATCTATCTCTAAGGAAGTTATTGGGGTTTTTCACCTTTATGGTTTTCCCCAAGTAAAGTCTGTGTCTCTTGTGTGCTTGCATTATTGTGTCCATGATTGATATGTTGTAGAATTTTTGTACATGTTGTTCTCTCAGTTAAGATCCTAGATCAGATTGAAGTAAATTCTGAAAATTTAACACCTCTCTCCTTTCTAACCATCTACAAAGTCAATTTTAGAAACTCATTTTGTATAAAAACCATGGAGGTTAAAGAATATTGGTTACTTTTACTAGTATAGTGATGATGTTAATAGGCATGCTTGGGTTCCTTCTGCTATTGAGTACTGATTGTAATGGAAGTTACAATATGTATGTGGTGAGAATTATATGAATCTTTATTGATTTATGGAAGTCCTTTTTGGTTGTATTATGAAGGTTATGAATGAAAATAGAGTATTTATCCCTTTGATTTTAAATTTCATGTTTAATTTGTCTATATGTTCAGTATGGTTTATTGTATCTAAATTGATCCAACTAAATATTGGTTTTAATTATTTTTGTTTCACATCTTATGTATGTTATTTATTACTAAATAGTCATAATATTAGATGTTGAGCTACTCATATGACTAAAATTTGCATTCATCCCCTTGGATTATTCCCCCATATTTCCATAGTGTTAGCTTCACTTTAGGAGGGACCTCATTCCCCTAGGGAGGATTGAAAACGACAGCATATCTAGACTACAATAAACGTTGTTGGCCCTTGCATGATTACCTTCTCTCAACCAAATTCCAAGAACACCTATCTTTGTATCTCATCTTTATGTGATCTACATTCACTTAGTAAAGCACAATGTTATGTTATTCACACCATTTCATGTGGCTAACATTTCATGATACTTTGTATCGCTATGGTAAAAAATATGATGTTTGTGGAACTACCATGATAAAAACATATTACTTATGGCCTAATCCAAATTAAATCTATATCACAATATATCCGATATTCCTTCAAAAAAAAAGATTAGGTTATATATATAACCTAATCTTTTTTTTGGAAGGAATATCGGAAATATTGTGATATATATTTAATTTGGATTAGAAGTAGGGTGTCCAAAAATATTTCATAAACAAAATTCAAATTAAAAATAAGGGTTGGATCATGCCAACACACACAATCCTGGATTCAGTCATGAGTAAGAGTAGAAAGTGTGGATTGGCTCATGTAAAAACACCAATAAAAATGTCAAAGCCAAACACAAACACAAAGGGAATTCACCCAAGGAATAAAGAAACTAAATAATGAGTGCCTGAATCACAAGGGGAGGCTAGCCATAATAATAAGGAGACTTCCCCTAGCCTGAATTCAAATAATAAAAAACAATGGGCTCAAAGGAATCCCACCCTTCAGGGGGGGATCTAGGAGCCTAGGCCTCTTTAATAGTTGTATCAATAGTGAGATGAAGAATTACCAATTCATAGGGGTTGTTCTTATATATATATGATCTCTCTTATCACTCACTAACCTATTGGACTTCCTTATGTAGGAACTTTGTGGGGAAAGCATCTGGATCCATCATATAGATAATTCCAATTCAAGTAGAGATAAATGACCTAGTGGCTAACAAAATGAGGATTCTAGGTGGTTACATGACAAGTAGGTGTGGATGTACCCTATGCATGGTACATAGCGATATGTGATTATAATCACCATATACTAAAGGTGCTCCATCACCAACTGTACCCTATGGGACTGTAATTAAATTTTCATAATTAATTATGCATATATTAGCATAACATCATGCCAAGAGAAATGGTTGGACACCACATGTCAAGGTGTGATTGCATTATTTCCAAATCTAAAATACCTCTTTGAATTTCAAATGTATCCAAGTGGTATTAAACCCCATGGCCTTCGTAAGGTGATCCTCTAGCAAGCTACTTCACACATAAAATGAGGTTGACAAAAATTGTTCACAAACAAATTCTACATAGTTGGACCCAAACCTTCTTAGAAATAATATAAAACTCAAAGAGGTGATTAAACATTTCATTACATCCACATTGTGGACACCATGGGTTTTTTACCCTCATATCATTCAATCTTGTGTCAACAGTGAGATCCCCCACCAATTTTAGGTTCAATAATTAGTTTGTAGACATCTTAGAGACAAAATAAGCAATATTTTTGTTGTGAGCATAGGTACCAGATTTTACTATGCCAACCTTCAAATTTATGGTTGGAATAAATCCACTTGTTTCCCATGGTTAACATGTATCATTTTAAAGCAATTTCCTTGTTCGTTGATTAGAGGGAAAGTTTAAGCTAAAGTTATTATTGGATTATAATAACCTCAATGTGATTCATAATAATCATGTTAGCATTACTCAACATATAAGTTCTTTTAGGTTAAGAAATGGAATCTAGCCACAAATCATCATCATATTGAATTCCTCTCCAAAATATATCTAGTACTAAGGATCAAAAGTATTCAACCAATGATTTCCTATCAAAAAAAAAATGGGGACCACAATACACTATGGTAATTAAAAGATAGCCTAGTTCCAAGGGAAGGCTCCTTCCAAGCCAGTGAAGGTATAAATGCCTTCTAGGTCTTTCAAATATTATATATAATAAATGTGTTACACTAAATAACCTTAGAGGAGGATAGGAATGTTGTTTGAAACTAGAGGACTTACTAGGATTTTTATCACAAGTGCCATCTTTGTTGAACTGAATATCTTACTAGGATTTTCTATTCTTCTTAGCCTTTAACAACATAAATCACCCATTTGGGACAAACCACCTGAGGATGAATTATATTCTTAAGCATCCCTAATCCATCCATTTACTTAAGGGTCACAATAAAGAGTCAACTTGGCCTTATTAAATCTAGGTCATTTATTAGGTTTATCCTAGAGAAACCTACAAAGATAATTTTCTAGTTGGTCATATGATGCTTTAGAAGGGACCCAAGAAGAAGAGTAGTAGACATGAGTGTCTGGAAACACCTTGGTATATATTTGAATCTTAGTGTCCAATGCGAGGGGATAGTTACCCACTTCATGATATTTTTTCCACCTTTTGGAAACCCACTTCCTAGGGTTTCAAGGGGGCTAGTTGAAAGACAAACATGATTCCAAAAAACTTAAATATTTTTCTCAACAAATGAATGACTAATTAAGGGATTATGTCCATGGAGGCATTTCCCTCTAACTCTATTTGTACAACGAAGTCTTTTCCCACTAGACATTAGAACTTGAGGGAGAATGAAAAAAGTTCCATGCACTCCATAGTGTCTTACTATGATTTTTTTATCCTCAATCATACTCAAGAATTAAAAAGGAAGCATATACAGAATGGCCATTGACAACTTGCTTCCTTCGGGTTTAGGAAGTGGAATTCCTTAAATATGATTGATGGAAACCCTAGAATTGATCGCTTGTGAAATGATCTTTTGTCACCATAATGTATAATGCAGAAGCTAAGGGAAAAAAATTTCAAATTTTCCTAAACAATGTTATGCCCCTAGATTCACATTAGTTGATAGAGAGACCCTTTTTTGACACTTTTGAGGAATATGGACACAAAACCTAAGGCTTTTAACATGGGAAAAATAGAAATTCCGCTCAACTCTATCACAAGCATTTCGAAAATAAACTTATAAACAAATGATGCATCCATTCTAAAAGAATGATCCCATTCCATGCCCTCCCACATAGAAATAATGTTGTCTACAATGTACCTTATGTTGATGTATTTGTAACTTCGGAAGATAATCACTTGTATATTACATTTGTACTTTATTGTATCCCCAATGGAGATGTATTATTGCTCCGATTGGAAGTGTTGTCATTTGTAGTTGCAAGTGTTGCAAGTTACATTGTAAGTGTCGTAACTTATATTTGATGGGTTATTAGACCACATGTGTGGGGTCAGCCCTATATGTGTCATGTGGATGGGTTATTAGGATTCCTTACGAAGTCGGACCAATTAGGGTTAAAGGAAGGTCAAGTCATTGTATAAATAGAGAGTGTGTGTGTCTCATTCTATTCATTCACTCACTCATCCAACTCGCATAGTTGAGAGAGAGGAGTGCGCACAAGTGGAGGAGGAGTAGCTGCTGGTGTCATCTATATTTTGGGGATTGATCTTTGTGTGTCGCGTCCCCTTCTCTCATTCCAATGCAAGGAAGGAAACATGACTGACTTACCGGGCTTATTGACACTCTCAGCCCCATACATTACTCATTAATTCATAACAATTAAAATCTTCTTGTGTGCAGACTCATACTTCAAATAAACACAGCGAAAATAAACATACTAGCAAGCACACAAACAGTAATGCATCTTCATAACTAACATAGGCATAAGATGATTCAACAACCAGGGATTTCAATTCCATTCCCAGTCTATGCACAGACTTAATGTCGATTTTATTAAGACAATCATTTCATTTCATTAACATGAGCAATTAGCATTCAAAATTAACACATTGCAAAACACATAATGCATATAATTTATAACACAGAGAACACTTATCTTTGTGATGAAGTTGTCCAACAGCCGGCTATGTGAGACCAACATTCCACCCAACCATAGATCTTTGTCCAGCTTGTATTCTTTCAGCTGAGAGATCACCCCCGAGCTGGGTTGTGTATCCACTAAGGAGGAACTAAACATGCTCACTCACAGCCATGGTTTCACTCAACAGTTATGCTAAGCCAACTTACAGTTGGGTTTGTCGAGCATATGAAAGACAAAGGAGGGAAATGCTAAGCCAGTGAGCTCAACCACAGAGCTACAGGCATCTCAAATTAATTCAGCAGTCAGCTTACCCACATTAACTACCACACCCAACACAAGGAAGGTCACCTTTCTCTCTTACACAGTCCATCAGGCATCCCTTCCCTCCAGTGCTCTTCAGGGTGGGAATAGAAAGGTCCAGCTGCTAATCCTTGAGATTCTAGCCTTCACTAGGTTTATCAAGCAAACCCATCCTCTGTTCAGTCATTTACAATTGGATTTATCACAATTGTGTTCATCAAATAACTCTATCCCGCCACTAGTTTTATGGGATGTAAAAACTGGGTTTTCCAATGGATTTTGGGGTATCTAATACTCTCAAATTCGCCCCAAGGTTAATATCTATGGATCCCTCATTGGATTTCACTGTCAAATACCAAATTTGGGCATTTTTGGCTCTTCAAAACGTGGGTTCTTTCCAAGTTGCGATTTCTGGTTTTGCTCACTGCTGGGAATTCGTTTTTGGATGAAAAATGATGTTGGTGACCTCCACAATGGAATTGGAATGAGGAAGAAGCAACTACCATGAGGTAGAGTCACTTGTGGTACAAGAAAACAGAGCCCATACCTGCAAATATGAATTTCTAGGCTTCCCATGCTCCATTGAAGCCGTGGACTAAAATCTTCAACTACTTTCTTACAATAGAAATAAATGTCATCAAGGAGAGTCAAATGGGTTCTCACAATGACATTTGGAAGCCTATGGTTCATCCCCACAGCCCCCTTACCACCCCCTAGTGGATACACATGGCCTCTTCTCATTCCTTGCTTCCATATCCAATTTTTGTATTTTATTGAAATCTTAACATTTACATCAATTTACAATATTCCATGGCTTAATAGAACATGGGTATCAAATATCAAATACTTACTTGTTTTAAATAAAATACGAACATACACTAGCGGGCCCTTGGCCTTGAGCTCCATGCTAGGGAAACATGCAACGCATGTCTACAATATTTACATTAGAAGCCAATATTTCATAAGGGTAAAAATTGGAGTATTACATTCCCCTCCCCCTTAGAACAACACCATCCTCGGTGTTCTCAAAACTGAACAAAAATGGGAATGCCTCTCTCATGGCATCCTCCAGCTCCCATGTAGCCTCATCGGGGCTAAGGTTCTACCATTGGACCTTTACTTGCCTGATAGCTCTGTTCCGGAGCAAAGTGACCTTCTTGTTGAGGATGTGTATAGGCTCTACTTAGAACTCTCCCTCGGGTTCCACTTGTATCACATTCCAATCAATCATATGATTATGATCATGTAAATACTTCTTAAGCAAAGATACATGGAAAAAATTATGAGCTCTTATGTTAGAAAGTAGTGCAAGTCTATATGCAACTAGCCCTATCCTATCTAGGACTTCAAATGGCCCACAATGTCTTGGTGACAACTTGGCACAACTCCCTAACTTGAGGGAACTCTTCCTTGGTTTCACTCTCAATTAAACATGATCCCCAATATAAAATTCCTTATGCACTCTTTTCAAGTCTGCATAACTCTTCTACCTGTCTTAAGCTGCCTTTAAATTCTGTCTAATCTTAACAATTTCCTGTTCCATTTTCTTGATCATCTCTGGTCCAAGTACTACCGTGTTCACTGGGATGTCCCAATTCATTGGAGTCCTACATCTCTTGCCATACAATGCCTCAAATGGACTCATTCCCAATGATGCATGATGTCCATTATTGTATGCAAATTCTACCAAGTGTAGGAAATCTTCCCAGTTGGATGGTTTATCTATCACATACATTCTCAGCATGTCTTCAAGAACCTAATTCACTCTCTTAGTTTGGCCATCTGTTTGACGATGATATGCTGTACTGAATTTCAATTTAATTCTCAATTCCTGAAATAATCCCTTCCAAAAATTGGAAGTGAACTTTGTATCACGATTAGAAATTATTGCCTTAGGCAATCCATGCAACTTGAATATCTCTCTCATGATGATATTCGCAATGTCACTAGCTTTGTGAGTGGACTTTATTGGAATAAAGTGAGCTACCTTTGATAGCTTGTCCACCACAAACATGATTGAATCATGCTTCTTCACTGTCATGGGCAGACCTGTTATAAAATCCATAGAGATCACTTTCCACTTCCATTCCGAAATGGGTAAGGGCTGCAACAATCCTGCTGGATGTTGGTGTTCTGCCTTGACTTGTTGGCACTTCTTACACCTAACAATATACTCAGCTATGTCCTTCTTCATACCATGCCAAAAGTATTGCTTTCTTGCTGTTGTTATAGTCTTCTGATATTTTGGATGTCCAGAGTATGGTATTTGATGAATTTCATCCATCACTAGCTTCTTCAAATTTGCACTATTTGGAATGTACAATCTATCCTTGTAGATGAGGATATTGTCCTCACCAAGCTGATATCTCGGACACTTTTCATCCACATTACCCTACTGCAACCTCTCTTTAATTTGAAGGCAAGTTCCATCACTGTTCTAGGCCTCAAGAACCCTTGTCTTCAAATCCGATTTACACATACTTACTGCTGCAACATGAAATTTTCTTCTAAGAGCATCTACAACCTTATTCTCATTCCCTTTTACATGCTTAATTTCAAAATCAAACTCACAAAGGAACTCCATCCATCTAGCTTGCCTGGCATTCAAGTTTGGCTGATCAAACAAATACTTCAAACTCATGTGGTATGTTCTAAGCTCGAATCTTTTACCCATCAAATAATGTCTCCACATCTTAAGAGCATGTACTATGGCTTCTAATTCTAAATCATGTGTGGCATAATTCTTTTCATGTTCTTTTAACTTCCTTGACTCATAGCAAATCACAACGCCTTCTTACATGAGCACTCCACCTAGCCCTTCAATGCAAGCATTTATGCACACCACGAAATCTTTCTTTGGATTTGCTATCTTCAAAACAAGAGCGTTGGTAAGCAACTCCTTTAACTTCTGAAAACGTTTCTCACATTTTTCAGACCATACAAGCTTGATGTTCTTTCTTTGCAATGAAGTGATCGGATGAGCTATCCTGGAGAAGCCTTCAATGAACCTTCTGTAGTAACCAGCAAGACCCATGAAAGATCTAACATTTGAAACATTCTTTGGAGTAGACCAATCCATGATGGAATTAATCTTCTTTGGATCCACTGCAATTCCTTCTTCAGAAATGACATGACCCAAATATTGAATCCTCTTTTGGTAAAACTCACACTTGCTTAACTTAGCATACAACTGATGTTCTCTAAGGACTTGCAGCACCATCTTTAGATGTTCTTCATGTTCTTCTTCATTCCTTGAATAGACAAGAATGTCATCCAAGAACACAATCACAAACTTATCCAAATATTTGTTGAAGACACTATTCATGAGACACATGAACATGGCAGGTGCGTTGGTAAGACCAAATGGCACCACCGTGAACTCATAATGACCATATCTAGTTCTGAAAGCCGTCTTGTGAATGTCGTCTTCTTTAATTCTCACTTGATGGTAGCCAGACCTCAGGTCAATCTTTGAAGACACTTTAGCTTCCTTCATTTGATCAAACAAGTCATCAATTCTTGGCAATGGATACTTGTTCTTGACTGTCACTTTATTGAGCTTCCTGTAATCAATACATAGCCTTAGAGTCCCATCCTTCTTCTTGACAAATAACACCGATTCTCTCCAAGGAGACACACTAGGCCTGATATACCTTTTGTCCATTAATTCTTGTAGCTTCATCTTCAATTCTACCAACTCTGGTGTACTCATTCTATAAGGAGCTTTGGAATTCGGTGCTGCCCCTGGAACAAGATTGATGGTAAAATCAATATCTCTTTGGTGGTAGTCCCGGAACTTCATCCGGAAATACATCTTGGAACTCTTGCAACATTGGAAAGTCTTCAATCCTTGGTCCTTTGTCCTCTGATGAATCTGACATATAAACTGCATACAATTTACAACCTTTCTTTTAGAAATTTTTCAACTGCAAGGCTGAAATTTATCTTACTGAAACTTGCTTGGGATTTCCTCTTACCAATCTTGGTTTTCCTTCTTCGTCCATGCATTCAAGTGATTTCTCATAACAGTCCAATTTGGCTCTATGTTTTTCCAATCAATCCATGCCAATCAAGGCATCATACGATCCCAATGGTAGTACATTTAAATCTGCATGTGTGTGGAGTCCATTCATTTCTAGAGGGCACTCCACCACCACTTCACTAACCTTTCTCTTGGTCCCTGTGGCTAATTGAACTAGCCAAGATTTATTATGCTTCACTTTTCTAAGAGAACAACCTTCAACCACTTTTGGAGAAACATAACTATGAGTAGATCCTGGATCAATCAAAACAGAAATAGATTGCTTAGCAACCTTACCTTCAACTTCCACCACTGATGATTGATGGTCTGCTTGATGATTATCCAATGCTACATAAATTTGAGGCGCTTCCCTTGCCATGTCCTCCACTGTAGTTGCTCCCTTTAAGTTGTGCAACCTTCGGGAATTATCCTTTCGATGTGGACAATCCTTCAGCATGTGGTTTTCTCCACATCCCCAACACTAAAGCGGTCCTTTGATGATTTGTCTACTGCTACTACTGGTTTGAATCCACTCCTTGCTTGCTTCCCCTGTGGAAAGGTTCTAGGTTGGTCTATGAATGGTGGCTTGAAGCCACTCTTCTTTTGATCAAACATCCCTCTTGGATTTCCTTTCCATGTTTGGTTAACCTCTGATTTTCCTTTAGTCTGCTCATAACAATGCATTTCCATTCTAATGGCTTCATCAAGACTTGGTGGATTAACAAATTCAATCCTATCTCTGAAACATTGAGGTAGACTCCCAAGAAAGCATTTGATTTTTACTCTCTCATCTTTGATATAGTCAACATACTTCAATAATTCCAAAAATTTGTGGACATGCTCTTCCATAGATTTTTGCCCCAATCTGATTTCATTGAACTCTTTTCTCTTACTATCATAATACCTAGCAGAAAGGTATTTCTCCTTAAAGTACTTCTTGAATCTCTCCCAACTGATCTTCCTCTCACTGATTCCTTTCACTTGCAAGAGATTGTCCCACCAAATTGAAGCTCTGCCATTTAGATTATAAATCGCAATTCTGGCTTTCTCATTTCCTGAGTAGCCTTGAATTCTAAAATATTTCTTCATTCCAAGAAGCCATGCCTCTGCCTCTTAGCCAGTCTTGTCTTCTCCATCAAATGTGGGAGGCCTTGCCTTCTTGAATTCTCCCTGTGGGATGCCTTTGAACTTCTTTCTTCCATCAAATCTCCTAGGTGCATGCCTTGGACTTCTTTGAGAACCTCTGGATTCGCATGACCTACTGGAAGAGGATCTAGAAGAAGATTTTCTATGCTTCTTGCTCATAGAGCTCTTCCTTGGGCTTGGATTCCTCTTCTTTGAACGACCTCTAGAGCGACTCTCTACCTCTCTTCCTTCTTCACCTGCATTGCTTGGGTTGGACCCAAGGTTTATCCTCTGCTGCATATTAGTGAGCCTTTGCAAAATAGTAGCATTGAGTTGGTTTTGTTCTTCTTGAGCCTTCATCAATCTTTATTAAATCACCATGGTTTCAACCAAGTTCTGGGGAGTCACCTGATTCCTTCTCCCATTGGATTCAGTCTCAGCATTCTCTTCATGCACATTTTCTCCTAGGATGTCTTCTTCATGCTCATAAGGATCTTGAGCATCATTTATGGTCACCATTTTTCCTGTATGCTACCTTTGCTAAAATTATTAATTTTATGAGCTGCAAGCACTGTGGATTATGAAAATATTTGTTAGACATCATAAGAATGCATCTATAACTATACAACAATCAATATTTAACATAATCAACTCATGGAATAATTCACATAGCTGTTATGAATTCATTTCTTTTGCCCATTCATGCAATTCTGGAAATTGCCCATATTGTCAACAATTTGACAAACCGTCACTGGCACTTTTCTGCTCTAATTATCTATGATGTCTGATGTCCCCCATTCAAATTCTTCCTATGCAAAATTGTTCCCTGCTAGATAAGATTTCCAATGCTTGTCCACTTTCTCCATTCCGACATCGGGTGTGGAAACTACATCACTTTAAAAATGACAACTTTTACCAATAATTCTGCACCTTTTACACAGTTGTATTTTGGTCCGGAATGCCAATTTCGGCCACCTGTGGAAGAAAATCTATGAGGAATCACAAAAAAATTTCTACCAAGCGAAGTTGGTCTATATAAAAAGGAACGCTTAGCAACTCATGAATCTTTGTTCCAATGCACCATTCGTCTTCTATAAAATTATGGGTTTGACTACTTTCCACTTTTCACATTTTTCCAAAATTCCAATTTTTGGACCAAAAATCCAAACACAAATTTTGAAAATTCGCGTTCCCGAAACCCGAAACTCGACAGCCCGAAAGCCGAAAAATTGCGGGTTCAAAGTTTTGGAAATCCAAATGCAAATTTTGAAAATTCACGTTCCCGAAACCCGAAACCTGACAGCTAGAAAGCTGAAAATTGCGGGTTCGGAATTTCGGAAATCCAAACACAAATTTTGAAAATTCATGTTCCCAAAACACGACAGCCCAAAAGCAAAAAATTGCGGGTTCGGAATTTCAGAAATCCAACCGCAAATTTTGAAAATTCGCGTTCCCAAAACTTGAAACCCAACAGCTCGAAACCCGGAAATTGCGGGTTCAGAATCTCAGAAATCCAACCGCAACTTTTGAAAATTCGCATTCCCGAAACCTGAAACCCGACAGCCCGAAAGCCGAAAATTGCGGATTCGAAATTTCGGAAATCCAACCGCAAATTTTGAAAATTTGCGTTCCCGAAACCTGAAACCCGACAGCCCAAAAGCCGAAAATTGCGGGTTCGGAATTTTGGAAATCCAACTGCAAATTTTGAAAATTCGCGTTCCCGAAATGCGAAACCCGACCGCTCGAAACTACGAAAAACACCTACGTTTTCTGTAACTTCCGGGGTTCATAACTTCCTCATCCCTTGGCCAAATGAGGCAAGTCTGGTACCATTGGAAAGTTGATGGAGAGATCTATGCAATGGTGTGATCCTCCCTCACACCTGAGAAATCTAACCCTGCCATTTTTTCAATCAAACATTCCACCCCATCTTCACCAATACTGCGTTAAAACCATTCTGTTACTTGTCGGTAACTCAGAATTTGGCCCAAGCAGCACCAGTGCTGCAAGCTGGGATCTGATACCACTCTGTAGCATCCCCTTCTCTCATTCCAATGCAAGGAAGGAAACATGACTGACTTACCGGGCTTATTGACACTCTCAGCCCCATACATTACTCATTAATTCATAATAACTAAAATCTTCTTGTGTGCAGACTCATACTTAAAATAAAAACAGCGGAAATAAACATACTAGCAAGCACACAAATAGTAATGCATATTCATATCTAACATAGGCATAAGATGATTCAACACATAGGGATTTCAATTCCATTCCCAGGCTATGCACAAACTTCATGTCGATTTTATTAAGATAATCATTTCATTTCATTAACATGGGCAATTAGCATTCAGAATTAACACACTGCAAAACACATAATGTATATAATTTACAACACAGAGAACACTTATCTTTGTGATGAAGTTGTCCAACAACTGGCTATGTGAGACCAACGTTCCACCCAACCATAGATCTTTGTCCAGCTTGTATTCTTTCAGCTAAGAGATCACCCCCGAGCTGGGTTGTGTATCCACTAAGGTGGAACTAAACATGCTCACTCACAGCCATGGTTTCACTCAACATCTATGCTAAGACAAGTCATAGTTGGGTTTGTCAAGCATATGAAAGACAAAGGAGGGCAATGCTAATCCAGTGAGTTCAACCACAGAGCTACAGGCATCTCAAATGAATTCAACAGTCAAGGAACCCACATTACCTACCACACCCAACACAAGGAAAGTCCCTCTTCTCTGCTGCACAGTCCCTCAAGTGTCCCTTCCCTCCAGTGCTCTTTAGAGTGGGCATAGAAAGGTCCAGCTACTAATCCTTGAGATTCTATCCTTCACTAGGTTTATCAAGGAAACCCATCCTCTGCTCAGTCATTCACAATTGGATTTATCACAATTCTGTTCATCAAATAACTCAATCCCGTCACTGGTTTTCTGGGCTATAAAAATTGGGTTTTCCAATGGATTTTGGGGTATCTAATACTCTCAAGTTTACCCCAAGGTTCATATCTATGGATCCCCCATTGGATTTCACTGTCAAATACCGAATCTGGGCATTTTTGGCTCTTCAAAACATGGGTTCTTTCCAAGTTGCAATTTCTGGTTTTGCTCACTGCTAGGAATTCGTTTTTGGATAGAAAATGATGCTGGTGACCTCCAAAATGGAATGGGAATGAGGAAGAAGCAGCTGCCATGAGGTAGACTGACTTGTGGTACAAGAAAAGAGAGCCCATACCTACAAATACGAATATCTGGGCTACCCATGCTCCATTAAAGCCATGGACTGAAATCTTCAACTACTTCCTTACAACAAAAATAAATGTCATCAACGGGAGTCAAATGGGTTCTCACAATGACGTTTGAAAGCCTATGGTTCATCCCCACATCCCCCTCACTACCCCCTAGTAGATACACATGGCTCCTTGTCATTCGTTGCTTCCATAGCCAGTTTTGGTATTTTATTGAAATCTTAACATTTACATCAATTTACAATATTACATGGCTTAATAGCACATGGGTATCAAATATCAAATACTTGCTTGTTTTAAATAAAATCCAAACATACACTAGCGGGGCCTTGGATTTGATCTCCACAGTAGGGAAACATACAACGCATGTATACAATATTTACATTAGAAGCCAATATTTCATAAGGGTCAAAATTGTGGTATTACATTGTGATCTTTGTATTGGGGCTTATTCTATCTCTAAGGAAGTTGGGGGGTTTTTCACCTTCTTGGTTTTCCCTGGTGAAATGCTTTGTGTTCATTCTCTCTTGTGATTGTTATGTTGTGCTTGTTATTCTCTTAGTGATCTTAGATAATATTAAATGAAATTATCGACAAATTAACATGGTATCAAAGCGGTACGAAGAAGAAGACACTATGCAGCTGCGAAAGCTATGGCTTCTTAATTTTTGGGTTTCTCTCCACAGTTCATCAAAGGCAAGAGGATAGATTAACTCTCCTAGCAAGGACGCATCTTTCTGTCGAGACAAAATTCAATTACGAGCATTTTCAGTTTTTGTCCTGTCACTACTACGGGAAATTAGGGTTTTGGAAAAAGTTGGAATTTTTGGAATCTGAGACCACGGCTGGATGCTCCTCAGGAACATTGAAATTTAGGGACCAAGATCAAACTTTTTGGTTGGGCAGAACCCCGAGCTCTATCAAACCCCCCGGGCTCTATCAAACCCTAGTTCGGGATTTTGATCAGAAAAGCGAGAAATTAGGGTTTCTGCAAAAGTTGGAATTTTGGAATTTGAGACCATATCTGGATGCTCCTCAAAAAAATTGAAATTTAGAGACCAAGATCAAACTTTTTGGCTGGGCAGAACCTCGGGCACTATCACACCCTAGTTCGGGATTTTGACCACAAAACCAGAAACTACAGATCCAAAAGTTTCAAAGTCAATTTTGAGAGGTCAAACTTTGCAGATTTAAAAATTGATGTATACCAGTTTAATTAGCTCAGTAAGACACATCTTTCCATCCAATCAGAAGTTTGAAATTCAAAGTTTGAATTTTTAGAGTTTCTCTAACAAACCCTAATCCAGCTCCAGATCCAGTTTCAAAAAATCAAGTGGTAAGACCTAAATCTTTTATTTACATTTGAGTTTCTCATTAAGATGTCTCACCACACCAAGCTTGAAGATAAGCTTGAAGGGGCTGATAAATTCCAAGCATGGAAGTATAGGATTGGGTTAATCCTAGAAGAGAATGAATTGGACACCTACATAAGAGAAGAGGTTCTAGTTCCAGAGAGAGATGAGGCTAAGGCCTTACACAAGAAGAACTTGGTCAAGGCCAGGAGAATCATTGTTGATTCTATCAAAGAGTAATAGGTAAGTAGCCTATGGTACTATACAACATCCCATTGCTACTTATCTAGAATGAAACATCTTTGATGACATGTTGGGAGTCGTGCACACTCTTAACAATGTTTTGGTAGAGATGGAAGGCATCTAGAAAGTTACCATATGAACACGGGATATGGACGAATGTTGTATTGAAGCATTGAATAAGATAATTGCATGCTTGTATGACATATATTCTTATGTGTAATATTTTGTTCTAAAAACTATGAGAAGTTTCTAATCATGCAATTGAATTTGACTTGTAGGAAAGATCGTATACAATCACCTACAAAAGAAGGACAACAACATTTGTTCCAGCGAGGAAGTTCAAAAAAACTACCTATTAAAGATATTGAATAATATGAAGTTCCCAGGATAAGGGATGCAGAATGGAAGGATGCCATGGTCAAGGAATACCATTCGATCATAAAGAATGATGTTTGGGATGTGGTCCCAAGACCAGAAGGGAAGTCTTTCGTGACTTCCAAAGTGGATCTACAAGATCAAGCATGCTGTAGATGGTAGCATAGAGAAATATAAGGCAAGGTTTGTGGCTCGTGGCTTCTCCCAGAAAGAGGGGATATATTATGAAGAGACTTTTGTACCTATAGCCAGATACACTTCCATTAGAACAGTACTTGCTCTGGCCGCGGTAATGAAGTGGAAGATACACCATATGGATGTCAAGACAACTTTCTTGAATGGTGTAGTCGATGAGGAAGTGTATGTGGAGCAGCCACTCAGTTTTGAGACACATGACAGGGAGTCATATGTGTGCAAGTTAAAGAAATCCTTGTATGGATTGAAGCAAGCACTCAGTACATGGTACAGTAGGATTGACAACTTCCTGACCAGTTTGGGATTTACCAAGAGTAAAGCAGATTCCAACCTTTACTACAAGGTTGAGGAAGGAAATCCAATGATACTTCTATTGTATCTGGATGATCTGTTTGTGACAGGTGAGGATAGGTTGATTGCCAACACGAAGAGGAAGCTTGCTATCGAGTTCGAGATGAAGGACTTGGGTATGATGCATTACTTTATAGGTATGGAGGTGTGGTAGAGTGCAGATTGAATCTTCCTTGAACAAGGGAAGTATGCAGTAGAGATCCTGAAGCAGTTCGGTATGATGGACTGCAAGGCCATGGACACACCTATGGCATCGAACCTGAAGCTATTGACTGATGCTTCATCAAAGTCAGTTGATGCCACGATGTATCATCAGATGATTGGGTCCTTGATGTACCTGACGAACACGAGACTAGATATTTGCTTTGCGGTGAACACCTTGAGCCAGTTCCTAACGGATCCTAGACATGTTCACCTGATTGTTGTAAAGCATATTCTGAGGTAGCTGAAGGGTACGATTGATTATGGGCTCAAGTATGATGCAGATCAAAAGTTGATCTTGGAGGGTTATGCTGATTCAGATTGGGTAGGCAGTGCTACAGATAGGAAGAGCACTTCGAGGTGCTGCTTCAGTATGGGATCGGGTGTGATCTCTTGGTTTAGCAGGAAGCAATCCTTTGTAGCATTGAGTACAGTCAAAGTAGAGTATGTCGTAGCTTGTTCTTCTATTTGTGAGGCGGTATGGCTAAGGAATCTACTATCTAATTTTTTTGATCTCTAGTTGGATGCTACTTGTATCTTCTGTGACAAAAACAATTGTGTGAAGTTTCCTGAGAACTCGGTGTTCCATGATAGGTCGAAGCACATTGAGATCAAATATCACTATATCAGAGATATGGTGCAAAGAGCAGTAGTGAAGCTCCAATTTGTTGCGATGGATGAGCATATTGAAGAGGTGTTGACCAAACCACTAGCTAGAGTGAAGTTCGAGTACTTTAGAGAGAAGATTGGTGTTCTTCAGATAGAAGATACTTCGAGGAGGAAGTGATGGGACACATTTGCAGGACACATTCCAAGCATGTTGGTAGGGGATCCTTGCCATGGATGTGGATGTAAGAGCTATGTGATGATAATCAGAACGATGCTTCGGATGTTGCTATGATGATCAGGTTGATCATGTGTGATGAGCATCAGGACGATGCTCCAGATGATATGCATCAGGACGATGATATGATGATGATCAAGATGATCATGTGATGATGATGTGCATCAGGATGATGCACTGTATGATGATGATCAATATGATCATGAGAATCAGGATGATGCTCCATGCGAGGAAGATCAGGTTGATCATGAGTATCAGGATGATACTTCGTGGCCGTGGATAGGTTGTGTGATAAGCATATAATATTGCCCTGGGAGATTTGCAGATACTCTTGCGAGGTTTTTCCTATGGTATATAATAGTTCTCTGGGAGATCTGGAAGATTATCTTTTGAGTTTTTGTCCGTGCCATGTAATAGTTCCCCAGGAGATCTGATAGGTTGAGCAGTAAGCTCGTAATCAGTCATGTGATGCTCTTTAGAGGTTTTTCTAGACCACGTGTAATTAGTCCTGGAGATCCAATAGGTTGTGCTAGCAACGTAAAAGTCCTGGGATGATCTTTAGAGATCTTGTCAATCGTGCTAGGCACATAAACGTTCCTAGGATGCTTTTTTAAGGTTTTGTGGTGGTCACATGTAATATTTCTGAGAGATCCGATATTTTGAGCAGTAAGCTCGTAATAAGTCCTGGGATGCTTTTTCGAGGTTTTGTTGATGCACGTAATTATCCCTGAGGATTCCAAAGGATGGCCAGCTCCCAGAGATGATGAATACCTACAGGAGGCTAGGCCTATATCCAACATGATAAACGGCTGGCTCTATAGAACTTCCTATGATGAGAATAATTGAGAGATAGCCCAGTGATCGAGAGGACGAGTACAACAGCAGTGACGATGATGCTCCCTGATCCAATGACAATGATCCAACTCCAGAATTGAAGACTTGTTGGTATGTGTATTGATGACCTCTATCAAGAGAATACCTTCCTAGTTAAGAGGGAGTGGTGATGTATTTGTAACTTCGGAAGATATTCACTTCTATATTACATTTGTACTTTATTGTATCCCCAACGGAGATGTATTATTCCTCCGATTGGAAGTGTCGTCATTTGTATTTGCAAGTGTCGCAAGTTACACTGTAAGTGTCGTAACTTATATTTGATGGGTTATTAGACCACCTATGTGGGGTCGTCCCTATATGTGTCATGTGGATGGGTTATTAGGATTCCTTAGGAATTCGGCCTAGTTAGGGTTAAAGGTAGGTCAAGTCATTGTATAAATAGAGAGTGTGTGTCTCTCATTCTATTCAGTCACTCACTCATCCAACTCGCATAGTTGAGAGAGAGGAGTGCGCACAAGTGGAGGAGGAGTAGTTGTTGGAGTCTTCTATCTTTTAGGGATTGATCTTTGTATTGGGGCTTATTCTATCTCTGAGGAAGTTGTGGGGTTTTTCACCTTCTTGGTTTTCCCCGGTGAAATGATTTGTGTCCATCGTCTCATGTGATTATCATGTTGTGCTTGTTATTCTCTTAGTGATCCTAGATAATATTGAATGAAATTATCAAAAAATTAACACCTTACCTGAGTGAAGTTATTCTGTTTTGGTTCAAGATGTTAAGCATGATATGCTTCAACAAAATATAGTAGGGATTTGTCTAAAATTTTGTAAGAGTTGTTAATCAAGGTGATAGCCCCTAACAGTCCATTGGCTCATACCTATACCTATAGAGGAAACTACCCTCTATACAGATGGATAAGGTCAAGGAAAAAAAAATCCCAACTAACCTTGTATAATTCACAACGGAATCCATCAAGCTGAATGGATTTATCATCTTTCATGTCATGAATGAGCAGAACTAGATCATGTATGGTCGAGGCTAGGTTACAAGCTTTCAATTGTTCATCTAAGAGCTTGCATGACACAACATGAAGACATTTCTAAGGTGTTGCTTGCTATTGAAAGGATAGGTTGTGAGATTGGAAAACATTATGATAATGGCATACAAATGCATTCTTGATCTCCTCTTTGTTTCTTTGTCTACCCATCGATGATTTTAAGGGAAAAAGGATTTCCTAACCTCCTTAGCTTCTCAAGATTTGAAAATGATTTGGTATATCTATCACTCTGTTTGAGCCAATGAAATCAAATACATATTTGAGTGCCTCTCACTTAGAGGGCATATTTATCCTATATAGGAAAATGAAGTGTAGAAACCTAGGATTGTTTGTATTTAGCATGAGGCACCCATTAAAGATTTTTCATAAGCCTTTCTAGCTCTTAATGCACCATCTAGTCGTGGTCCTAGTTAATGTTTTTAATTTATGAACCATTTCCTCGTTGGATTAAAACCATAATCCAAGAGTTTAGATTCTCCCACCATGTCATCCATTGCAAATTCCTACATGGTGGGGTGTATAGGATTCCTTTGTTCCAAATGTGAGCTAAATAACCTTCAGTTTTGAGGTGGGAGAAAGTAAGGATATATCAGGTTAAATCCATGTGAATACTTTGGATCCCTAGTAAATAGAGGACCAAATGGGTTGATGATCCGATTGAGTATTTATGCCCTCAACATGAATTGGGTATCCCCTAAACGTGTCAAATCAGAAGGATTTATGTTTGAGGAGTAGATCCCCATCTATCCTCTAGAAGATCTACTTATTTCATTTACAAAATTTGGTCCCATTGTGAACCATATTTCAAACATTTTTTTCTAGTGATTATGCCATTATTGTCAAATAGTCCATGGTGGGTGTTTAGGGATAACTAAGTTTTTTTCTTTTGACTTGCAGGCACATATGAAGGTATCCATCTTTGTCTTCTTTATATTCCACCATGTTAAATTACCATAAATTTATCCAATGGCGCATCGAGAAGGTTATTGACTATCTAATTCAAAAAAATTGCATAATTTTCCAACGTTATTGTAGGTGTAGATGTTGGCCAAGATAATAAGTTTCCCATTTAGCTGAAGGAGCACCCATGGAATTTTATGAGTGGGTCAATACCTCACACCGCATACTGTTAGAAACCAAGGGAGGTTCAATGATTGAATAAACCCCTTAAATACTTGAATTGTGATCAAAATAAAAAACCTTACTTCAAACCATATGACACACAAGGTGGTATGGAGCGTGAATCCCATGATTTTGACTTACTGCAAACATATAATATCTATCCCACCCAATGAAAACAATTGTTGCTAGATAAATTTTTTTATCTCAATATCATTAGGACACTAAACATCAAAGGAGGTCACTTTCATTAAAAATCTATATCCCTTTGCATATTTGCCTCATTATCCTCAAGGCATCATAGAGTGCCAAAGTAATTGCATACCAAAATACTCCCCTATGATGTTCACTCTTACCCTTTAGAATGGCTATCAATATCATTGGTTTATTTTCATTTTCATGTGAATGCAGGAGGGGCGGTGGTGAGAGACATGCTCGATATCTCTTGCCATCTTTTGGCTCCTAGGAGTGTCCTTGGATGCAACCAAATCCTCCTCCCCACAAGGGCTAACCACGTATGAGGCCTGAATAGGAAGAAATTTAGTGTTTGTGTCCTTTGTAGTCTATGTCTTAGCTATGTTAGTGTCTCCCCTTCTGCATGAATTCAATGTATGCACCTTTACCTATTTTGTGAGCTCAAGAGGCTTGAATGGTGAGTCTAGTTTGAGGTCTATGGTTGTTTCAATGTTGCATTATGTCATAAATAAATAATCTCAAGTCTAACAATCTAAAATTGGGAAACAAAAATAGAAATTGGGAAAGTTAATGTGGTGAAGTATCTTGTGAACATAAATGAATGTTTTTTTATGAACCCAAATTGAAGTATCATTAATGAGCTCTTCCATTGAGCTAGTAAAACATTATATATGCTTTTATATTCATTTGTAGGCCCGACCCTTTATTCATAGAGACCATCAATATGCATGGGAACCACATCTAGTTCCTTGAGCGATGAACCCCATGCAGTGACCTGGAAATTTAAGAAACACTAAAATCTTCAATCAAATGATAGTTTCTTTATAAGTAACTCTCAAGAAATGAAAGATCACTAACTTCCAATGAACAGTTTTGTGTCCAAATGGACCATTATTGAAGGCCCAATCAATAGATATGGTTTGAGTCAATAATTATGCTCCATTAAGATTTGTTATTGCAACATGAGCCTCCTTAAAGGTTCCATACTCAATGAAGGCATAGCCCTGACTTGGAAAAACAATACCAACAATAACAAATATGTGAGATGTTGTATAAGAAATGGACTAAAAATTCCACCGAGTTTTCCTAATGCAAACTATAAATAAATGAAACATTCACCCAGATTCAAACATGCCTTACCAGTTCTACATGTCAGACACTACGGACATCCTTTGGAAATGGTATCTTTCTATCTGTATCCTATTATCGTGACAAAGAACTTCAGACTACATTATAGATGAAGACATTTTATTTTGCAACAAGAAACTTATGATAAACATTACCTCCTTTTCAGTTTCAAGTTACACTAGTTTAATTTATATCTCTACCATTTGTCTCATCCGCAAACAAAA
Source organism: Larix kaempferi (assembly GCA_027924585.1). Lineage (NCBI taxonomy): Eukaryota > Viridiplantae > Streptophyta > Pinopsida > Pinales > Pinaceae > Larix > Larix kaempferi. The sequence continues at coordinate 8,089,987 of BSBM01000422.1, read as the reverse complement.
TGAGATGAAAAAAAAAAAATCAAAATTCAAGGGAAAAGCACACCGCGCAGTCAAAAGATTGAACTACGCAGTAAATAAATATTATGCTTTTTCTTCACTTTAGGACTTCACTTCTCCTAGCAATAAACTTTGCAAAGTTAACTTCTAATTTTTCGAACACTTTGCTTCACAGATTAACTGCACATTTCAACTTTTACTACGGAGTTGAACTTCACATAAATGCACAGTTAACTTTGCGAAATACTTTTACTTCACGTACATCTCAATTACTTCACGAAAATTAACTTTGCACAAGTTAAATTTCCATACTTCTTTAACTTCGCATAACCCAACCTTAAACAAGATTTATCTTAAAATATTTCATGTTTGTACATAAGAACCAAAACATTTACGCGAAGTTACTCTTTGTTAATATAGAACTTTCACCATAGTGAACTATTTGGAAATCTTGATTTCTTTTACAGAGCGTAAATGTAAGCAACATTCACACAGGTAAATATGAAGAAGATGTGCGACATGCAATAATCAACATTCTTGAGAATGAACACGAATGACTATAGACTTATATATTACCGCAGTAAAACAAACAACTTCGCCACATTATAGAGAGAGGAGATCTTACTTGATCTTTTCACTTCTTATATAGCTTGGGCTCTTCATACACTTCACGACCAATTTCTTCTTCTCCTTTCTTTCACACGTCTCTATTTGATTTTCTGTGTTTGATTTTCATTTATACACAAACTTGGTTTTTCTTCACCTAGAAGTTACTGGGTTACATTAAACACAACAATTAAATTCTAGCTAAGAATTTATTGACTTGCGGAATACAAACGCAGCTGAATAAATACTAGAAAGAGTCCATGAAGCCTTCTGACAGATTGGCTGACTGTCGAACATCTTTGCGGTTCTGTGTACTAACAAAATGACTAACAGGGTGACTAACAAAGCTGATGCAGTTAGATACACAATCAACTCATAAATACATTTTTCCAACACTCCCCCTTAATTATGAGCAGATGGGTATCTTTAAACAAAAATAAAATATTACAAAATATTTCAGAGCTGAAACATGCTGTGTGCATGACGAAGTTCACTACACAGAACTTGTCACTCCCAAAAAACTTCACAGATATTGGAATGTGTCCCGTGCTAATGGTTTTGTAAATATGTCTGCTACCTAATCTTCAGAATTGCAAAATTCTAAATAGATTTCCTTGTTATTTATCAATTCTCTAATAAAATGATACCTTGTGTCTATGTGCTTGGTTCTCTTGTGAAACACATGATTCTTTGACAGTGTGATAGATGAATTGTTGTCGCAGTAAATAACTGTGGGTTCTTGTTGGTTCTGCAATAGATCACTTAACATTCTCTGCATCCTAACAGCTTGACATGCAACTCTTGTAGCTGCGACATACTCTGCTTCTGCTAAAGAAAGAGTTACTATGGGTTTTTTGATTGAATCCCATGATACAACACCTGTTCCTACATGAAATATATTCCGAGACATGCTTTTTCTATCATCTATGCTACCTTCATTGTTGCTGTCAGTGCATCGAATGAGCTTAAAATTTTCTGAGGTTGAATACAAAATACCAAAGTCTTTTGTTCCACTTACATACCTCAGAATTCTTTTACCTGCTTGCCAATGAGATTATTTTGGTGACTCCATGAATCTTGAGATTAAATCGACTCCATACATGATGTCTGGCCTTGTTGCTGTAAGATACATAAGGCTTCCAACAAGCCTTTTAAACAGCGTAGGATCTACATTGGATCCATCATCATCCTTGCTCAATTTCAAACATGTTATCACTTGTATTGGAGTTGTCTTACAGTTTAACATCTTAAATCTGTTCGAGACATCACTTGCATACTTTGACTGAGATATAAATATGTCTTTTTCAGACTGTTGGACTTCAATGCCCAGAAAAATACTTCATAAGCCCCAAATTAGTCATTTCGAATTCACTTTCCATGACTGATCTAAATTCTTCTATGCTAAAATCACCAATAAATATTAAATCATCTACATACAGGCAGACAATGAGCTTGTTTCCTTGCTTGTTGATTTTTTTGTATGGCGCTGGATCACATTCACTTCTGTGAAATCCATTCTGAATGAGGTATGAGTCAATGCGACTATACCAAGCTCTAGGAGCTTGCTTCAAACCATAGAGCACCTTTTTCATCTTGTATACTTTGTGTCCTTGTCCTGGATCTTCATAGCCTTGTGGCTGCTCCACATATAATTCTTCCTCCAATTTATTGATGTAATTGTAACTTTGGAATGTATTTCACCTATGTATATTGTATTCCTATAGAGATGTTATTATTCCTCTATACGGAAGTGTTTATATTCCTATAGAGATGTTATTATTCCTCTATATGGAAGTGTCGTCATTTATATTGTAAGTGTCGTAACTTATACGTGATGGGTTATCATACCACCTTGATGGGGTCAGCTCTGTATGATTCATGTGGGTAAAAGGGTTATTAAACCACCCTAGTGGGGTTCGACCCTATCAGCATTATGTTATGTGGTTAAGTTAAGGCCAACCTAGTAAGGTTATTAGGAAAGTCAAGTTAGTGTATAAATAGAAGGTGGAAGGCACTCTATTTGATCATTATATTCTTCACTCACACACTCATTGAAGAGTGGCACACTAGTGGAGGAGAAGAAGCTGCTGCTAGGAGGACTATCTCTTGTAATTGGGTTCTATCATTGCTCTATCTATCTCTGGGGAAGTTGTGGGGTTTTTCACCTTCTTGGTTTTCCCCGGTGAAACTCTATGTCTCTTGCGTGCTTCCATTATTGTGTCCATGATTGATATGATGTAGATATGTTGTACATGTTATTATATCAGTTAAGATCCTAGATCATATTGAAATTCTAGAAAACTAACATGGTATCAGAGCTAGCCTGAAAGAAGGCATGGTGTGGCATTTATGACACTTGTTGCACTTGCAAAGCTAGGGCTTGATATAGAAAAAACCATTCAGCGTAGTACTTTCACTATAAATTCAATTCGACGACGATTCAAGATCTGAAAATCTTACATGTAGAAGCTAAGATCACCATGTACCTTGTGTCCGAAGGAGAGCTTCTAATTCGTTGTACTTTAAGATTTATGATATGTACAATATAGGGTTTCTGCCTCTTCTAGATCTCAGTCATAAACAGGTGACCTAGGAAAAAAGGTCACAACTTGGGCTAGGAAGCTCCAAATAAAATTTTGTAAAAAGTGGAAGGTAGGGAACAGAAGTTAATTTCACAGATCCGATTCTTAGAGGCCGAAATTGAACCAGTGACATGTGGCACTTAGTACAAGTTTGCTCTCCTCTTTTATCCCATAAAAAGGACATGTTGCGACACTTGGCATAACTTTCTCTTAGAGAATCCATTTGAGGTCAGACCTATGGGGTTGCAAAGAAAACAGGTCAGGCTACCACAGGCCTAATTTCCAGATCCTGTAGATCTGAAATTTTGGAGTTACACTAGAAACAATCAGGTGCATATTTCTGTCAAAACAGAATTGGATTTTAAGCACCTTCATTCATGGCTTCGGGAATTTAGGGTTTCGAAGAATGTTGGAATTTTTGCATCGGAGACCACAGCTAGATGATCCTAATAAAAATTGAAATTTAGAGACCAAGATCGAATTTTTTGGTTGGGCAGAAGGCCGGGCTTGATCAAACCCTAGTTTGGGACTTTGATCGAAAAAGTGGAAAATTAGGGTTTCTACAAAAGTTAGAATTTTTGAATTCTGTGACCATGGTTGGAAGCTCCTCAAGAAAATCAAATTTTAGAGATTTGGATCAAACCTTTTTGTTGTGTGAAGCTCCGGGAATCTCAAACCCTAATTCAAGGTCCTCCCCAATGAATCCGAAAATCTAAAAGGCAATTTTGAGGGGTGAAAATTTGCAGTTTTCAAATTCTGAGTATACTAGCTTGACCAGCTCAGAAAAGCACATATTCCTATCCTTTCAGAAGTTTAAAATTCAAAGTTTGAATTTTTAGGGTTTCTCTGACAAACCCTAATCCAGCTCCAAATCCAGTTTCAGCAAATCAAAGTGGATTGGGCTAATCCTAGAAGAGAATGGATTGGTCACCTACATAAGTGAAGAAGTTCTTGTTTCAGAGGGGGATGAGGCTAAGGCCTTACATAAGAAGATTACAAGCAATCTCGACAAGTATGACTTATCCAGGTATGTTTCGAGATGTGTTCATGATTAAGTTTATGGTATGTTTGTCTTCATTAAGGTTAGTACAATCTCAATTAACTTTAGACTTGTCGTATCATCTTAATAAAATTATGAATGTAGATATTCATTGATTAGGGTTTTGACACTTGTGATTGTACTAATGCATTGTGGTGTTGTATGAGGTTGATGTTGTCCACTAACATGAAAGGTACATCAAGAAAGACAAATCATGTTCTAGTTCAATAACATATGACCATGGTGACATGAAGACAAAGATTCATCCATTTTCATGGATCACATAGAAGCTCTACTTACGAGGTATGTATAATTTGGTTCTACAATGTTTAACCTATGAGATATGCAAGTTACTAGAACGAGCCATTGAAGAGAACAAGAAGACATTGCTAGACATAACTAGCAAACATGATAACCAGGTATGTTTTTCCTATATCAAGTTAGAATCCTACCTTGTGTTAGGATCTTATATTGTTGTATGGTTGATAATGATTATTCATGAAGTTAGAAATGTAAGTAATCAAGGATTTAGGTATATTATGCTTCTTACTTTGATTGATGATATGATTAACCAGAAAAGTCCTATGGTCAAATAGGAATATGCATGAGTAAAAGAATTGTGATAAATTATCTGTGTATGAAATGATCTTGACCATACATGTTTAAGATTACTTAGAATCATAATGTTTTTTATAGTATTAAGATTATACTGATGAATGTATGTATGAGACCTCGAGGAAAACACAATGATGATACTAGCAAGTATGCATAGTGATCGAGGGTGGATATAAGTTCAAAGATAGGCAATCCAGGAAGCAAAGATCAAGAGGGAGCACACTCCAGTAATTCCTACAAGGAAGCAAATATTGAGAGGGAGTCCACCCTACAACCAAACAAAGATAAGTATTTGAATTGTCATTTCTTGCATACTTGTTTGTTTAAATAATATTGTTCAATGATGTTCCTAGACTTAGTGTGTGTATTATGCATATTAGAATAAATGCATTAATGAACCGTATATTACTAATATACATGTGATGGGTAAGTGGCCTATGGCACTGTCCAACATTCCATTGCTACTTATCTAGAATGAAACCTCTTTGCTGACATGTTGGGAGTTGTGGACACTCTTAACAATGTTCCGGTAGAGATTGGAAGGCATCTAGAAAGTTACGGGATATGGATAAATGTTGTATTGAAGCATTGGCTAAAATAATTGCATGACTGTATGACATATTTCTTTAAGTGTAAGAATTTGTTCTAAAAACTATGAGATGTTTCTAATCATGGAATTTAACTTGCTTTGTAGGAAAGATCATTTACCATCACCTACAAAAGAAGGACTACAACATTTGTTCCAGCAACAAAGCTATCTATTGAAGATATTGAAGTTCCCAAGATCTGGGATGAAGTAATGGAAGAATTCCATGATCCGTCGATCACGAAGAAAGATTTTTGGGATGTGGTCCCAAGACCAAATGGGAAGTATGTTGTGACTTCCAAAGATAAAGCATGCTACAGATGGCAGCATACAGAAATACAAAGCGAGATTTGTAGCGCGTGGCTTCTCCTAGAAAAAAAAGAAGGGAAAAGGAATAGACTATGAAGAGACTTTTGCTCCTGTAGCTAGATAAACTTCCATCAGATCAGTACATGCTCTGGCTGCAATGATGAAATGGAAGATACACCAAATGGATGTCAAGACAGCTTTCTTGAATGGTGTATTCGAAGAGGAAGTGTATGTGGAGCAGCCACTCGATTTTGAGACATATGAAAGGGAGTCATAGGTGTGCAAGTTGAAGAAATCCTTGTATGGCTTGAAACAAGCTCCTAGGACTTGGTATGGTAGGATAGACAGATTTCTATCTAGTTTGGGCTTTATCAAGAGTAAAGCGGATTCCAACCTTTACTACAAGGTTGAGGAAGGCAATCCAGTGAGACTACTACTGTATGTGGATGACCTGTTTGTTACAGGTGAGAATGGGTTGATTGATGACACGAAGAGGAAGCTTGTTGCCGAGTTCGAGATGAAGGACTTAGGGATGATGCACTATTTCCTATGCATGGAGGTGTGGCAGAGTGCAGATGGAATCTTCATTGGACAAGGGAAGTATGCAGTAGAGATCTTGAAGAGGTTCGAGATGATGGACTACAAGGCCATGGCCACACCTATGGCATTGGACCTGAAGCTTCTGTGTGATGCTTCATCTGATCCGGTTGATGTCACTATGTATTGTCAGATGATTAGGTCCTTGATGTACATGACGAACACGAGACCATATATTTGCTTTGCAGTGAACACATTGAGCCAGTTCTTGAAGGATCCCAGAGGTGTTCACATGGTTGCTGTAAAGCATATTTTGAGGTACCTGAAGGGTACAGTTGCCTATGGGCTCAAGTATGATGTGAATAAAAAGTTTAACCTGCAGGGTTATGTTGATTCAGATTGGGCAGGTAGTGCTGCATATAAGAAGAGCACTCTAGGTGCTGCTTCAGTATGGGATCAGGTGTGATCTCTTGGTTTAGCAGGAAGGAGTCCTTCGTAGCACTGAGTACAACCAAAGAAGAGTATGTTGTAGCTTGTTAAGCTAGTTGTGAGGCAGTATGGTTGAGGAAGCTACTGTCTAAGTTATTTGATCTCCCGATCGAGGCTACTGGTATCTTTTGAGACAACCAGAGTTGTGTGAAGCTTTCTGAGAATCCGGTGTTCCATGACAGGTCAAAGCACATTGAGATCAAATATCACTATATCATGGATATGGTGCAAAGAGGAGTAGTGAAGCTCCTGTATGTTGCAATGAATGATCAGGTTGCAGATGTGTTGACGAAACCACGAGCTAGAGTGAAGTTTGAGTACTTCAGAGGGAGGCTTGGTGTTCTTCAGATTGACGACACTTTGAGGAAGAAGTGATGGACACATTTGCAGGAGCTATTCCAAGCATGGTGAAAGGAGGATCCTTCCCATGGCTGTGGATGTAAGCACTGTGTGTGATGAGAATCAGGACGATGCTCTAGTTTCTACTCTATATGATTAGTTGGATCATGTATTTGTATATGCATCATGTTGGATAATGTATTTGTATATGCATCAGGTGGATGCATTGTATGATCAGGATGGTCATGGATATTGAGCTTCAGGATGTTGCTCGAGATGATATGCATCAGGTGGATGCATTGTATGATCAAGATGATCATGGATATTGAGCTTCAGAATGTTGCTCCAGATGATATGCATCAGGTGGATGCATTGTATGATCAGGATGATCATGGAGGACGAGCTTCAGGATGTTGCTCCAGATGATATGCATCAGGATGATGCAGTCACGATGATTAGGATGATCATGTGTGATTAGTATCAAGACGACGCTCTGGATGATATGCATTAAGACGATGATCAGGATGATGATCAGGATGATCATATGTGATGATATGTATCAGGTAGATACATTGCATAATCAATTGGATTATGTGTGATGACTTCCGAAAACACAGATGCACTTGGCATTTTCGGACATGGTTGTAGATGTGTTCTCCCATGGTCGCAATGTAATTGCTAGGATTTTCAGACATGGTGGTTGTCACGTCCCCTTCCATCAATCCGGTGCAAGGGAGGGAAACATGACTGACATACCGGGCTTATTGGCAATCTCAACCCCAGTCATTACTAATAAATTGATAACAATTAAAAACTTTTGTGGGTGAATACATAATCAACATAAATACAACGGAAATAAACACAATTGCACATAGACAAACAGTAATGCATCAGCTTATTTGACCTAGGAAGATGATGAATCAACATGCAGAGAATTCAGTCTCGTCCTCATGTTATGCACAAGCTTCATATCCACCATATTAAGATATTCATTTCATCTCATTAACGTGAACAGTTACATTCAGAGTTAACACACTGCAGAACACAAAATGCATATAAATTAATCCAAAAAGAATACTTATCTTGAAATGCAAACGTCCAAACAACTGGCTATGTGAGAGCAACTTTCCACCCAACCATAGATCTCTGTCCAGCCTATATTCTTTCAGCTGAGAGATCACCCCCGAGTTGGGCTGTGTATCCACTAAGGAGGAACTAGACATGCTCACTCACAGCCATGGATTCACTCAAACGGTCATGCTAAGCCAGCACACAGCTGGTTTATCAAGCATGCAATAAGGAAAGGATGAGGATGCTAATCCAGTGAGCTCAACCATAGATCTATAAACATCTCAAGCTAAACTCAAGCAATCCAATGCTCTGTTCAAACATCCACACTTGGATTTTCTCTCATTTCTGTCAACAAATAACTCAATCCCGTCACTGGATTTCTGGGCTATAAAAACTGGATTTTCCAATGGATTTCGGGGTAGCTAATGCTCTCAAATTCTCCCCAAGGTTCATACCTGTGGATCCCCCATTGGATTTCACTATCAAATACCAATTATGGGCGTCTATGGCTCTTCAAAATGTGGGTTCTTTTATAGTTGCGATTTTTGTTTTTTCTCACTGCTGGGAATTCGTTTTTGGATGAAAATTGATGATGGGTTCTTTCACAATGGGATGGGAATGAGGAAGAAGCAATCCCCATGAGGTAGAGTGACTTGTGGTACAAGAAAACAGAGCCCATACTCTGCCATACGAATTTATGGGCTGCCCATGCTCCATTGAAGCCATGGACTGAAATCTTCAACTACTTCCTTACAACAGAAATAAATGTCATCAAGGAAAGTCAAATGGGTTCTCACAATGACATTTGGAAGCATATGGTTCATCCCCACAGCCCCCTCACCACTCCCTAGTGGATACACATGTCCCCTTCTCATTCGTTGCCTCCATGGCCAGTTTTGGTATTTTATTGCATGATGTTTATTTACATCATTTTTACAATGTTCCATGGCTACATAGCACATGGGTAATGTAATGGCTAATACTTTCCTTTAAATAACATTCAAGCTTCCGGTAGTGGGGCCTTGGCCTTGAGCTCCACGCTAGGAAAACATATATCACATGTATACAATATTTACATTAAAAGCTAATATATCCTAAGGGTCAAAATGGGGTATTACAGTGGTAGATGTGTTCTCCCATGGTCGTGATGTAATTGTTGATGTCATTCGAGCATGGTTGTAGATGTGTTCTCCCATGGCTACGATATAAGTGTTGTGCCATTCGAGCATGGTTGTATATGTGTTCTCCCATGGATGTGATATAAGTGCTATGCCATTCGAGCATGGTTGTAGATGTGTTCTCCCATGGCTGCGATATAAGTGTTGTGACATTCGAGCATGGTTGTAGATGTGTTCTCCCATGGTTGTGATATAAGTGCTGTGCCATTCGAGCATGGTTGTAGATATGTTCTCCCATGGCTGCAATATAAGTGCTATGACATTCTTGCATGGTTGAATTGTGTCTTCCCATGGTGTAGATATAAGTGTTGAGCCTTTCACGGATGGTTGAAGTGTGTCTTCCCATGCTGGTGAATGTAAGTGCTGTGTGATGTGCATCTGGGTTATGCTTCATGAACGATGTTATGATCAATATGATCATGAGTATCAGGATGATAATCTGTGGTTGTGGACAGGTTGTGTAGTGGCATGTAAAAGGTCCTGGGAGATCTGATAGGTTGAGTTGTGTGCTCGTAATCAGTCCTGGGATGTTCTTTCGAGGTTTTGTTAACTCACATAATAAGTCTCGAGGAATCCACAGTATGGCCAGTGATGATGAAGAGCTACAGGTGGTAGGCCTACATCCAGCATGAAAAAGGGTTGGCTCTGTAGAACTTCCTATGACGAGTAGATTTGAGATTGATTGAGATAGCAGCAGCAGTGACGATGACGATGATCTAGTGACGATGATCTAGAGAAGAAGACTTGTGCTAGCAGATCTATGTCGAGAAATACCTTCCTAGTTAAGAGGGAGTGTTGATGTAATTGTAACTTCAGAATGCATTTCACCTATGTATATTGTATTCCTATAGAGATGCTATTATTACTCTATACATAAGTGTTTGTATTCCTATAGAGATGTTATTATTCCTCTATAAGGAAGTGTCGTCATTTATAATGTAAGTGTCGTAACTTATACTTGATGGGTTCGGCCCGGTATGAGTCATGTGGGTAAAAGCTTTATTAGACCACCCTAGTGGGGGTCACCCCTGTCAGCATTATGTTATGTGGTTAAGTTAAGGCCGACCTAGTAAGGTTATTAGGCAAGTCAAGTTAGTAAATAAATAGAGTGCGGGAGGCACTCTATTTGATCATTCTATTCTTCACTCACACACTCATTGGAGAGTGGTGCACTAGTGGAGGAGGAGAAGCTGCTGCTAGGAGGACTATCTCTTATACTTGGGTTGTATCATTGCTCTATCTATCTCTGAGGAAGTTGCGGGGTTTTTCACCTTCTTGTTTTTCCTCGGTGAAACTCTGTGTCTCTTATGTGCTTGCATTATTGTGTCCATGATTGATATGATGTAGATATGTCGTACATGTTATTCTCTCAGTTAAGATCCTAGATCAGATTGAAATTCTAAAAAACTAACACAAATAACCATTTAAAAATGCAGACTTAACATCCATTTGGTAAACAGGGCATGTCTTATGTGTTGCGATGGCCAAAACTATTTTGGTAGTGTCCATTCATGCTACAGGTGCAAAAGTTTCACTGAAATATATGCCTGGCCGCTGTGTGAACCCTCTTACTACCAATATTGCCTTGTGCTTCTACACATTTCCATCAACATCTTACTTTGTCTTTTAAATCTATTTGACCCTTATCACATCCTCGTCCTTAGGAACATCAACTAGTTTCCATCAGTTTGATTCTTCTCAATGCATTCTATTTCTTCATCCATGGCTTGTGCCCAGAATTTATCTTCAACAGCTTCTTCAAATGTTAGCGGATCGTTAATTTGAGAAAATAATGCAAAAACTAAGAATGAATTAGGTGTACAAATCTCATATATCTCATGCAGATTTCTTGTCTTTGTCGGAGTTGCTGGTGTTGAACTACGTGAACTGCCTAATAGAATTTGTTGCACACTTGGTGTGCTTGTCGGAGTAGCCTGAATTGCGACTAGTGTTGGAGTTCCTTATGTTGAAACATGTTGCACAATCCTAGGAGTAGACACAGCTGCGAAGTTTTGATTCACATGCGGAGTCTCAACCACATCTTCTGCGATGTCATCATGTTCAACATGTGACATGATTTTAACATTCTTCTCTACAGTTACATCCCATGCTTCATTTTCTAGAAACTGAACATCTTGACTGATAATAAATTTTCTTGTAACAGGATCATACAACTTGTATGCTTTTGTGTCTTCATAATACCCAATAAAAATGCATTTATGTCCTTTATTATCTAATTTCCTTCTTATCTCATCTGGAACATGTGCGTATGCTACACAACCAAAAACTTTTAAATGCAAAACACTGTGTTTCATACCTATCCATGCTTCCTGTGGAACTTTGTTCTTCACGCTCTTTGTCAGACATCGGTTCATGATGTATACAATAGTTGCCACTGCTTTAGCCCAGTATTCATTTGATAGATGCATGGCTTCCAACATATTGCCCACCATCTCTATAATGGTTATGTTCTTCCTCTCTGCGATACCATTCTTCGACGGTGTATACCAGGCAATGAATTGCTTCTGTATGCCATGATTTTTACAAAAAATTAAGAAATCATTTGAAACATACTCACCACCTCTATCTGTTCTTAAGGTCTTGATGCTGTAACCACTCTGCTTCTCCACAAGTGCTTTGAACTGCTGGAAATAACTAAACACATCAAATTTATGTTTTAGAAAATATGCCTAGGTTTTTCTTGTGAAATCATCAATAAATGTGAGAGGATAAGTGCATCCTCCTATGGACAGTGTTTACATCAATCCACAAATATCAGAGTGCACAATTTCAAGTGGTGTGTGAGCTCTGTATGACTTTCCGACTGGAAAATTCTCTCTGTGTTGTTTTCCAAAAATATAGCCTTCACAAATTCTCTCTGGCTTTTCAATCAATGGAAATTATGTCACCATGTCCTTCATGTGTAGTAGCTTCATCCCACCAAAATTCAGATGTCCAAATCTGAAGTGCCACAAGTAGGATTCATCCTTTATTTCTAATTGAAACGATGCTTACATTTCGCTGTCTTTTTCTTCCTTGTCGCAGTGAATTTCCACTTCTTTACTTTCTGCCCCAAATGCATCTTTAGAATTTTCATTATGAATTCCATGAACAACTTGAGTTGTTTTTCCTTTTATTATTGGTCTTATTCTCAAAGGAAACAAGCGATTGATTTTCATCTGCACTTTGGCTATTAATTGATTGCTTGGATATATGTCCTTGATCAGACAATGCTTTCCTATCATATGAACTCTGTAACCTTTTCCCATTAGCTGTCCAATGCTCATCAAATTATGATTCAAACCTTGAACATAATAAACATCAGGAATAAATTTTTGCTCCCCCTGTTTGGTTAGAATATCAACAGTACCCTTACCCAAAACAGTAACTTGAATATTGTTTCCAAGTGTGAGATCATTTTGAACTTATTTATCTATACTAGAAAATAGATTTAAATTACCAGTCATATGATTGCTACAACCTAAGTCTAAATACCATATGTCATTTGGACTTTCTTGGACATCATTACATTTAAGTGGAGATGCACATGCTAATAACAATGAGATGTTCGGAGTGCTGTTGTTGCTTGATTGTGTTTGGCCTTGCTTTCCTTGGTCATATTGCTTCTTCCTGCATTCATATGCGAAGTGTCCAAACCTTTTACAGTAATGAGATTGAATTTTTTATTTATCATACCTTTTTCCACTTGGCTGACTAGGGATCTAATTCTGACCTCTACCAGTGACATGTGCAGGGCTACTGTTGTGACCTCCTCTGAAAAGATGTTTTCCTTTGCCTCTAGAGTTTGATCTTCCCTTGCCTCTTCCACGACTTATGGATGACTGTGTTGTGAATGCACCTTCCAGTGATGTATCTGAACTGCTAATTCTATGTGCATGATTGAGGAGTGAGGCTTGCAACTCATCAATAGTAAATTGGGACAAATCTTTGTTTTCCTCCAAGGTCACAACTAAAGATTCAAATTTATTTGGAAGAACTCTAAGAACTTTTTCAACAACTCTTTGGTCATCTAGATTTTCTCCATGAGACTTTATTTGATTAACTAAACCAATAACATGTGTATAGAATGAGTCTACTGACTCTGTATCTTTCATTGACAGAGATTCAAAATCTCTTCTAAGAATTTGTAGTTTCGCAGTCTTTACCTTGTTTAAGCCTTGATAGGAACTTTCCAGTGTGTCCCACGCTTCCTTAGTTGACGTCGTTGTTGCTATTCTTGGGAGTATGGATTCATGTGTAGCTTGATGTATGTGGAACAACGCCTTTCCATCTTTCTTCCTTTGTTCCCTCAAGACATCCTTCTCAACTTGTGTGAGATTGTTGTATGGTGTCAGATCTGTTGGTTCTACATAGCCATTCTGGACTATTTCCCATACATCTTGACGTCTGAACAAAGATTTCATAGTTAGAGACCAATATTCATAATTTTTTCCTGAAAAGATTGGAGTTTGCAAATTACCAGAAGTGGAAGCCATTCTTAATGGCTTTTCCCTTTTTGTAAATTGAATTTCTACTTTCTGTAAACCAATCTCTCATACCAGATCAAGGGAAAAGCACACCGCGCAGTCAAAAGATTGAACTGCGCAGTAAATAAGTAAATCCTTTTAGTTTATATTAAGGATGGAAGCCCATTTGGGTCTACCATTCATAGAAAAATAACCTATTGAATTATTGCACTGTGATGGGATGAGAGATCATTCAATAGGTCCTCAACAACATGATTTTTTTCTAAGTCAACAACAAATGCACTCTTGCTTCTTTGTTTTTCTTTGATACAATATCAATTGGCTAAAGCTCGAAGATGAACAAAGATTAACTCCTTAATGTTAGATCACACACTAAATTTCATGGATGAAATCTCTGTATAATGACATGTAAATACTCAAAGATTTAATGAAAATGATTAAAGAATAAAATATGAACATAAAATGTTAGATGACGGAAAATACAAGAGGTTAGTTGCATGAATGAAGTCCAAGAGTCATGGATAGAAAGGGGCAATGTGAGAAAAAAAAACACAAATTATCTAAGAAATTATACTACTCAAGGTTATTCACAAACAAAATGAGACCTACAGAGGTATGATGCTACAAAGGTATTGGAGTGAGCAAACATTGGAAAATATGAGACCAAATTTTTGTTTGCATATATTAAATGTTGAATATAAAAATATACATTTCCCTTTATACAAAGCAAGAACTGTTTTAGAGCGTGAAGGAATTCCTTTCATTAATTAGCAATAAAATTTCACATTACTTCATGGTAATGTTATCACTATAAATTTTGCAGAAGCCTATTAAAATATCATCAAAAATATGGATTATCAATGCCTTCCATTTTGTATATATAAATATTTAGATACTATAACATAGATATATGCATTGGAGATAGGAAATGGAATTTGTAAAAGTAACACTTGGAAACATATTTTTCAGATGGTAATGTACCATAAATGGTAGATTTACATTACCCCATTAAAATGAAATGAAAGTGTGTGAGGATAAACTTTAAACCCTATTAAAAGGTTGATCCAAGTTCATTTTGAATTGTGAATAGCATGGAAAATACAATAATTCTCCAATCAACTACTCTATTATTCACGTGATCAAACTAAGAAATGTTGGAAAAGAACTAACAGAGAAAATGACATGAAATCAATTAATGACCATTCAAGTAACTATTTGAACGTTCTCTAGTATTTGTCCATAGTAGGAGCATTTCTAGAATAAAACATTATATAAATGACCATTAAAGCAATAATGCAATGAAATTAGAATGTGCTTTGAGCTATGTCGATACCCAAAAACCTTGTTTTCAGACATAACAAGATGCCCAAATCAAGCCAAGATAAAAAGAGTTTGATTTGAAAGGTAAAATAGCGCAAACCTCAACATGCCCATGTCAACAGAATTCCACCGTTGAGTAGTAAATGGAATTGTTGTTAATATATTTTCTGACTATTTTTAGACAATGATTCAGCTCATGCATTTATATGCCTCACTAGTTGTTCACCTTCCACCAATTGGTGCCGAATAGGAGCATTTGTGGGTGTCCTTGAGCTACCCATTAACATTGGCCTTCTACATGTTGGACATGAGTATGTGTCTCCAAGGCCTTGATCCAAACTAAAAACATTTTAAAAATCATCAGAAGAACCCCTATTGCATCCTTACTCAAATTAAAGGGAAGGCGAATCACATACTAGTTTACAATATTTCACAAAAATGTGGGCTTTTCAATAAAATCTATCAACCAAAAATTCATTTCATGAATTTGAAATCAAATTCATTTACATGAAACCCATGCAAGGTAAAGTACAAAACACCCAATATGCATTTCCAATTCTTCCTTTATCATGGAATTTTCTTCAATAATAAAAAAGATTCTATTGCATACCTTGGTCAAAGTCCAAGAGCATGCCACATAATGGAATTTTGGACATGCATGCAATTTTCTACCTAACAGAAAAAAAACTAAATTAGTATCCTCTATAACACCATCAGTGACTTCAATCCATCTTTCAGCAAGAAGAAAGTGCATGAATAATGCTTTAGGGCTTGCTAGAGGTCCGAGGCATATTGATCCATCGAACATGATGACTATAATTTTCCTTAAACCAAAAAACTATGTACCTTATTTTGGGCTCCGTCCATATGCACTAGGTGGGGCAAGGCACCTAGGAATATGATCCCAACATATTCAAATATGTAGTGATCTTACTTCCGATCTTGATCTTTGTGTTTTCCAGAAGACCAGATAACAGGTGTTAAGGGTCTTGTGACTAAGGGACATATGGGGTTTTCCCAAAATTATGCTACCATTACAGTATTGCTAGAACCTAACCTCCTGGGAACGTAAAAGTGAATACATTGAACTGGGAATGGGGTCTTAAAATAGGTCACTGCGTATAGTTTACTAAGTATAGGTTTGATGGGTATAGTTCTATCTAGAATGATGGAGTAGATTACTTAGTAGCTAACCATCACTGTTTATATAAAACACATTGTGTTACAAGACAAGCTAATATGTTGATAAGTAAAATTGGGCAACAAAAAGAGAAATTGGGCAACAAAAATTCTTTTTGACAAGTTCACTCACACATAGATATAACAATGAGGCCTAAGGACAAAAATTCTTTTTGGCTTTTCATAGATGAATTTCCCCAAAGGGTGGCAATCCATCGAATGGTTGTCTAGAAATGCATGGGTAGGTTAAGAAAATCTACCCAAAGTAATATGCTAACTAAATGTTTGAGACCAAAAAAAACCACAAAACCATTATTCCATGACTATTAGGGTATTCTTGTAAACCTGGGGTCCATGCACAAGTATTTCCCGTGTGAATGCTTTGCCATCCAAAGCATTCCCACGCGTTAGTGATGTAGTTTTTAATAATTACATAGAAAACACTCGACCCACAAGTAACCCAATATGAATGCCACCTAAAACAAATCTGAAAACCATCATATTCAAATAAGAAATTTCTATATTTTGACTAAAAAAATAAGGTTGGATCATTAGATCATAATATACATTCGAGACGAACACCGAAGAGCCTTGCGTGCCATCGCTAATCGTAGGTATAGAGACACAACCGTGTAGAATGAGAAAGAGGTAAGAGTAGGTCATCAAACTTTCTCTTATATAATAAAAGAAAAAGATGTTGGCTTCAACTCCCATATGCCTATGAAACATTCTCTTACATAACAGAAAAAGATGTTGGCTTCACATGCAAGCTAAAGCTAAGTTGCAGTCATTGCTATCATGTACCATCAATCCCATATGCCGATGGCTATCTCTTAAGAGGGCATCGCGTCACCATAAATGCTACTCAAAAGCCTGTCCTGGCTGATGAAAAAAATCCACAATGACTACCTCTGCTTTAAACTTTGTTAACTATACTTGTTGCCAAAACGCCTAGAATCGTTCCATATGTGCTCGATTTCTTGAAACGACTATTATTCTGTCATAAAATTAGGTTGGACTTCACAACAAGTCGAAATCTACACGACGGACGACTATTAGATGGTAACAATATAATATGGCAAATATATTTGAAATACCGATTTATCAATGACATTGCAACTATAAAGGAGAAATCCACAGTATAATATCGCAAATATATTTGAAATACTGATTTATGACATTGCAACTATAAAGGAGAAATCCACAGAACGGAATCACCACATCGTAGCTTCATTAAAACACTATAAAAGAGAGATAAGTTGGTCTGGGGATTGGATATAGTCATGAAATTCCAGCACTCGGAGGACTGGCTTGAGTTTTGGAAGACATCACTGCAACCAGATATCAGAAGAGACCATGACCAACAAGACTGGCTCAGTAGTGGATCTGGTCATCTAATTACACTGTGCGAATGTGATTTTGCAGTAGTTCAGTTCACCGAGGGGCTCGCATACTTCGCGCTTTCATCAAACTTGATCATCTATTTAACTACTGTCTTGCACGAAGGGATAGCAGATTCTGTCAAAAATATCAACTGCTGGGCAGGTGTAACGGCCGCTATCTATCTTATAGGGGGCTTTATAGCAGATGCTTACTGCGGACGGTACTGGATGGTGTTAGCCTCCGCAATTATTTATTTCTTTGTGAGTCTTAAAGCTTCAAAAAATCTATGTACACTTGTTTATAGTATTTCTGTTCACGCAAATGCATATATTTGGTGCTGATTTATGTTGTATAAATAAACATTTCAGGGATTAGTTTTGTTAACTCTGTCAGCAACTCTCTCAGCTGTGAAGCCACCTGATCAATGTGATGCAATATGCAGCAAAGCAACCAGTACACATATTGGTGTTTTCTTCTTGGCATTGTATTTGATATCCTTGGGGATCGGTGGCCTCAAGCCCTCCCTGGAAGCATTTGGTGCAGACCAATTCGATGATGAAGATAAAACAGAAATGCTTAAGAAAAATTCCTTCTTTAATGTCTGGTATTTCGGTCTTTGCAGTAGCTTTCTGTTAGCAGTCACTGTTATCCCGTACGTCCAGCAGAACATAAGCTGGGGATTTGGATTCGGGATTCTAACCGTTTCCTTGGCTATAGGCACTGTTGTGTTTTTGTATGGAACGCCATTCTACAGGCACAGGGTTCCGGGAGGCAACCAAATGTCTCGTATCGCTCAAGCTGTAGTTGCTGCTATAAGAAAAAGAAATGTTAACATTCCTTCAGATTTGAGCTTGCTTGACGAGGATAAGGATGTGGAGTCCACAAAATCAGGCCGGAGGCTTCTATCCCACACAGATAATTTTCTCTATGTTTATTTATTTATTTTTATCATAGTATTCGTTAGATCTAATTGCTTTTTCAGACTCTTCCTCGCCTTGTAATTTCTGGGAAAAGAAAATTTGGCCTGAAAAACTAGATCCCTAGTAGATTAAGGCAATTTGTATGTGAACACCCAATAATATTATTTTGATACCTTGTTTTTGTTGGTAACGGATTAGGTTTCTGGACAAAGCAGCCATAGTGATGCAAGATTTTTCGGATTGGAATATTGATACACAGGGAAACAGGAAGCCAAATCCATGGAAAGTGTGCACGGTAACTCAAGTTGAGGAAACCAAACTTATATTGAGGGTGGTACCGATCTGGTTGGCTTGCTTAATGTTTGGAATGACCGTGACACAGAGCACATCGTTGTTCATAAAGCAAGGCAGCACCATGGATAGAAGCCTCGGTTCCCATTTCGTTGTCCCGCCAGCTTCTCTTCTGATCCTTTCGAACTTTAGGGGACTTGTTTTCGTAACTATATATGACCGTTGCATGGTACCACTGGCCAGACGAATAACATGCAATGAACGAGGAATATCTGTTTTCCAAAGGATTGGAATTGGCATGTTCATTTCTGTTGTGGAGATGGTAACTGCAGCTCTAACAGAAAAAAGGAGGATCCATGTAGCAAAATCTCATGCCTTACTTGACAGCCCGAAATCTGTAATCCCTCTCAGTGTTTTCTGGTTAACTCCACAATTTGCTCTCATGGGAATAGCAGAGATGTTTACTCTAGTAGGAATGCAAAAATATTTCTATGGTCAACTGCCTGACAGCATGAGAAGCTTGGGAATCGCCCTTTCTATGAGCGTTCTGGGAATAACCAGTTTTCTGGGAAGTCTTGTGATCACCATAGTTGAGAAAGCGAGTAAAGGAAGATGGCTGGTGAACAATTTAAATAGATCAAAATTGGATTATTTTTATTGGCTTTTGGCCATATTAAGTTCCATCAATCTGTGCTGTTATGTTTATATTGCAAGGATATATACCTCCAAGAAAGTGGTGAAACCCATTATATCTGATACAACCACGGGTTCTGCCTCTTCTCTATAATCTTTTCGCGAGGGCGAAGGGTATGACAATAAACTAGACCGGTGGAGGTTGACCACCAAAAGTGACATCACTTAGTTACACTGAATGTGAGTTTCACCTGCCATTTTTTTTTAAGATGGAGAGATCTCTCGGATGGTGGAGCTCGAATATGAAATTCGTACTTCATTTTAAAAAAATGGATTGGTTCAATAGGATTGTATTGTCATTAAGAAAATTGGCAAATAATTCCGATCAAATGCCAATAGGCTTAAAGCGTCATGCAATCTTTTGGTATATATTTCGATTGCCTTAAACCATAGCATTCTAAAGTATTAGCTTTCACATCATCGTAAAGCAATTTCGATCCCTAAATGAAAAATTAAATGTCTTCTAAAGCTTTGTTAATGCCGAATATAAATGGATAAAAGTTATATAGAAAGTACAGTCCTAGATTTTTTTTTAGAATGTGAAAATCTCCTAGGAAAGACTTTTCTCACATAAAATTCTGGTTGGTGTTTCTACTGTAATGAAATTATTGATAATATATTTCGATAATGGATAAAAATTATATAAAAAGTATAGTTCTAAAAAAAACTTTCTAAATATTTTGGTTCTTACATAAAATTCTGATTGGCATTTTTCTACTAATGAAATTATTGGCAATATATCGTAACATAGCTTTTATTATCTATTAAGGGGCATCGCATCACCATAAAAGCTAATCAAAATCCTGTCCCCACTTAGGACAGATCTTTGGCCTATTGTGCATATTTCGCTGTAATTTTGATGTAAGTGGCTATAGTACATGTTGCAATAATCGTACAATCACTCCGGTATGTCTATGGTAGTATATAAGGGGGCATCACATCACCACAAAAGCTAATTAAAATCTTGTCCCTGCTGAGGACAGGATCTTTGGCCTATTGTGGGCATATTTATCTGTAATTTAAACATTTTAATTATAATTGTTGTCATATTTATTTACATAAGAAAATTTCATGACAATTAAGCGGGGTTCATAAATTGATAACTTGAGCTCCAGCTGTTTCCACAATGTTACACGTGGCAATGACAAGAAAGTAAAGAGTACGAAAACCAATTAAGGAATTTAACTAGATGTAATCGAACCAGACGCTTAGATTCGTGCCATATGTTCTCGATCTCCTGAAACGACTATTGTTAAGTCTTAAAATTTATTGGTGTCCAGTGTAATCCTTTAAAACTTATATGTTTTATTTCATACATTATTATCAAATTTACTTGACTATTAGGTTGGACTTCACAATAAGTCGCAGTCTACACGACAGACGACTGCTAGACGGTAACAATATAATATACCAAATGTTCTTAAAATACAGATTTATAAGTGGCATTACAACTATAAAGGAGAAATCCACAGAACGGTATCACCACATCATATAGCTTCAATAAAGCACTAAAACAGAGAGATAAGTTGGTCTTGAGATCGGATATAATCATGAAATTCCAACACTGGGAGGAATGGGTTCAGTTTTGGAAGGCATCGGTGCAACCAGATATCAGAAGAGACCACGACCAACAAGACTGGGTCAGTAATGGATCCGTGGATGTCAGAGGAAGGCCCGTTCTCAAAACAAATTCAGGTGGATGGAAGGCTTCCCGTTTTATCATGGGTGAGTCTTTATCTTTATCATTTGTCTACTCATAATGCAGGTTTAAGGACTCCATATCTAATTACAGTGTGCGAATGCAATTTTGCAGTGGTTCAATTCAACGAGGGGCTCGCATTCTTCGCGCTTCAATCAAACTTGATCATCTATTTAACAACTATCTTACATGAAGGCGTAGCAGATTCTGTTAAAAATATCAACTACTGGTCAGGTGTCACGGCCGCTATCTATTTTACTGGGGGCTTTATAGCAGATGCTTACTGCGGACGGTACTGGATGGTGCTAATCTCCGCAATTATTTATCTCTTTGTGAGTCTAAAAGCTTCAAAAAATCTATGTACGCTTGTTTACAGTATTTCTGTTAATGCAAATGAATTTATTTGGTGCTGATTTACGTTCTATAAATCAACGTTTCAGGGATTAGTTTTGCTGACGCTATCAGCATCTCTCCCAGCTGTGAAGCCACCTGATCAATGTGATGCAATATGCAGCAAAGCAACCAGTACACAAATTGGTGTTTTCTTCTTGGCATTGTATTTGATATCCTTGGGGATCGGTGGCGTCAAGCCCTCTCTGGAAGCATTTGGTGCAGACCAATTCGATGACGAAGATAAAACTGAAATGCTTAAGAAAAATTCCTTCTTTAATGTCTGGTATTTCGGTCTTTGCAGTAGCTTTATGTTAGCAGTCACTGTTATCCCGCACGTCCAGGAGAACAGAAGCTGGGGATTTGGATTCGGGATTCTAACCGTTTCCTTGGCTATAGGCACTGTTGTGTTTTTGTATGGAACGCCATTCTACAGGCACAAGGTTCCGGGAGGCAACCACATGTCTCGTATCGCTCAAGTTATAGTTGCTGCTATAAGAAAAAGAAATGTTAACATTCCTTCAGATTTGAGCTTGCTTTACGAGGACAAGGATGTGGAGTCCACAAAATCAGGCCGGAGGCTTCTATCGCACACAGATAATTTTCTGTATGCTTATTTATTTATTTTCATCATAGGCTTCGTTAGATCTAATTGCTTTTTCAGACTCGTTCTCCGCTTGTTTCGGGGAAAAATAATTGGACTCAAAAACTAGATCCCTGGTAGATTAAGGCAATTTGTATGTGAATACCCAATAATATTATTTTGATACCTTGTTTTTGTTGGTAACGGATTAGGTTTCTGGACAAAGCAGCCATAGTGATGCATGACTCTTCGGATTGGAATATTGATACACAGGGAAACAGGAAGCCAAATCCATGGAAAGTGTGCACGGTAACTCAAGTGGAGGAAACCAAACTTATATTGAGGGTGGTACCGATCTGGTTAGCTTGTTTAATGTTTGGAATGACTGTGACACAGAGCACATCGTTGTTCATAAAGCAAGGAAGCACTATGGATAGAAGCCTCGGTTCCCATTTCATTGTCCCGTCAGCTTCTCTTCTGATCCTTTCGAACTTTAGTGGACTTGTTTTCGTAATAATATATGACCGTTGCATGGTACCACTGGCAAGACAAATAACAGGCAATGAACGAGGAATAACTGTTTTCCAGAGGATTGGAATTGGCATGTTCTTTTCTGTTCTGTACATGGTAACTGCAGCTTTAACAGAAAAAAGGAGGATCCATGTAGCAAAAATTCTTGGCTTACTTGACAGCCCCAGATCTGTAACCCCTCTAAGTGTTTTCTGGTTAACTCCACAATTTGTTCTGATGGGAATAGCAGAGATGTTTACTCTAGTAGGAATGCAAGAATATTTCTATGATCAAGTCCCTGACAGCATGAGAAGCTTGGGAATCGCTCTTTCTCTGAGCGTTCTGGGAATAGCCAGCTTTCTGGGCAGTCTTTTGATCATCATAGTTGAGAAAGCTAGTAAAGGAAGATGGCTGGTGAACAATTTAAATAGATCAAAATTGGATTATTTTTATTGGCTTTTGGCCATATTAAGTTCCATCAATCTATGTTGTTATGCTTATATTACACACATATATACCTCCAAAAAGACCCTGAAACGAACGGGTTCAGCCTCTTCCTTGTAATATCTTCGCGATGGCGAAGGGTATGACGACAAACTAGACCGGTGGGAGTTGACCACCATAAGTGACGTTTTAATTTCATCCCATTTACATGAAAAACTAAAAGCCCCCCTTGAAGAAACCTGTAAGTCCTGCTGGTACTGCCTTTCCTCATTGTCGCTGATACGTTGTAGCTAGGAATACGGATCTGTCTACTAGTTACCTGTTTCTACTTCTTAATGTCACGTTATGATTGTTTATATACATATGCAATAAAATATCTTGTCCATCCAGAATCCATCAATTGACAGTATGTTTTTTCAGTTATTTACTAGATGGAAGAAAATGTGTAAGCATAGAATCCATACTTTGTTTGATGAATGTCATTCGTTTTTTCATCTTTATTTTTGGCAATCAATTATATAATCAATTACCAGTCTAAATGTAATATTTAGGGTAATGTTTACCATTGTATCAAATACTTATTTGTTTTGTTTCTTATCCTTTCGCACATTAACATGTCCTTTTAGGATCATTTCTTATCCTTATTTGTTTTGTTTCATATATTTTTGATATCACATTAACATGCTAGAACTTGCTTTTAGGATCATTTTTTATGTACTATTTTGAGGAGTAGTTTGGGTATATCAACATAGATTCATTTTAAACACGTATTTATCAAGCACCTTAAACTCGTATCTATCAAGCATCCAGAGGGATCCAATTTCTTGAGGTGTATTTCTTTTTTAAAATTCAAACTCAAGAAATTTAATCTCTCGTGATTGATAGATCCCCGTTTAAGTTTTAAGTTTTTATTTTATAAACTAACATCTATTTTTTAATTACTTTTCATAATATTTATTTTATTAACAAACATAGATTAAATACTTTACATAATTTTTTATTTCATGAGTCGACATGAATTTTTTTAATTATTTTGTTACAAAACGTTACAACATCTCCCCGGCTTTAGAACATCTGTCGGTGCAATAAAATAACATTTAATTCAATTTATATAAATTATATTAAATAAAAGCCAACCATTATGAGTGGATGAATAGAACAATATATTTTAACTAGTTGATGAATATAATAATATATTTTGAGGGAACACTAAATACTCAAAACACTCAGTAAGAAAGCATGAACACAACTTAGAGTTATAAAGATAATTGTTTGGGTTAGTTTGTTCTTCTACAATAAGAGGGAGGAACATCCAAACTTTTTTAAATAAATACATCTATTATTTAGTTTTTTATGAACAAACAATCCTTTGACTTGTTTTAATTGGCTATTTGTTGTAATTCACTTGTAATTTTGAACTTCAATAAATGGTTAACCTATTGAGTCCCAACATAAATCTATAACTAAGGAATATTTCACTAGAAAGAGATTCACCATAATCCATGAATCAAATTATTAGTTGAATGCAAATAACATTGAATTGACTTTGTGCATAGATTTGGTTTGCTTTAAATGCAAAGAAGTGGTCTTAAATCAATGATGAGAGGTAGAGCATTAACCCTTAAACCCTACACATAAGAGATGTTATCTATTCATAAAAAATCACTTCCTTTCTTCTACGTTCAAACAATGCTACATCCAAACAATTAAATACACTCTAAAAATCCGAAAAGATGGTAGACTATGTAGCTTATGATAATTTAGTCATATTTTGGAGAATGCTAGCACTTAAAGTCATTAAGAGCAATAAGTTTGCTTGTTTAGCCCAAAACTATGTTACAACTTTCAAGTATATTTGTTTTACTAATGATTCATCCCTTATAACATGTTCATAGGTTTTTCTTCTTAGTTTCATGAACCACCAAATTAAGAAATAGAGTTCACTCGTAATAACAAATTTTTGTAACCATGAAATAATTATAATGATTGCATATTGCAAGATATTGAATTGTAATTGCTAAATTTCATGTATGGTAGGGACTATTGTAGTATTTGAAGAAATAAAAAAAAATCTAAAAAACTTATTAATTTAAAAAAAATATAAAACACAGATCTTTAAATAAAAATTAATTACAAAGACATCAACCTCCAATCATCCATATCTTGATGTACAGTCTCATTTGGTTAATAATTGAATCAACTTTCATTATTGATTTCATTAGAAACTTTAGTTTGTTGAGCATTTTTATCCATGTATGAATTTAGAGTTAATTGTATTTGGGTCCACAAATTATTTACCACACTTGTGGATGGGTTCACAATGAATTTTCAATGAATTTGTTAGAATCAACCTCAAATGGAACAAGTTATTTGTAACTTGGCATTAATATTTAAACTTAATTTTAAATGTTTTGAAGTTTCATTTTGATAAATAGTGTTGATGGATAGTCAATTTCATGTTGAAGGGTTCCATGTGAAATTGGAAGTCTTTTGCATGGAAGAAATTGTTAAATAATGTTGATTAAATATGTGGTAGACTCTATTGAACTTGTGCCTTTGTTGTTTCCTAATTGTCAATTGGTTAATGAATCATAATTGGAAGAGTGCTTCAATTACAAAGTTACTGAATAATAGTCAATTTCATTATTGAAGGGCCCAATGTGAAATTAAAATTCTTTTGCATAGAAAAAATTGTTAAATAATGTTGATAAAATATGTGAGACTCCACTGAACTTGTGCCTTTGTTGTTTGTTGTTGTCTGATCATCAATTCTTAACCATCTTAATTAAATAAATAAAATTTGGAGGAGCAATCCAATTACAAAGTTACGTAATTACATCGTACGCATTCAGGTCCGCCATTTACACCTGTATAATTACGTCTATAATGCATGCTTAAATATTAAATTCTAAATATTATAAAATTTAAATTTTTATCAATGGCTCGGATCAGCTAAGGAAACAAGTTCGCTTCTTCACTTGGATCGAAGTAATGGACTAAGTAGACAAATTACTCAGCTACCAAATAGGCTCATTTATTCCCGAATTTATCCTTATTGATAGGTCCTTTAGGTCTTCTTGCCTTGCTTGGTCTTGGTAAAGTTATGTAATTACGCTGTAAGCATTTCACCACAGAGGTGCATAACCTCCACGTCAGCTAGATTCCTCGCTCATGGAGTGAATGAAATCCTATCACGTGGATTCCTTGCTCATGGAGTGAATGGAATCCTACCACATGGATTCCTCGCTCATGGAGTGAATGGAATCCTACCATGTGGAGGTTCTGTCCATCCGCTTGCTGCAATGTTGCAATGTTTTATCCTGCAAGTTTCCTGTAGTACTTCTTCACTCACCCAGTCAACTCCTAATTTCCCAGATCCTTATTGCTTTCTCTCCGGATCCTCTCCCGGAGCGGCTAAGGCCTATTGTAACTGCCTTAGACTACCCAATTTGTTATGAGCATTTTTAATAGAATTTTTCCAAAAGAATTTTCATGTGACCATTTTTTTCCATGCATACTGCATCCTCCAATGGTTTAATAGTGGCATATTTTCATTTCCTGTATACAAGACGAGCGGGAACAACGCATTTGGCTCCTCAGAGAATGGCTTCGAACTCAGATAATACGCTGGACATTTAATTCGGTTTCCAAGGTCTCCTTGTTGATCTGCAGCCAAAATGAACCTATTCTCATCCATCAGGCAAGTAGACTGCTGCAAACAAGTTTGAAGAATACGACCATCATATATTTTCTGAGCAGGAGAGTTGTGTAAAACCTTCTGATACAAGATGAAGCAAGGGTGTAGACAATCAACAATGAACGGAATTCCCCTCCTTCACTGTCTCCCTTTGTGTTCTATAAATAATGGCAGTTGCTTTTGCTTTTTCTTACCGTCTCTGAAGAATCGAACCCCTGATCTCGCGGCGGCTTTGTTGACATACCTCTGTTGCTTTGTGTTCTTTTTTTTGCCTTGTTGTATAAGGCACCGAAGCCCCACAAACGGAGCTGTATAAGGCACCGAGGCCCATAAGGTTTCCCAGGAGGGTTCCCCTTTGGAAGACAAAAGACAAAAGAGCCCTGAAGAAGGCTGCATTCTCAATCTTAGAAAACTCAATAATTTAAAAATAAAAATGAGCATGTGATACCTGGATGAAAACACTACCAAGCCCAACCTCATGCCTGGATGTCACAATTGCAACCACTCGTACCCGCCTGGAGCGTATTGTGCACATTCTTCTACCAAAAATACCATTATTTCCCTACTTAACAACTCTTTAGATGGTCATAATGACGGACCACTACCATACTCTTTTCAAAACCCTACTCGGTTAAAGTAAGAAGAACGGGAGGAAACACTACACGCCGAAGACTGTGCTGAGATAGAAATACAAAGAGGACATGTCGTGATGTAATGTCCCCATTTTGACCCCTTTGTATTAAATCGTAAATGATGTAAATATTGTAATTTAATCATGGTGAGGAGCTCAAGGCCAAGGCCCCACCATTGATTTAGCGTTGATGTATCGACAATTAAATAAATAGATGCCTATGGTTCTTGTGCTAGATAGGCACAATGTAAATGAGACATGTCATGTAATTACGAATTTTAATGAAAATACCCATAACTAGTTATGCAATGCAACAAAGAGATGGGGCATGATTCTACAAGGAATAGGGAGGGAAATTATTCAAACCCTTGAGCCAATGGTGTTAATCCATGTGTCAATGAGGAAACCCATAAACTACCAACTACCCATTTTGGGTTATGGACCCAATCATTTAATTCTTCCAAGAGTTGGTTGAGGCAGTTAATGCCTTGGGATTGAAGAGGCATGGCAGCCAATTTCGTGCATGGGCAAGCCATCAACATGGAAATTTGTGTTTTTGCTTCTTGGGCAAGAAAACACCCACGAAATGGTGCCCAAAGCCATTTTGAACAGATAGCTTTTCCTCTCTCACGCAGATAGAGACTGCTGGAAGTTACAGTCACGTTTTTCATAAAAAAATGCAGGGTTTTCCTTGCCCAAAAACTCGTTTTTGGTTTTGGACAGTAGCTGGGAAGAAGGGGCTGCGATTTGGGACTGTATGGAGGTCGTTTTATCCCCGAATTGCCATGGGCGTTTTCCTAAAAATGATTTCTGCTTCCTAGGGTTTTCCCAAACCTCCATTGTTCATGTTTAGCCTTCCCACGTTTTTCTGAAGCTCAGAGAATCATTTTCATGCCTATCACTGTACAAACGTTTTTCTCCTGTCCAGCCATTGCAGTTAGCTGATTATCTGCATCCCTGTTTGAATTAAATCTGTGAGCAAGAAACTTGGAGTGGTAGTGGACAGAATTGGCTTGATAAACCTAGTGAAGGGAGCAACCTCTCAAGAAGATCAAGAGGGCTTTGGCTACTTTTCTATGCACACCCTGAGAACACTAGAAAGGAAGGTATGGCTTGAGGGACTGTGTGGCAGTGAAGAGGATACTTCCTTGTGTTGGGTGTGTAGGCATTGTGAGTGCTAAGATGAATAGATCTGGGAGGGGTATCCATAGCTATGTGGTTGAGCTCACTAGCTTAGCAACTCTTCCTTTCCATTTCCTAATAGCCTGATAAACCCAACTGTAGTTTGGCTTGGTTGATTTGGTGTATCTTTGGGCTATGTGTGAGTCTGCTATTCTCTGATTCCTTGTAGAGATCATGCCCAGCTCGGGGGGTGGCAGTGTGTTGAGATATTGATGAGCACGACTGGCCTATGGTTGGGTGGAACGTTGCAGTTGCATAGCCAGTTGCTTGGGACTACCTTGTTCTAAGATAAGTATTCTCCTATGTGAAATTGCAATTATTTGTTTGATAAATATCTTGAATGTATGATGAATGTGTAATTGAATTTACTTCCGCTGTGTTTTCATATATTATACATCTCCATATGTTCTTTCAATTCTGTGAATGCTTAGTTAGAAGTATATGGATATCACGATCCTCTCTATCATGCTGGTATGGTAGGAGGGGATGTTACACGTGAGCAGAGAAGCCAAAGGAAATCAATAACTAACCAAAATTTGATGGTCGTGCCTCCTGAATGGAAGAAACTCATGTGCGGAGAAAAATTGAGGGGACGTGCCTTAGGAAAGGAACCCTCACGCATCTGGAAAATAAGGAAACAATAACCGGGATGAAAATTTAGGGTCTTGCAAAACATCAAGGGCTTAGTCGGTCATAAAAAATTCGGGGTCTCTCATTACATGCCTCAGGTTTGGCAGGAAGTGAAATAATAGATGGCTTTTAGTAAAGGATTCCTCCAAAATGGCACATGCATCATGCCTTTAGATGAATACCACCAGTCTGCATGCTCTTTAAGAATTATACACTTGTACTGATTGCCAACCATGTTTAGTGGTTTCCACCATCAGGACTTTGAGATGTTCAAGCACCTGGCGGGGAGTTGGGACACTTGTAGTGAGTTCCATTTTCAGGGCTTCAAATTGTTCAACGCTTGGCAAGAAGGGTGAGACACGAGGCCAAATAAATGTATTGGAATTCGCTTTCTTGTCTAAACAAATATCACATTAGTTAGGGACCACTTTTAAAGAGCAGGAGCGGGACCCCGTATTTTATTTGATAGCGGGAAGCTTAACGTTTCAAAGGAATTGCAAGCCTCTGGTCTATATATGGCCATTATTTGTTTCTGCTAGGATGTACCCCATTCTTCTAATAAGCCCTAGTTATTTCGTAAGTTTTCTTCGTGCCATTTTTTTTCACAATCAAATTTGTTGCAAAATTGGAAGTGTTATGTACTTTTGATCCTAATTGTAGTTTTGTTAGGAACCCATGTCAACCCTTTTATTTACTTTATTAGTATATTGCTGTTGGACGCATATGCTTTGTAAGTTGTCCCGTAGTATTTGTTGATCCATAGTTTGTATTATTGTTGCTGGACGCATATGCTTTGTAAGTCGTCCCATAGTAATTATTGATCCATATTTTGTATTGGCCCATGGTTTGTATTGACACATGGTATTGGCACCTAGACTTAGTATATAAGTTTGTGTTGAGACCAATGAAGGCACCGTGAAGTTATTTGTATTGAGCTTGCTCAAAGGAGGTTTTCCCCTCGAAGTGGCCTGTGATCAATATAAAAGTGATTCTGAGTTTTGTTATTTCTGCTATCTCGTGTGTTTTCATTAATTAATTATTACAGGTTCATCACATCTGGTATCAGAGCACTTTCTTGAGCTCGCTAGGTGAAATTTCTACCAATTTTTTTTTTTTTCGCATCTGTTGCAGCTTCGGATCTGGGAATAATCCCTATCCACTTAACTGTGGGAAGTACTTGGGCATAACCCCTAAAACTCATTGTGAGGAGTACCACAGGAACCCTAAAGTAGCTATCCCATTGAGAGGACCTGCCAATGAAAAGGGAAACGACCCCTACCTGATTGACTAGTTCCCACCCATGAGGTAAACCAAGAGCTGTCGTTTGTGGCAAAGCGGTTATCAGTTTTACCTGAGCCATGGAGTGAGGGGTACTTCCCCAATACGCAAGCCGTCAGATAGCATTGGTGGCCGAGTGAAACCCCTGAACTATTAGGAAGCCACACATACCTGGGATCCATATCTATTTTGAGCTGAACTGTTGCCAATCACTGCCGTGCCGTTTCAGATCCATTCTGAAAGTCATTCCAGATCCAGCCGTTTCAGATCTATTTCAGATCCAACTGTTTTCGATCCAGTCGGCACCATTTCAGATCCCTCTGTTTCCGATCACTTCTGCGACGTTGCAGATCTATTTGTTTCAGATCCCTTCCACGCCGTTGCAGATCTATTTGTTTCAGATCCCTTGTTTTCACTTCGTTTCCCTTGAAACTTCCCTGACACCCTGGTAATCCCATTCTACATATTTCATTCCTGAGGACCCTATCCCAAATTCCACTTCCCAAAGCTCGAAATTCCACATTTGTCTACTTTTAGGGTTTGCCATAACTTCTTCAGATTTCACCCAATTGCCTCCAAATTTTACCACTGAGTTCCTTTCCTAATTCTGCTTCTTTGTCCCTCTCTACCCAATTTTCTCATTCTTTCACCTCGCTTCTGAAATCTCCATTTTTTGCTTCCCTGTCCATTAGAAAGTGTCCAAAACCTAGTCAAACCCCAATTACCCCTCCGAGTTTTTTCCAAATCCAAATTTCCCTTTACTAAATAAGCTTTTGTTTGTATTTTTCTATCCATTCCCCCCCCCCCCAAAAAAAAAAACTCTTGGTTATGGTTGTCACCCGCGCAGGAGCAACAACCATGGAGGAAGCACTTGCAGCCATCCAAACCAAACTCCAAGATCTAGATGAGAAATTTCTCAGCCTCCATCTTCAGCAGTCAGCCATGAACAATAACCAACAACACAAATCTTCGGCAACCAATGGGTTCTCTTCTTCCAACAATTTCGGTGGTCTGAAGCTTGAATTTCCTTGGTTTAATGGCATTTATCCAACTGGATGGATCTATCGTGCAGAACAATATTTCAGTCTGCATAATACTTTTGATGTCCAAAAAGTTCCACTTGCATCATTTCATTTGGAACATGAAGCCCTTCAATGGTACCGTTGGTACATCAAGGCTCATGACGAGCCAAAATGGACAGATTTTTGCCAACTCCTTTTGCAACGATTTGGTCCTAATGCTTTTGATGACTTCACTGGAGCACTCACTAAACTTCGTCAAAGTGGCACTATGAGAGAGTATCAGACAGAATTTGAGAAACTAGCCAATCACACAGAAGGATTGTCTGATGAATTCTACAGGAGTTGTTTTATCAGTGGTCTTAAGGATGACATCCGGTCAGAGGTTAAAATGTTCTGTCCCAACACAATGATGGAAGTCCTAGCGTTGGCTAAGTTGGAAAAAGGAAAGATTGTAGACCAACAACGCTCCAAACCCACTTTTGTTCCCTTCCGAAATATGGGTTCTCAATGACCTCCCATCTCGCCAGCTCCTTAACCAACTCCGATCAAGCATTTGTCTAAAACAGAGATGCAGGCACACAGAGAAAAAGGGCTTTGTTATAATTGTGAGGAGAAATTCACTCAGGGACATAGATGTGTTCAACAAAAGCTCTATCTCTTGAATATGGATTCTTCGCCTGCCTCTACAATTTGTCAAGAAACCCCAGATACAATGGATGATCAGGTCGACATTCAAGAGCCGCCTATTGACCCCCCATCTTAGGATGAACAACTAGAGATATCTCTCCATGCCTTATCCGACGTCACCACCCCCAAATAATGCAGGTCAGGGGTTACTTCAAGAAGCTTCCTCTTACAATACTCATTGATTCTGGTAGCACTCATAACTTCATTGACCCTCGGATCACCAAACATGTTGATTGTTTTGTCCATCCTTGCTCCAACTTTGAAGTCATGGTTTCCAATGGGGGCACCTTACCTTGTAAGGGGAAGTGTCACAATGTGCGTATCTGTCTGGAAGAGTATAACCTGCGCTCTAACATGTTTTCCTTGTCCCTAGGTGGATGTGATGTGGTTTTGTGCGTTCAATGGTTATGCACACTTGGCTCCATCTTATGGGATTTTGCTGAACTTTGGATGCAATTTTCAGTCAATGGGAAACAACACAAATTTAAGGGCTTACAACAAGGGTCTCTCCCCATCATCAATTCACATCGCCTCGAAAAGATCCTTAAGAAGAATTCACATGGTGTCAGCGCTCAACTCCATTCCATTCAGATGCACCTATCAACGGTCTCCCCTACTTCCTTGGATATATACACAGGTGTCCTTGTTGAACCAGTGGGCTTGTTGCCTTCAAGAGACCTTTCCGATACAAATTTAGCCGCATCTATATCTCAACAGAAAATGATGGCTATTTTGCATTCAGTACAGAAGTGGCAGCCAGACCTATTAGGGAATTATTTCTGCATCAAGACTCATCTCCAGAGTTTGGAAAATTTCCTGGAACAATGGGTCTCCTCCCCAACACACCTGAAATGGGTTATCCAACTCATGGGTTATGCCTATGCGATCACTTACAAGAAGGGCAAGGACAATATGGTGGTTCATGCTCCTTCTCGCACATTTGATGACCGAGTTTCTCTTACAGTTATTTCTCTGCTTGTTCCAAATTGGTTGCAATCTGTTCAACAGGGCTATCTCTTCTATGAACTCCATGCTTCTTCATCAGCAGGGCACTCTGGGTTCCTCAAAATGTATGACCGGGAACAATGTAACTTCTTTTGGTAGGGACTGAAAATTACAATTCAACAGATGGTAGCTAACTGTGATACTTGCCAGGTCAACAACGGTGAAATGACACTCCTTTCGGGACTGCTCGAACTATTTTCCATCCCTAGACAGATGTGGACATCTATTTCTATGGATTTCCTAGAAGCACTCCAGTGGTACAATACCACATCTAAAAGGACACCATATGAAGTAGTTTATGGATAGGCACCGCCAGTTCTTCTTCCATACACGCTTAGCAGCTCCCCAGTTCAGGCAATTAACTCAGTGCTTCGAAACCGCGATCAGATTCTTCTCATTCTACAGTTGAATCTTCACATGGCAAGAATTCGATTGAAACAACAAGCCGATCAGCACCGTTCTAAGAGCACTTTCCACGCAGCTGATATGGTCCTTCTTCGTCTACATCCTTCCAAGCAATCCTCCCTGAAACTCAAAAGGCGTCAGTGGGACGGAATGCAACCCGAGGATGCTACAGGGGAACCACTCCTTTAGATTTTGCCTAAATTTCCACATCTAAAGCTTTGAGGACAAAGCTTTTTCTAAGGGAGAGGGGATGTTAGGAACCCATGTCAACCCTTTTATTTACTTTGTTAGTATATTGTTGTTGAACACATATGCTTTGTAAGTTGTCCCGTAGTATTTGTTGATCCATAGTTTGTATTATTGTTGTTGGACACATATGCTTTGTAAGTCGTCCCGTAGTAATTATTGATCCATATTTTGTATTGGCCCATGGTTTGTATTGACACATGGTATTGACCCATGGTATTGGCACCTAGACTTAGTATATAAGTTTGTGTTGCGACCAATGAAGGCACCATGAATTTATTTGTATTGAGCTTGCTCAAAGGAGGTTTCCCCCTCGAAGTGGCCTGCGATCAATATAAAAGTGATTCTGAGTTCTATTATTTCTGCTATCTCGTGTGTTTTCATTAATTAATTATTGCAGGTTCATCACAAGTTTAGAGTTTTGATATGTCGTCGGATCTGTCCTGGAGCAGCAGATTCTCTTGAATTTTGTACGATGAATCCGTGATTCTGCTTTAATTTGCTTTTGAACGCTGAATTTCTCTGTTCAAGGTTTTCAGTGGTGAAGTATGGCTGATTTTGTGGATTTTGGCCTTTTTTTTAGTTGTTTTGTTGGGAACTTCAATATTTCATTAATTTTGGATGGTGAAATTGTCGTCTCTACTTAATTTTGGCTTGCGATATGAAAACCCTTGAAATAGGGCTCTTTTTGTGGCCAAATATAGCTAAATTTGTGTTATCTCTTTCTAATAAATTTTTGGGTTTTTTTGTGGGCTTCATGCTTTAATGGGTTTACTCGTTTTGCTTTAAAAGTGTAGGTAATCATATCACAAATGTAATGTGATTTAACATAAATATATGTATAAAAGTTTAGCTTATATTTATGTATATATATAAAAGTGTAGGTAGAACATAGAGAGGGATAGCACATTGATAGCATTTTACCATTGGTACAGATACAATATGTTGTAGCATTTGATTGTTGGGTGTTATAAAATAATATCGAATCAACTGAATAAACTGATCAACGGATGTTTCTCTACCGAAATCTCACTCTGTTAAAGTGAAAAGTGAACTTGAGTGTGCTTGAGGAGACAGAGATCCGATGAAAGCTATCGTTTCAATACTGTGATCAAAATCAACATTTGATTTATTTTTTATTGCTAGAAAGTATAGTATGATAAAGATTTAAATACAATTGGTGCTAAGTTGCTCAAATCAGAGTCCTCATTATCATTGATTATTAGCATTGGTCAGTGTAATGGTTGAAATCGTAAAATTTTCATGATCATCTTTTTTTTTCAAGGCACTCCTTTTAAAATCGATCTTTAAAAAGGAAAGGCATGCTTTTAAAGATATACTTTTTAGTTTAAGAATGGATTTTTATATAAAGGGGATTCTTGTAATTGAAGAATTTCATACTTAGTTTTGAAATTTTGACATTATTTTTGTAATTTTCAAAAATAATTCATTCATGCTTTATAGAAAATTCTGTATAGATAAATTTAGATCCCAACAGGGCTGCTGCCTTGTTTGCAACTTGGTGTGTGGTTTGTGTTCAATTTGGGCAACTTCCAGTGTAGAAAATGATTACATGAATTAAAAATGCCAATGGAAGTAATTATAAAATATGTCATTGAAGATTCACGAGGTAGCAGGTTACACATGGATTTCAACATTAACATTAAGGACTACCTTACCTGAGATGAGATAGCTCGTCAAAAAGTTATCAAGTCAGGATTTTAGGTGGCACAGTGATGGACTCTTAACTTCTTATACTCAGAAGGATAGCTGAAGCAGATTGGAGGGGCAGTACTTGACTTGATGCCAAATATGGATTTCACAGATCTCATTGTTTATAATTTTAGATATTTCAGTAAATGAGAATAAATCCTAGTGTTTTTACGAGTTCCTAATTTTCGTTTTTTAGTGTCGACAAGAGAATTTATTAACGGAAACATAAATCTCCTGAACTAACATAAATCTCCTGAACTAACGTTACCTGTAAATAGTGCGAAAATGCTTCATTACCACGATGTGATTCTGTAAATTCTTGGCATGTTAGATAAGTTATAATAAACGGAAGCTCCGACAGGCGAGTTTGTGCCGATCAAAAGCTGCAAGATTTCTCGCCAGAGCGCAGCGACGCCTTCTAGTTCTGTAGTTGCTGGTCAGAGCTCGGCGATGGGTCGGAGGTCGGCGGTCGGAGAGCAGTGGTCCTCGGCGGTTTGCGCTTGGGAGCTTGGCAGTCGAGGATGGGTCAAAGCTCGAAGATGGGCGGTCGGAGCTTGGGAGCTTGGCAGTCCCATCTTGGGAAAAAAGGCAGGAAATTAAGAAGTTACTATTCATTAATGTTTGGAAAAGATTTCTGAAACTTAATATTTTTTTAAACCATTCATTTACTATTCTGTGAGTTTTTTTCGTGAATATACAGTCATAAATCAGGGCCGCTGAACCCAAAGTTACCCACCTGTTTCGCTGCAGCATCAGCTCTCTCCCACCAATGGCATCCGCAGGGAAAAAACTTTGTTTTATATATTTAATTTGAAAAAATTGCAAAAATTTAGGAATGGGTCCAGATTGTTAGAATTTCTTGGTCGCTGCCACTAGTCGGCTCTTATATCATAAAAGCCGCGAAACATGGGCCCAGATTCTTGCAAATTCGTGATCGCTCCCGCTCGTCGACTCCTATATCATAGGACCCGCGAAACATGCGCCCAGATTCTTGCAACTTAGTGGTCGCTCCTGCTGGTCGGCGCCAAAAAAGGATAAAATCTCTAAAACAGTCCGCGATATTATAAAAGCGCCCATAACTGCTGACACAAACAAAATGGTCGCCGAAAATATGATAAAATCTCCGAAACAATCCGCTGCAAAATCATAAGTTCTATTAAAAAATTTAGTTTTGGCTTTCGGCCTTACTTTTGCCCCTCGGGGCAAATGCTAGTAATAGTCAATTTCATTATTGAAGAGCCCAATACGAAATTACAATTCTTTTACATGGAAAAACATTGTTGTGCCCTTTACGAAGTATAAAATAGTTTCTAAGGACATTAATTTGAAGCCTGATGGGCAGTTCACCTGCTCTTTGAATTGGGTATATTTATAAAATTCCAACATTTGATTGGAAGGCGTCCGTGCAACCACAGAGAAAGGAGTATGAGCATTTAGACTGGATTAGACGTAATGGATCAGTAGATGTGAAAGGAAGGCACGTTCTCAGAATAAAATCTGATGGGCAGATCGCCTGGTCTTTGGATTGGGTATACTAGTTATAAAATTCCAACATTTGAATGAATGAGTGGAGTTTTGGAAGACATCCGTGCAACCAAGAGAAAGGACTATGAGCAGTTAGACTGGATTAGACGTAATGGATCAGTAGATGTGAAAGGAAGGCACGTTCTCAGAATAAAATCTGATAGATTGAAGGCTTTTCCTTTTCTATTATAATTACTATCTTCTCTATCGTGATTCGTCATAATGATCAGTAGATTTTATATTATAATTACTATAATCTTATGTATCGTCATAATGAAGGAAGCTGAGAATAAAATCATATATATATATATTGAAAGAACTTAGAACATAGAACGAATATATAACAATTATACTTTGGTGAAGAAAGCGGTTTGGTTATAAAATTTGATTGGAACTATGTGAGATATTATTTAAGATTCCAACGATTATACTTTGGTTCATATTAAAGACTACATATTCAATCTTCACGAGAGTTACAGTGAAGAAAACGGTTTTGGTTCAGAATCTCCGGTGGATATAAAGATAGTGTAGTATCAACATGGCTTTTGTTTCCATCGAGCGCAAGTATGTTACGGAGGATTACATTCAGGAATAGAAAACCACCCAGAGAAAATTCAAGTTCTACTCAATTTACAATCAATAATTTGTCATTGGCTGGTGACATTAGTGGTTTATAGAAATCTCATTTTGGAATCTATTTTTCAAAGCGCAATATACAATTAGTCTCGTTTGTTGTTTTGTGCTTGGTTAGTTGCATCACTTAGTGTAGCATTGAGAGGCATATAAAAATGTACCCTCAGTTATATAGTTTACTTTTGATGTGCTCAAAGTAAATTTAAATTGGTTAGGTTTAGTTTGGTTTTATATAATGCATATGAGTATTTTTTTTAATAGTTGCCATATATAAGTGTTACTTATGTTATTTGACAATATCTTTTTCTATTGGATTGTAAAGTATCTTTCTATATAAAAACATGTAAATGTACTAAACCTAATTCATCATAAAATTATGAATCACTCACAAAAATTTAGATGGGAATGTTAAGATGATGCTTTTAAGTTCAATTGCAATTGAATAATAATTATGTCCTACTTAGGATGTAATTTCAATGTGGGCTTCCCAAATGAGCTTAGATAACTTGTTAATCTTCAATTTTTTAAATATTTCTTCTCGAGTGAGGTTAAATATATTGGTAGATGATTTGAGACAGTTGCCACCTATTATGGATAAACTTGTATGTGTATATAAAAGTCTGGCACAAGAATTATGGAACCATTCAGAACAATGGTGATCCTTGATATTGTGTTTTGTCAAGATGGACAAAGCAATGATACAAATGTTTTTTTTTCATTTCTCGATGAATGTTAGAGATGCAATGTCAAATAAAAAAGATCCAAAATTACTTCCACAAAAAAAGTCATTTAATAAATCCATATTTTTGTTTATAAAAAATAATAATGTAAAAAATTATAATAAGCATTGTTTGAGGTGCCTATATTGTCTTGTCCAAGTGTGACTAAAGCAAGACTAACAGAACGGTAAAACAATAACCCTCCATAACCCTAGAAGTTTACCCACATAACCTTCCATTTATACTTTAGTATGATTTGATAGATATGTCTAGTTTCCATGATGAATCATTATCTCAAAATGTTCTTATCGCACTTATTGAAACAATTTTTATTGAAACCTGTTTCTTACTTAACAATCTATAAGTGACATTAATATTGAAAAACAAGAGAGTTAGAGTATGCCATTTACTATAATATTTTGACTTAAAAGTTTGAATGGTTTTTGATAACTATGTAATTTATTTGTTATTTATTATATTAATATTTACATTTTTCATTATTCAAAATTGTTATTTTATTACTATTCAATTTATTCCTTATGTAATTTCAAAATAACATTATTTATAATAATCTTTATATTATAAATTATATTAAGTAAATTTTAAATAATTTAATTCATCTAAAAAATATGTATAAATATTTAAAATAGATATATATACATACAAATTTCATATAAATATAGTATATATTATAAAATATAGTAAATTTCAAATAATTTGATTCATTTTAAAAAGACACAGTCTAAAAGTTTTACAATTTCAAAAAAAAAAAACATTTCTTTAAAACCATGGTTACAAGTTTCAAACTTTGAAATTTGAAATTTTGTCGTCGGATTCCGATAACAAACCCCGTTCCAAACAAATAGTAGAATTTTGAGACAACTCCTTTAAAAATATAGATATATAAATTGAATATACAATCACATGCAAATATATAGATATATAAATTGAATATATAGTCACATGCAAATTTCAAATGAATATAAGCTAATTTGTAGTTAATAACAATGGCAATTCGCAATCACTACCGACGTTTAGACATCTTGGTTCAGTTCGTAAGATAATATAGCACTTGAGGGAAATATTCCTCCTCCCACCAAAATCACTTGATCATGTTTATTACCCGAATAAATAAATCTTCGCGTGTTGTCGGAGCACCTTCCGCGTGCTCCGAACGCTACATGACTCTTTGGCTGGATTTGACCATCTCTTGGGGATTAATATGAATCAAAGACAGGTGATCTGTTCCTGACATATTCAACTTTATATTTAATTAATAAAAATGTTGCATTCACACGCGTTACAAGTTACAAACTTACAACTATAAAGATGAAGAAAACGTCTAATCACCATATCACACTTCGATATGGGGCTTCATTAATGTGTTGTACCAATCAATGTTTCAGTGATCAGTTTTGCTGACGCTGTTAGTGTCTCTGTCGTCTCTAAAACAGCCTGATCAATGTGAATCCGCAATATCCAGCGAAACAACAATTGGACAGATTGGCGTCTTTTTCTTGGTTTTGTATTTGATATACTTGGGGACTGGTGGCCTCAGCATTTGGTGCACACCAATGGCAAGCAATAAGCACCCCGCAGCAGACTGATTAATGCTGCTGCGGGGGTTTTGACATAGCCTTAATGCTCGGTAACTCCGTGTGTATGATATTTCAAGGTGAGAAATTTCCGGTGATTATCTGTTGGGGCAGTCGTCCATGCCATTGGCGATGGCCATGGGCCATGGCCATTCTCATGATCACAATCCCGTGAAACTCCATCCGAATAAACAAATGCTATGCGGTCAGCATTAATGGCATGCTTATTTCAAATTTGAAATTGAAAACCCGCCCAGCCCAGATTGGGATATTGAATTTGTGAACCCGCCATGGTCGAATTTGGGGTATTGTTCAGTCCTGTAGTGGCTGCCTATTCCACCACTGCAAAAACCCGAGCGGGCAAGTCATAGCCTGCGATTGTGTCTTTTGTTATGCGCCCCGGATTTCTTCTGAAAATATTGGCCAAAGGACGCACGACAGTGGCTTCTGTTTAGTCACGGTGACCCAAAACTCGATTGAAGATACTGATTCATGTCGGTTGATCAATAGAGGAGTTTCAGCTAGATAGCCATACCTCTTCACCGCATGTTGTTTTCAAATAAGTTGCATTCCATCCTCACTCAAAGACGGTACGAGTCTCTATTCCAAAAGAAGAGCTTTTTTTAGCGGGCACAAAATTGCTCGGCTAGTTCTTTTAAAACTTAGGCACACACTTTCACACAAATTTTCATATTCGATTTCTGAATTTTTAATATCCAAACTTGAAAGCATTTAAGAACCCCTTACCAGCTGTAAAATCTGTTCCATAGGAGGGATAGGGTAATTCTATTTTTACGAAGCCTGGTTAAAGAGGGATAGGGTAATTCTATTTTTATGAAGCCTGGTTAAAGTTTCTGAAATATAAACATAATATGATTTAACCACTCTTATTCCGGACTAGAACCAGATTTTCCATCCAATAGATATGGCGTACAGGAAAGAGAATCTTTGCATCCAGTAGCTTATTTAACTCCTCTAGTGTTGAATGGCTTCTGTTTAGTGTTGATTGTCCATAGAGTGTAGACAATAGCTTGTAATATGCCAGGAGATGCCTTGTGAGGTGTGCAAGTATATTGCTGATGCTGTGCAGTGCAAACTGGAAACGCGGTTCTATGGTATTTTCTCAAGCCATTTTTTCGCATATGCATTTGAGTATTTTATACTTGGGAGTTTATAACTTAAGCATGCTGTAATGAATGTGAATTTGACAATGTGGAATGGTAATGAACAGTCTCTACAATTGATGGGCGCTACGAATACTGTGGTGAGAGGCATTACTTCCATCAACAGCAAGCAGTTCCATGTATCCAACACCAAGCAGTTCCATGTATCCATTGCTGCATCTAACAACGTCCTGGCAGAGGGATTGACTATCCGTGCTCCAGCGGACAACCACAACACCGATGGAATTCACATATCTTCTTCTTCCAATGTCAGTCTTTGAAATATCAACATAGGAACGGCTGGATCATATTTCCCATTAGCGTTTTAAAATATATTGTTGGAGGAAGGGGAACTATTTTGTTAAAGATAAATCTTTAACTTTGGCTATGCAGGAGATGACTGTATTGGTTTTTTTTGGAAGGAACTTCCGCTATTGCCATTAAACAAGTTACCTGCGTACCAGGCCGTGGAATCAGGTGAAATAGTTTGATAAAATTTCACTAGGACTGATAATATGAGCATTCAATGCAATGCAGTGACAACCGATTTGGGTTATTATTATGCAGTGTGGGGATTCTGGGGAGATATCCTACTCATAATGGAGTCAGCAACGTCACTGTAAATGGAGTTTCTTTCTCAGGCACTGAAAATTGAGTGAAAATCAAAACATGGCAAGGAGGAAAGGGCTTCGCCAAGGGCTTAACATTTGAGAACCGACGAATGAACAATGTGGGGAATCCAATCCTCATTGACAAATTCTAGTTCACAGGTTGTACTGCTAAAGTGCTCATCATTCTACAGCTATCTGAACGTCTTCCTTTATCCCATTTTAGTGCACTTTTCTTTAATGAGAAATATTTTTGACACATAGGACACTTGAAGCATCATATGACCACTAAAGTTTTGTAGCTTATTTTAAAGTTCTGTAACATACTTTGTTGTTAAGATTGGCTTTTGTAACTTACTTTCTTGTTAATATTGACTTTGCCCGTGCACTAGTCTAATATGAATGTACATATTAGTAATGTGGTATGCAAAAACATCATAATTGGAACCTTAGCAACTAAGGAGGCTATTAATTTGGCCTGTAATGCAAGCTTTCCATGCTAAGATATCGAATTGGAAAATGTGACTTTGAGTTATGGAAATAATGAAGTTTAATCTGTTTCCCAAATCCTCTTTGGTTTGTTAAGAGTGAATACTTCCTCTATTGACTTTAATATGTTTGGATTTTAGTTCTGTCAAATTCCCTATGGTTTGATTTGAAAAAGGGCGGATGCTTCCTCTACCAACTTTAATATGTTGGATTTGTATTATTTATCTTTTTATTTGAATTTGAGTTATGAAAACAATAAAGTTCAATCTTAAAGTTAATTTTTGCAAACATTTTTTGGGTTTGTAAAAGTGAATGCATTCTCCTAAATGGCAACACATTAACAAAAGTTCGCATTAACATTGTAAAAATAGTTCTACTAAAAAATTAGAATAAAAACTCTCTCAAAAAAAAATCTTTGCAAACATTTTTTGGGTTTGTAAAAGTGAGTGCATTCTCCTATATGGCAACACACTAACAAAAGTTAGCATTAGCGTTGTAAAAATAGTTAGACTAAAAACTTTCCTAAAAACATTATACTATAAATAGAATCAATTTTAAAAATTGAAAAACTAATATAGATAAATAATAGAATAAAAAGTAAAAAAAATAAAAAATAAATTAACACAAGAAACAACAATAAAATAAAAAAGTAGAAAATTGTTCAAAGTATCAATTCTTAAAGAAATAAATAAGAAAGAAAAACTAATTAATAAATTATTTAAACAAAGATTTTTTAGTAAAATAATATAAAGGCTATAACTTATAATTATTGATCCAAAAGTAAAAAAAAAAACTAAAATGAATTAAATAACCTATAATTATTGATTCAAAAGGAAAAACAAATGAAATAAAAATGCTAAGGAAAATAGAACACTCCAAAAATGGGATCAAGGTGAAATGAGAAGATCCTAGTCAATGGTAATAATTCAAAGATTAGGTGGATCTTTACATTGATATTGGGACTACTTAAAACAAATGTTGTAGACATCTTTTTTGGTTTGGTTTTTGGATTTTTAGTTACTACACCATATACATTAACTAATTCTATATATACTATAGTAAAAAATCTTATGCATTTGATGAAACTTTTTGTTCCATTTCAAAAGTTAAAAATTAAAAGTATAAGATAGATGATATAACTAAAAATAGAAAAAGAGATAAGGATAAATTAACATAAAAATTTCACCAACTAAAATAAGAGTGCGAAATAAAATAATAGTGTGTAGGAAAATGTTCAAAGGTTATAAAGAACAATAGCCTAAAAAAATAAGGAAGAAAAAAACTAATTAAATAAATTAGTTAAATAAAATGATGTTTTATTAAAGTGATATGTCGGAATGACCTATAATTACGAGTTCAAAAAGCGTAAATAAATAAACTAAAATGAAATAAATGCCAAAAAAAATTAGAATGATACAATAAGGGGATGAAGTTGAAAGAAGAGGATGCTCACCAATGGTATTAATTATTGCACCAAGTACTTTGTAATAATATTGAGCATAACTTTACACTTATCAATAAAAATGTACTTTTTATATATGAAATTCCCAAAAAATAGTCTTATATTATTAAGGGTAGTACAACTTAAAAACAAATGTTTCTCATTCTTAATTTAGTGTGAATTTGAGATATGGAAATAATGAAGTTCAATATTCATGGAAAAATGCCAAAGAGTTTAAAGTTAATTGTATCAAGTTCCCTTTTACTTTGTTAAAGGGGGAATGCTTCCTCTAAATGCCAACTCTAATATGTTTATGCTACTCTTCCTTTAATTCTCTCCTACTCCTATTGATTGGCTTAAGCTACTTTCATCACTTGCCACTAACAAAAACATTTCTTGACATGGTAGTAGAGCTTGTTTCCTTTATTTGCTAAATTATAAATAAAAAAATGTACTTGTAGGAGCAAGGAAAGCCAACGCAACTTATGGAATTTAAATGCCATGATCCAATCAATCACCAATAGTGATAATTTTTACTATCTCCTTAGTCCTATCCTTGGACCAATAAGGTATATCACACCAATAAAAGATATTATACTAAATTAAGAATTTATAAAAAAATATAAGAAAATTTTTCATTAACCTCCACTCTATCACAAATTTTACAAAATAAAATATCCCAAATCTGTTTTGGGTTAGATATATGAGATGATGGGCAGAACTAAAACTTGCCCATTGCTGAAAAACTCATCATCCTCACCAACGATTCCTTTTTTTCAACCAAAAAAACAGTTACTTACTATTCTGTTGGAATCAAAGATAACTTATGTCAATACATATCAGCTATGAAGTGTTATACAAATCCCAAAAAGACTCTTATAGAGAC
Organism: Larix kaempferi; assembly: GCA_027924585.1. NCBI lineage: Eukaryota > Viridiplantae > Streptophyta > Pinopsida > Pinales > Pinaceae > Larix > Larix kaempferi. Next base: position 8,045,186 of record BSBM01000422.1, on the reverse strand, counting down.
TACAAAGACGACCCTTCTACATAATTTGCATCATGACCAACATTACAAAATTAGTATAGAATTCCAAATTCAAAAACCTCACAAATGGTTCCAACCCTTTTGGGATTGTGAATAATAATTATTTGTAATATCTTGGAATGCCAACCCCTTATATTCAGCCAAGTATTTTTGTAAACATTGGAACCTATGTTTGAAGGTACTATGTGTTGGAGCCTAGGCCGCAGCTATGGTAAAGCTGCGAATTTTGAGGAAAAAGCACAAGTATTGAAGGAAAGTGCTAATTTTGAAGAAACACCAATTTTTGGGTAGAAGGAAAACGGTGCGCAGTACGGTGCCAGATGGATGAGCTCAACGCAGATTACGGACTGGAACTCGCGGAGCTCGCGCGCACGTCATGTAAGAATGAATGTGGCTGAATAGAAAGCTCAGCTACCATAATAAATGAAGCGACGCAGTAGAGGGCTCAGCTACCCTCATTTAAGGCTAAGTACAGAAGTTATGGTTGCTCGGATCAAGGAAGAGCAACGAATCAAAGCATTGAAGGCAAAGGACAAGGCGCCCATACCCGCAATCTGCGCCGGAAGTCACGGAACCTGCAGGAAGCGGTGACATGACTACAAGCGACGCCTACAGTACACCTAGCCATGTGCGTGGTTAGGGTTTTTGGGGATTACTGTTGGGAAAGGCCCACAGTTTTGTAAAGGTGCGATCGTCATGGCCACCTATATATATGTGTTAGTCAGTTAGCCAGCCTTTAGATGCTGAGACGCAGGTTAGCTGTTTGAGATAAGCTAGCTAGTGGGTGGGTCGGTTGTTTTGTATGAGGATTGTTTTCTACCGTGTTGTTAGAAGACAAGAGTCAGAGCTGGGATAACCGTGAAGTTAATCCCCAAGTTGCAGATAGTCTGAGGCGACATCTGAACTATTGTAATCTCTGTAGAGGAAGAGACTAGATCGAAAGAAGGGCTCCCAGCTGTGTGCGTGGAGTTTCCTGGAAAGATCTAAGGCTGCAGCTGTGTGCGCAGCATTATTGTATAAGTTCCCTTTGAGTTAATATATGAACACTTCCCGTGGACGTGGTTTCCCGGGGAAGTGAATTCTTTACGTCTTATTGTTATGGTAATGATCGCGTGAATGCATGTCTGAGTTGTTATTTGTGTTTCTATGAATGTTGCGTTATCTTTATGAATATGTTGATTCCGTTCCCGAAGCTTCCTTGGTAACTATAATCGTTAAGTGTTGAAGAATCTGAAGAACGCTGTTGCGGCGACGATAGAGGACTGCATTACTACGCTAGGTGCGCGGGAAGACAAGATTCATAGGGCGTCGACGCAGGGGATAGTTGCCTCGTGCGCCGAAATGGAGGTGCTGCGCAGCTAGGCTCTTGAGCGAGAGTTCGGCGCTGTTACGCCGAGGGGTCTGCGGAGAAGTCAGGCAGTCTGCTCTGAGGGATCGTCGAGGAAGAAGGAACAGTCGTCGCGTCGCCTAGGTTAAGGAAATCTGATTCCTTAGCCCCCCCATAGCCACTTCGGGTGAGACCTCGAGCTACTGCGCAGCTCGTTGCCGAGAGGGCCAGTGCGCCAAGGGGTTTTGTTGCTGCGCCTAATTAAAACCCGGGTCTGCCCCAAAAAGCAGCCAACAAATGGTTCCGTTGCCTTGTGACTTGTTACTGTGAGACTTGTTATTTCGGCGACGCGCGAGATTGAGGCGAAACCCAGAGAAAGAAGGAGCCAACAAATGGTTCCGTTTCCTCACGACTTGTTACTGTGAGACTTACCAGTTCCGCGACGTCTAAGATTGTTGCTGAAGCCAACAAATAGTTCTGTTGCCTTGAGACTTGCTCAGTTAACAAATGTGTTACTGGAACCCTACAGCTAAAGAAATTGAAGACTGGTTTGATTTAAAGGTTAGAGAGTTCGCTGAACAAGAAAACAAAAGCTCTAGGCTCCAGACCAAAGACTGGTTGCAGAAGTATATCTATACTGACCTTCACGAAATTTTCTTTGTCACATTTGCACTTGAGTTGCATGCTTGGATAGCGAAGTTAGTAGATACTAGACCCACTGTGCATATTGATCGACCCGTCGCTTGGACGCCTGAGCTAGTCAGTATTTTGAAGTGGGTAGACAATTCTATGTCCCGCGCAATAGACTTTTGGTTGAATAGTCTACTGGAAGGTTTCATCACTGAGTTTGCAGTAGATACAAGAAAGAGTTTCAGTGAAGCCGAGAGGAGTTTCTTCTGTATGAAAAAGCAAAACTATGCATAGCTTCCGATGAATAGCATAGACAAGTAATGTCCGCATATTCTGATAGTGATCCTGAACTTATTGGTTGCACTCGTAGTGGAAAACGGTATAAAGTAGGCCTTGACCAGCATTCTTTTGAGTCTAGCCTAGAAGATAGCCAAGTTCCTAGAGCAAGCCATATAGAAAGACAAGGGAGTGCTCATATCCCTTATCACCCCTTTACACCGCAAAAGCCAGACGGAGCTCAGTATAACCCCGCAGTAACATCTTCTAGTATCCCACACGGTACTTCTAGTACCTCAGCACCACCTTTATTTAACCATCCCAGAAGCACTGCTACAGCACCTCCACCTCAACCTAGCACAAGAAGGATGGGTGATGACATGAAGCTACCAACTTTTAGAGGAACAGGGATAAAAGACCCTGAGCAGCACTGGTTCCTATGTGAAGCCATTTGGACAATTAAGCAAATTAATGATGATGCTGTTAAACTGGTTCAGTTAGCAACCACACTAAGAGAAAGAGCCTTAACGTGGTTCATGAAATACTCAGCAGCACAAAATAGGACGCTTGCTGATGTAAGAAATGCTATGATTAGAGAATTTAAGAAACCTAAATCAGAATCACAGTGCATAATAGAGCTCAAAGACATCAAACAGTTACCTGCAGAATCAGTATGGGACTTTGACCAGAAGTTCAAAGCCTTGATAGATCAAGTAAGCTTTGAGTTTGCACCACAACAGCATAAGGAATGGTTCATTGCTGCGCTGCTCCCACACATTAGACTTCCTCTTATGCAACAGAATCTCAATACTCAGGAACAAGCTTTAGAGATGGCTATGAAACTAGAAGCTTCACCAATTGCTGGAACAAGCAACGATGTTGCGCAGTTGCAGAACCAATTAGCAAACTTAACCTTGCAAGTGCACGATATTAAGAAAGGAAAGGATGTTAAGGAAGAAATTTGGTGTACAAAATGTAAAGCGCAAGGTCATTCAAAGGACCATTGTCCCGTTTTCATAGAGTATATTGCAACTGGAGCACCTAATCCTTTACCACAGGCACAAGGGCCTTGGTGCGAAATCTGTAGAACTAGAGGTCATAGACCACAAGAATGTCACTTACTTCAGAAATATGTACAAACTCCAAAGAATCTATATTGTAATTTCTGTAAATCAGTAGGCCATGATGAGAACCGTCGCTCTTGCGGAGTTCCCTGTGTCAATTTACCGCTTGAGGAGTTCTCGGTGTGGACCCCTCTATATGCACAGTTACCTAAGCTGAAATGACCCGCCGAAAAATTTGAATTACAGCAGTTATGTAGCCGCGTCTGAGAATAAATGAAGGATAAGCCCGCCATTTAAGTATAGCCGCTCTGACAGATTCGGCTTGATCTCCGTAAGATTTGCATTTAACTCATGCGCCGAAACCTTTAGCTTCTCCCGGAAGGCTGTCAGAGCCCGTCCATCACAATAAATGCACCGCAGAGGCGAGGGGGATAACAGAGTTGTCAACTCAGGCATAGGCGCCTACAGCTAGTAACCCCACTTGCCCGCATTTACTATCACCTTTGGCTATAAATACCCCACACTTGTATATTTTCGGGTTACTTTTCTCGAGTTGCATAGTCTTGTTTGAGAATCTAAGTTATTGTTTTCAGAGCCGAGTTGTGCAGAGTGTTTCCTTTGTTTTCAGCGTCCATATCTTACGCTGTTCCGCCATTTGTCTGTCCAAGTTCTTGTTTCCTAGACCGGTTCACGACGGAGAACCTCTCACCAGTGCCATATACCGATATATACACCAGTGTATATACCGAAATACCGGTATATACCCCAGTGTATATACTAGAATATCGGTATATACCCCAGTGTATATACTGGAATATCGGTATATACACCAGTGTATTCCGGTATATACACCAGTGTATATACCGATATTCCGGTATATACACTGGTGTGTATACCGGTATACACCATACCGGAATACACCAGTGTATATACTGGAATACCAGTATATACACTGGTGTATATACCGGTATGTACACTAGTCTATATAGTCTATATACCGGTATATACACCAGTCTATATACCGGAATATACACTGGTGTATATACCGGTATACATTGGTGTATACCGGTATGTCTATATACTGGAATATACACCAATCTATATACCGGTATATACACTAGTCTATATAGTCTATATACCGAAATATACACCAGTCTATATACCAGAATATACACTGGTGTATATTCTGGTATATACACCAGTCTATATACTGGAATATACACTGGTGTATATACCGGTATATACACTGGTGTATATTCCGGTATATAGACATACCGGTATACACCAATGTATCTCGTATGGAAAATGATGTATACAATCCCGTGTTTTAGCATTTTCCTTAACGCGTTGACAAGTTTGATAATCTTTATGTTGCTAGAAAATCTAGGCCAATAGTATTTATTTTCCACTAAATATTATCTTATCTGCTCCAAAGTGACCTCCCCAACCACCACTATACAATTAGCTAATGAGATTCTTCCTCATTGATCCTCTCAAAATACAATTTTTATTTTATTTTAGCACAATGAGGCTTCTTGGATAAAATAATACAATTATGTTCTCCTATCTCCCCTCTATGTTCTCCTATTCTCATAGACATCAAATTATTTATGTTTCCTCCAACTATGATAATCTTGTAGCACTTTCCTTTGGACTTGCATTTTGTTCTCAAATTGAGTTTTCTCAACCATGGTCCTTCCTCTTTCTTCTTAGGTTATAAAAACACTCTTCAAATCATTTTTTTCTCTGCATGGTATGGCTTGGACACAACCATTTATTCTCAATCTAATGTCTCTTCTTTGCTTTCTATTTATGTTCTTACATCTTGTCTTCTACTTTCATTTCTTTTCTTTGGTCATTCAGATGCTTGACTCCCATACTATCCATATTTGAAATATGTGCTTGCAAAACCTCTACGGCATCCTCTTTAGGTATATCCCTTGCCTCTTAGGTGTGATATCTTCTTTGGATCCTTGCTGAGAGGTGTTGATCTATCCTTGCATGATAGATGTTTGGCACTTTCCATAACCTTGTTGATCTCTTCCTCTACTTTGATCTCTACCTTTACTTGATTGTTACAATTTTCTTACCAATTTTGTGCTCTAATCTTAGGGCTAGTTGATAGGCCTCCTCAAGTGAAAGAAATATAAATAGTTTTATTTTATTTTCAATGGTCATCCTTAGTCCCTTAGGCCATTAAGATACTAGGAAATATTCTTATTATTCTCTTCCACATGACTGGATCTAATAGTCAATTTGTAAAACTCCTCTATGAAATATTTGAAACTTATCTCTTTTTTTTTCTAAGGGTTTGTAGAGGCTCTAGCAACTAATAATCATGGGACGCAAATTTCCCTTTTAGTGTGTTTACCATCCTATCCTAAACCTTAATTTTCTATTTTGCTCTTCAATTCTTGTCAATATGAACCTCTTTCACCATAATGCAGCGTGTCCCTTTAGTTTTGTACATGAAAAAATAACGCTTTGGCCATTTTCCATATGTTCATACTCGAAATATTCTTCAAGCTCAATGATCCAATTGATTGAGCTATCTAGATTTAAGCTACTTGAAAAAATGGAAGTTTTAATTTTTAGATTAACTTTCATTCTTGCAATGGCTTGCACAACCAAGCTTTTTTTTCTCTTGCTTTGTATGTTGGGTTTCGGTTGGGTTTCATGTGCACTTATACAATTTCCATTTGTACATAAGTGTTATTGTGGATATTTCAATTTGTCTCCGAAAACCACTATCATATAATTTAAAAGATACAAGAATGAACAAAATCCCTTCAAACCACTTAATATAAGTGGGTGCTAAGGGTAATCCCATGAATTTGTGTCACTTTTCTATAAGTTTTTTGGCAATGAAAAATGATTTTTTTAATTTTTTAATTTTTTAATTGTAGAGCATCTTCTTACCTTTATACTTATATTTTTTCCAAAACTAATAATTTTTATTTAGTAGCTCAAATCTATATTATATTAGCACTATATCCTTAAAAAATATATAAGTAACAAGAGCCTCTTATGTGCCATAATGTTTTTGGTGTGAAATAATTTTTTTACTTATCATAAACATATTTCACATAGAATATTAAAGTACTTATACATTTTTTAGTCATAAATAATACTCTTAATTATTATTTTTATTAAATTAATTAAAAACTTAATTGTTTTATTAACAATTTTTTGTGTGAATGATTCTTTAAAATAAGACTAAAAACATAATGTTTTCAAAACAACACATATTCACACTTAAACAAAGTTTATTCTTTACATTACTTAAGTACACAAGCCATCATTTAAAAAATCCATAATGGTAAATAATAGTTTTTAAGGTTATTAAAAACACTTTAAGCAATTATATAATTACATATTTAGATAGATTATTAGAATATGTCATTTTGATGTGGTTTTTCCAACCCGAATTAGAACAAATAAGATTTTCCAATATGAATGAAAACAAAAAAGACCACATGAATCCATTGCAAATAGTTGTTACAAATATAGATCCATCCACCAAGATAGGACATGTTTTTTTGTCTTTAGAATTCTAACCTTTCAAATTTTTAATTTAATTTTAATCACCATGTAAACTTCTTCACCAATGTAAAAAGGAAAAAAAGATTGAGAACTATTTTTTATTGGATAGCAACAAAATAATTTTTAATGTAAAAAACATCACATTTCTATTTGAAGAAGAAATGATCATTTTCTCAAGTTTTATTAAATGCTCTTGTAACATCTAAACACTACAATTTTTTTTTTTATGACTAAGAAGTTAGGATTTATTTATTTATCTTGTGGATACAAAAGAATGAAATAACACTTACAAAATTTAGATAATGTAACTTTTTGAATAAGAAGTTATGATTTATTTTTATTTTTAAATTTAGATAATGTAACTTTTTGAATAAAAAGTTATGACTTATTTTTATTTTTATTTTGGGGTACAAAGGAATGAAATAACACTTGTGATGATAAAAGGTAGTTTTTTTGATTGTGAAACAAAATTTTGAAAAGTGTATAATTTATACTCGAAAAAATTAATTAAAATAATAAGTATTTAATGGACATGCATGAAATAACACGATAAAATATATACTTTTATGTTATACAATTAAATTTCAAAAAAGCATTAACAATTGAATTGTTAAATCTATATAAATGAAACTAACACATTTTTTGGTGTAAATAAAAATTTTCAAAATTAGAGTTTTATGTGTTGTAAAGCAAAAATTTAAAAAAAAAAGAAGTTTTCTTTGTTGTTGTAGAAGATAGAGTTTTATTTCTGAAAAATCAAATTTTCTTTGATGTGGAACAAAATTTTCAAAAATATATAAATTGATTTATTACCAAAACGCAATTTATATTGAATTTCTCAACCTTACTATTTAAAATTAATAAAATTGACACTTGATGCATGCATTGCCTAGTTTGATAACAAATTGGGATTAACACGAAACAAGCTAAAAAAATGTGTTTCTTATATTTTGAAGATTATTCATCTAAATCATTTTCAACGAAATCACTTTAAACAAAACATCTCTGAAATATTTGTCATCCTTGATGATAAAAGATTAAGTAAGAAAGCAATTTCCAATTAGAATAATATGTATACCCATTCATTTGTATAAGTTTTATAACAATCATTATAATAATAAAAAAATAATACCATATCTATGAACATTACATTAAAATTCTCTACCACTAACATGAATGAACATTAAATTAAATTTCCCTATCACTAACATGAATATGACTTTCTAAACCATAACATAATTTACTTAATTATTGGTAAATATTTTAAATGATTATATTTGTGAACGTAGTGTCCATATATTTTGTTTATGTTAACTTATATGTATGGTTGACAAAAGAGAATTACAACACTATTATGTATAAAAAACATTGGTAGCAAGGCATTTATTCTATCTCAATTGGAGAGAACGCATGCTCTGTCTATTGAAGAAAAAATACGGCAAGTCCATTCTATACCTAGAGCTTTCAATAGTCATCCACAAATCATGGAATTGTTATAGCCAAACTAAAATAATTGTTACAATAAAGATTAAATATTTAACCACTTTGCGTGGTTATACCTTGCTTAATCTCACATGACACAAAATAAGTTTATATGAAAATTCGCCTTTGTAATCATGTCAGAAATATGGACATTAGTTTCAATCACATTGTCCAAAACATAGAGACAAATAAGCAATAATAGACAGAGCAATAAGGTAAATACACAGGAGTGGTTTCAATGCGTATACCCTAATATATAGCTTCAGTAGCATTAGTTGCACTCCTTTTTACCCTCCCATCACAACCAGAGGAACGATAGACCAGCATGAGAAGGCCAGACAACAAATTCCAAGCTTATAGCTTATTGATTAATGTTTGAATCCATAATTCCCATGTCTTGCTGGGGAAGCAACAATATTGTATATGGTCTCTATTGAAGACTCTTGATTTACACAGACTCCTGGGTTCCTTATATTGTCAACGCGCTGGGCCCGGGCCCTTTCTTATAGGAAGGATAAGCTCATTTATATAGGTTGGTTTACACAGGGTATTGACCTGAAAACCCATTCGTTTCAGATTCCAACGAAAATGATGTAGTTATGATTAAGCTACGGATGATTTTAGAGCAGTTACATTAATAATAAGCATTACTCTTTTACATTAATAAATGGAATAGCATTCAAATTTATTACACAAACATTTTCTATCAACAATCAATTTCATTTGAAGTAAAATATATTCTTCTAAATCTACTTTTCGTCTCCCTTCTCTGCAAAATAGAATCTTTGGAGCGAAACTATAGTGAGGTGTATAGTCTTTCATTATCCAAAGGAATTAGATTAATCTCATATAATGATTACTGATGCATATTTTGTTAAATTTATTTATGTTACTCAATACAACTAAAACTAAGAATGGAAGAGCATGTTGGCATTAGATAACAAGGGTGATCAGACAGAATTCTAAATCTCACACGCAGCTTATAATAGTAACACAACATCAAATTGAAAAACATGAGAAAACATAAGAACTTTCTAACTCTAAAAGATGGGCAGGTTAACCAACCATGGCGGTGGATATGGTAGAGCCTTTCAAGGGAGCCACCTCCTTTGAATAGCCCAGAGGAGTCCTTAAAAGAGCTTTGTTGACTGACCGAATTGCCCTTCTTCACAATTCGTTTGATTGGCCACAGTTACATAACATGCAGGTGATGTTTGTGATGTAGAGGCCAACCGTGAGGGCATGCTAGAGGCACAAGATGCATTAATATCCTTTCATGATGTTCAGTATGAAACAATCTCAGATGGACTTCCTCTAGATTTCAAACGCTCCAAGGGTTTGATATACCTCTTGCCTTTTTCTGGACAAAATCCTGTGCATTTTACTCCATTTATTACCATTTTAGGAGAGGATTAAGCATGCCCTCGTTTCCAAATGATCTTATTTTGCCAATTTTTCTCTCTTTCTCAGTTTTGAGTATAATTCAATCCTCTGTTGAACGCATCCGACTAGCCGAGCTTTCTGCAACCTTCCATGTCTACGTCTTTCTGCTGAGATTAGTAATATTGGATTAGTTTGATCCATTATCGTAGGCTACGTGGATATTGAGAAATTCGCTTGAGGAACTCGAATCGGAAGAAATAAACTCATTGAGAGTGATAGCTCCGATTCGCATTGTAGGCCCGCTCTTACCCTCGACATTCTTGGATGGGCGGAATCGCAGAAACGCTGACTCGGGCAAAGTGCATGGATTGGCAGAATACAAGGAACCCGCAAGCATTGTATACGTTTCCTTTTGGAGCTTCAGGTTCTCTCCAATGAACAAATTCATGAAAACCAGTGGATATTATTTCATATAGATCAGCTGCCCACCTAAGAGTGAAAACTTGCAGGGGTTTTCAGATGAAAGTGCATTTGGTGGACTTACAAATTCAAAATTCGAATTTGAATGTCTCCTGTATTTTTAGCACCGTTATTCAATTCAAAATTCAAACCAAGAGGACATCGTTAATGCACACTGTATGTGCATTTTCCGTATGTGTCATCATATGGAATGGGGTATGGGGCTGTCATCGAGCATGGATGATGGGACCATCAAGATGTTGAAGTTGCATGCGGATAGACATGGGACCAGCGTTGCCGGAAAAGAAACTAGTCACCGGGAGTGTAATGATTGAGCCATCTATTCGCATGTATGTCAGAGGCCCCTGTAGCAGACTTAATTAGTCTGCTGCGGGGTGCATATGGCTTGCCCACACCAATTCCATGATGAAGATAAAAATTAAATGCCCGAGATAAATTTATTGTTTAATTGATGGTATTCTGGTCTCAGCAGTCATATTGTTCAGTCCCTTCATAAGAACAGGGATCATCAGAGTGGCCATGGCTATAGTCATAAAACGAGCATAACCATATTTATATTTATTAATAATATGGGTAATATATTTATATTTATTAATAATATGGTTAATAAATTCGATAAACTGTATTATTATCTTTTTCTATATTTTAAATAATGTCATTCTTGGTTATGTTAGTTGACTATTATTGTTATATAAATGATTGGCGAGTTGGAGTTGTTGTTGTTGTTATTATTATTATTATTATTATTGTAAAAATTATAAACTAACATAAATATATCTTAAAATAGGATTTATCAAACATTTAATATTCAAAGTGATCCAATTTTATTTGAGGTGTAAAATTTTTTTATCTTATATTTTTTACACATTAAAAAAATTTACACTTCAAGATATTTGATCCCTCTATATTCTTAATATATCTAGGTTTAAGATCAAATCAATACAATTTATTTATTTTAGTTTAAGTTGACATCATTTGCATTTTAATTTACATTTTATGGGAATGTCATGTTACATACAGTTAAACAACTTTACTCGTTATAAAATATCTCCATACTGTAAGTGGTGCAATAAATAAATACTTTGTTATAATAAATATTAAATAAATATATATTAAAAAATAAAATATTAATTAAAAAACAAAATATGAAAACAACATTATATAAATAAAGAAATAATGAAATTATAAATAATAAAATAAATAAATATATTTAAAATTGTATAAATAAAAACATTAAATAATAAAATAAATAAATTTATTTTTTAATACTTTTGGAAAAATAAAAAAATAATAAGCCAAATAAATAATATGTATAATATTTTATTATGAAAAATATTTATAAATAAAAAAATAAATAAGAAATAAGTTAATAATAATAATATTATGATTATAAAAATATATAAATAAATAAATAGAGAAAATAAAAAATAAAGTAAATGAATATCCAATACATTTAGATAAATAATAAAAATAAAAAACGTATATTTTTATTACAAAATAAAAACAAAATATTAATATTTTTATATTATAATAATAAAAATAAAAGTATGAGTTAATTGATTTTTATCAAAATAAAATTGTTTAGATGAAGAGTTGAATCATTAGTGATCCTGGTTGATGATGTTTAACATGGTTGAGAAAGACGGATAACGATTGACCATGTTTATATGGGTAGATAATGGTTGACCATGGTAGTTTATGATTGAGAATGTTTGATTATTGGTAGCTATGTTTTAGGAAGGATAATTGACTAAAAGGTAGAGTTTAGTTAAACAAGGTCAAACATAGCAAAACATGGACCATCATTATTAAACATGTCCAAACATTTTTTAGTATAGTTGATCCAAGTTTGATTATATTAACAATATACAAATGGTACTTTGATCAATGGTTATGTCTCATTGCTATATCGAAGGGTGACATTTCATTTCAAACTTCTAGGTTTTGTTCTTGGAGATGGTCCCCAATGGATATGCCGAGCTATGATATTCATGTAAGTTGAACTATGTAGTGTGGCTATGCACTTTAATAAGTATGTCACATTTCAAACACTATAAAGGGTGAGGTTCCAATGCAACATAATTTATGTATAAAGTAAAATATATTTATAAATATATTAATATTATTAACATTAATCATTAGTAATACCAATATTAATAATTTAATATTATTAAACATTAATTTAAATATTAAAATGTAATTAATTAAAAATAATAACTATAGTTGATTATGGTTTAACCATGGTTGACCATGTTGACAGATCGATATTGGTTGACCATGGATAATAATGTGGTTGACCATGTTGGATTACAACTGATCTTGATTCATTGGGTTTGAAAATTGCTGAACACATTTGAATTTCGTTGGCCATGATTCAATATGGTTAAATAAAGTTTTCGATGGTTGATTATGTTTAACAATGGACGACAATGTTTGACCATTATTGATTATGGGTGACTATGTATCAGTATGGTTTGATCATGCTTGATGATGGTTGAAAATGATTGGCCTCGTTTAATAATTGTTTGAATATGGTTGACCATAATTGAATTTGTACGACTATGGCTGACTTTGTTTGGTCATAGTTGACCATAGTTTACCATCTTTGGAAATGCTTGACTTGGTTTACTATGGTTGAATTTTGACAATGGTAGACTACCGTTTTTATATGTCAACCATGGTTAACTATGGTTTCCTAATGGTTGACTTTTGACCATGGTTGAACTTTGACTTTTGATTGACATAGTCAACCATGGTTAATTGTGATTGAATTTTGGGGACCATAAGTCGACTTTTGGTTCACTTTTTTCTATGGTTAACTATATACTGTAATTGATTACTAGATGACTTCTGAATATGGTTCACTAGTGACTATTAGTGATTATGGTTGACTATGGCTTACTAAATATGGTTGACTACAATTTTTACTATGTCAAGAATGGTTGACTATGGATTTTTACTATGCCACCTATAGTTGAATATCAATGATTATTGGTTGACTATGTCAACTACGATTGAATATGGCTGACTATGACATTTACTAAAAATATATTGGTTGACTTTTAACTATGGTAGACTATGGTTTTAATATATCAACAATGATTGATTATGGTACTATGTATGAATTTTGGCTATGGTTGAATTTCAACTATTGGTTGACTATGGTAGACCAATGGTTTTTATTATTGCTTAACTATGGTTGAATTTTGACTATGATTGTATTTTGACTATTGGTTGACAATGGTTGACCATTGATTGACTATTAGGAGAGTATGGTTTTCATTGTGTCAACCATGATTGACTATGGATGACTATGGTTGAACATGGATGATTATTGATTGGCTATGGTTTTTCTATGGTTGAATATTGTTTCAATATGGTTATTACTATGTCAACCATGGTTGGATTTTGGTCGACCATGGTTGATTTTTGTTATCGACCATGGATTACTATTGGTTGACTATTGCCTTTGGGTTTACTATAGAATATTGGTTGACTTTTGACTATTGGTTGACTTGTGATTATTGGTTGGTTAGTGTTTTTAATATGTTAGCCATGGTTGACTAAAAGGTGTCCCCATGAATATGGGTAACACTTTTTGGCAAGAAATGGGTGTGGATTGCCTAAAACATGAGTTTAATTGAGCTTATTTAAGCTCTCGATCGAGCTTTCAAAATCTCAATTGAGTGTTTAAATAAGCCCTTGATCGAGCTTTTACCAATAGCTCGATCGAGGGTTTAAATAAAACCCTCGATTGAGCTCTTGGAAAAAACTTGGGTTAAGAATAAATCGATCGAGATATTTAAAATAGCTCGACCAAGCTATTTAAAAAATATAATGCATATTATGAGCATATATCATTCGATCGAGCGATTTAAATTAATATTATTTTTTTAATAAAATAATATTTCATTTAAAATAGATTTCATATTTAGATTCAATTTTAAGTAATTATATGTAAAACAAATTATGCCAAATTCGTTAAGCTAATTACTATTTAGGTTTTGGTAACCCATGGTATTTGATATGATGTGATACCATGGGAAAATTTACCATTGGTTACCAAAACTATGGGCCATAAATCATGTTAGATTCAATAATATTTCAAATAGCTATGGCGGTTAAAAATAAGTAAATTATTGGTTTTTTTTTAACAAAATAAAAAATATGACACTTATTAACAAAATTTAATTTTATATGGAGAAAATATTATTAATTCAAATAGATTGACCAAGATATTTGCTCGATCGAGCAATAGATTGATTGAGCTATTTTAGTTAATATTATTTTTTTTACATTTTTACATTAAAAAAAATGAACTTTTTCATGATTAAATATATGAATCAAGCTAATAGCTCGACTGATCTTATGGCTTAACCATAGTTAAATCCTCAATCGAGATATTTAAAAACTGCACTCAAAACCTCGATCGAGATATTTAAAAACTACACTCAAAACCTCGATCGAGATATTTAAAAACTGCACACAAAACCTCAATTGAGAGATTTAAAACCCTCGATCGAGCTTCTTAGCTCGATTGAGGGATTTAAAATAGGCTTTTAGCCTCATTTTTTGTAGATATAATTTTTTCAACCTCTTTGCGAGGCCTAAACCCTGTCATGGGATGCACCTTAGGTGCCAGACTTCATACTGATAGATTCGTCAACGGATCCTTTTCCATCGGCATATAATTTATGGGTTTCTGATTCATGATAATTTTTTATTTTATTTTCTTTTCAAACTTACTCTTACAAAACCATGTCCACAACTCCGAATTAACCCAAAGAAAAATCAACAACATAGCAATTGCATGACAAAAAAATTTCAAAAAATATATACACCCCAAATCAATGTGTCCTCTTCAAAAGGGTTATTATTATTTTTTTATTTTTGTAACGAGTAAAAACAAAGTTTATGTGCACACACGTGTATGAAATGCGATTAAAATTTTCAAGGGTCAATTTTGAAAATTAATAAAAAATATAGTTTTCCGACATAAATTAAAAAAAGAATATGTGCACCTTATTTCATTTTGTGTAGATTATGTTCATATTTTTTTTTTTTTTTTAATTATGCATTTATCACTAAATTATTTTACATGCACACAAGATACTTGTTAATTTTTTCTAAAATTTAGAAGAAGAAACTTATCATTAAATGCAATTTTGGCACATTAAATAATAATATTATTAAAAAAATATAGATGGAAAGACAACATAGTTCCCTACAATTTGTTATTTTGTTGCATGCCAAAATTCACAAGGAAAATATGACTTTTGAGGGCTTCCAGTTAATAAATGTGTAAAAAATTGAATTTTCACCGTCATTTCGGGCAAAAAGTGTTACCCATCTTCATGGATTCACCTTAAAGATATATTAATGGTTGATTCAACATGGTTGATTATTAATATAACATATATTAATATTCATAAATATAATAATATAATAATAATATTTATATAAACATTTATGATTACAAAATATTAATGGTCATGTTTATGCATTATTTGAACATTGTTGACCATTTGTTTGACTATGGCTGACTTTGTTTGACCATAACTGATCATGGTAAACCATGTATGGCAATGCTTAATGTGGTTGACTATGCTTGAATTTTGAGTATAGTTGACCAATGTTTGACTATGGTTCACTTTTGAGTATGGTTGGCCATTAGTTTATAATTGGTCAACTGTGACTGACTTTTGGTTAACCATGGATTATTATTGGTTGAATATTAAATATGGGTTGACTATAAACTGTTGGTTGACTATGATTTTTACTATGTCAACCATGGTTGACTATTGGTTGACTATGTCAACCATGGTTGAATATGGATGACTATCGTTTTTACAAAAAACACATATAAATATATTGGGTGACTATTAGTTGACTATTGATTGACTTTTGACTATTGGTTGACTTTTGTCTATTGATTGACTATGGTTAACCATTGGGGGACTATGGTTGACTTTTGGCTATGGTTGACTTTTGGATATGGTTGATTTTGACTATTGGTTGACTATGGTTGACCATTCATTAACTATTGGGTGAATATGGTTTTTACTATGTCAACCATGGTTTACAATGGCTAACTATGGTTAACCATGGTTGACTATTGATTGGAAATGGTTTTACTATGGTTGAGTATTGGTTCAATATGGCTTTTAATATGTCTACCATGGAAGACTTTTAGTTGACTATGGTTGACTTTTGATTGACAATCACTGACTTTTGGTTAACCATGGTTGACTATGGATGATTATTGGTTGGTTATTGACTATGTGTTGACTTTTACTATTGGTTGACTATTTCTTTTACTATGTGAAACATGGTTGGCTATAATGAAAAAATATGGTTATGGTTGACTATTGATTGGTTATGGTTTTATTATGGTTAGATATTGATTAGCTATGGTTTTACTGTGGTTGACTATTGACTATGGATTGGCTTTTTTTACTATTGGTTGACTATGACTCACTTGTGAGTATTGGTTGACTATTCCTTTTACTATGTAAAACATGGTTGACTAAAAAATGATTGACTAAAATATATTAATGGTTGATTCAATATGGTTAACTATTGATATAAAAGTTTAATATTCATAAATATAATTATATAATTAATACTATTTATACATATTTATATAACAATTTATAATTATAAAAATATTGATTGGTTGACTATATAGTGTAATTGAATTTTGGATGACTTCTAACTATGCTTCACTATTGACTATTGGTTGACTTGGTTGACTAAGGTTTTTACTATGTCAACCATGGCTGACTATCATATTTTCTAATAATGGAAACAAATATGGTTATGGTTGAATATTGATTGGCCCTGGCATTACTGTGGTTAACTATGGATTAGTTATGATTTTATTGTGGTTAACTATTGTTCAGATTTAATTAATCATGGTTTACTCTAGTGAACCTTGGTTGTGTGTTTTTTCATGTAACATTGACTATATTTCACCATGGTTGACTGATCATTGTTGTCTATGGATTACTTCATCAACCATGGTTATGGATGTTTGACTATGTGAAACCCTTTTTGAATTTCAATGACCATGTTTGACAATGTTTGACTATGGCTTCTATAGTTGACTTTAATTAACCACGATTAACTATGTTAAAAAATCTCCACCTTAAATAATGTCCATGATTGATGTATATTAACCATATCCATTTCCCCACCTTAAATAATGTCATCGATCGATGTTAATGCAGCGTCTATCGACAGGGGTTCACTTCGCACTGTCGCCAACAAACTACCAACCCTAACTAACTTACACACCGGCCCAGAAAGGTGTAACCCTTTTCAGCAACACTTGCGGAGCAAGTGCAATCTCACCCAAGATGGATAAGGGGGCTGCAGGAACCAAGTTTCCATAGTGGAGTTGAGGATATGCTTTCAACACACATTACCCTTGTACAGACCAGATATTATGACTTCCGCAACATATTATCACTTCACCATTGGCACATTAATTCATTTGCATATTTCAACATATAAAAAATATTTGCAACAACATATTCAATCTACTTATTCGCATCATCAGTAATCCTTAAACCCATAGCATATTCACATCAACGATACTCATTACACCTACAACATATTAAACTTGTTGGAAACATTCACATTCATCATCGCATAAAGATAGAGACAGAAATTGCATGTGAAGAACCTGCAACAATTGATTAATGAAAACACAAGAGATAGCAGTAATAACAAAACTCAGAATCACTTTTATTGATCACAGGCCACTTCGAGGGGGCAACGTCCTTTGAGCAATCTCAATACAAATAACTTCATGGTACCTTCATTGGTCTCAACACAAACTTATATACTAAGTCTAGGCTCCAATACCATGGGTCAATACCATGTGTCAATACAAACCATGGGCCAATACAAACTATCGATCAACAATTACTACGAGACGACTTACAAAGCATATGCGTCCAACAACAATAAGAAAAACTATGGATAAACAAATACTATGGGACGACTTACAAAGCATATGCTTCCAACAACCATATACTAACAAAGTAAATAGAAGGGTTGACATGGGTTCCTAACATTGCACCATAATTGTACATCCTCATGCATTCATTAAACCCCGCGGAACGAACTTCGCAGAAATAGTCAATACATCATGTGGATACAAAACAGATCAAAAGATGGGATTAATGATAAAAAATGGATTCCCTTAGGCTTACAATCCTACTCTATTTATATGCTTCTATTCGGTTACAAAACCGTCCACATGACCAATTCTAACTAATTTAACTATTCTTGTGCTTCCGTGAACTCTTCGAATGATCCTTCTTTTGCGGATTGACCCTTTTGCACCTGTTGGGTTTCGCACTTCCTGTGGACTTATCCCGTTCCAAAATCCTCCCAACACAAACTTGTGGCTCGCCCTGGAGCCACCTCAACTGGACACTACGGGTATGCACTCATCCTTCATTGTACTATACTTCTGAAACTGTTCTTGCCGTTTGGAGCTCGTTGTTGTGTACTTCTCAAACTTGTACATCGATTTTTGGCTCGTTGTCATGTACTTCTTGAACTCATCCTCCAGTCTCTTGGAACCTTGGTCATCTACCTCTCTGGCATCTACTGCCCTACTTTGTGCTCGTTCTAGACTGAGTACAAGTTCATAGACGTCGCCAAGGTGGGAAACAGGCTGACTGCTCTGGCACTTCTGTTTCGCACCTTGGACTGCCTACTATCGGGGCCAAGGGGTCTCCGCCCCTGACGTTCTGGTGGTCATCGGGACCATGAATTTTCTAACTACCAGTACGCACTTAGACATCTCGATTGAGACCTTGTCTCTGTTCCTATCGAGTGTCTACGCTGCTTCCTTCTCTGGTTGTTCATGCACACTCATCGTTCTGGCCCTCATCGCACCTGGTGTGCTACTGCACGAAATGAAATGGATCATTTCCACAACTTCCTTGGATATCCTGACTCAACTCTCTCCCTGATCCACTCGCAGCATGGATTTCTCTTGACTGATAGATACTTCCTTGCTCAGCTATCCTCCCATGTCTACATTTATGCTTTTCCATTGTGTCCTGGATGCCTTTCTCTCAAATCATTTGAAAATCCCTTTGCGTAATCTGTCATTCCTGTCATCATGCCTTTCCGCCGTCTTTTGGTGAGGCTGATTCGCAGCACTCATGCTTGAACTGGAATCCTCACATGTCAATCATTTAAAGCATCGTTAGCAACCATGCTAGACATGCTGCCAACCCCTGTGTGCCAATCGTGCGAAGCATCAGCCCTTTTGCCACCTGCTGTCAAACGTGCGAGCATCGACCATGCTTCCTTCTTTTATTAGTTTCTCTTTCTTTTTTTCCCTGCTCAATCGCTTTGTACCGGATCATGGAGATATGGATTCAGCCTATTCCCATTGACCAACTTAGGTAACAATAATCCATCTAAACTCTTTAATTTGACCGTTCCTTCGTCAGTGACAAAATTGATGATGCGTGGTCCTAACCAGTGCATTTGCAACTTACCCAGGTGTTTCGCAAACTTACTGTCATACAACAGAACTGTATCCCCATTTTGAAAGTGCTTTGGTTTGACATGGCGGTCGTGCCACGCCTTCTGTCGATCTTTTTCCACTTTCTGATGGAATCCTGCGATGAAGTGATCTTCGTCAAGCTGTATCAGTTGTGCCAAACGTTCCTCTACTGCACCATCGTCGCTCATCCTTGTTGCTGCTGCAATGCGCAAGCTCGGTACAATGTATTCCGTCGGCATAACTACTTCCTTTCTATAAACAAGCTTAAATGGAGTCTGGCTAGTCAGGCGTTTGCATGTGGTGCAATACACCCAAAGGACCGCTGGAATTTTTAAATCCCAATCGTTGTGGTTCGCATTGCACACCTTGGTGAGTGCATGTTTCAATACCTTGTTAAACGCCTCAGCTTCCCCATTCGCCTGAGGGTGGTAAGGAGTACTCTTCTTGTGCTTGATCTGAAACACTTTTTCCATTGCTGTAATCATCTAGTTGACAAAATTCATCCCTTGGTCACTCAAAAACACTTTTGGGCATCCAAACTTGGTGACCACATTGTCAAATAGGAACCATGCTGCAGTCGCAGTGGAACAATCTCTTACGGGTGTCGCTTCCTCCCAATGCGTCAAGTAATCTGTTGTCGTGATGATATAGCGCGACCCTGTTCTCTTTCCAGGTGGGTTGATGGGTCCCAAAAAATTAACTTCCCATTTGTTGAATGCCTGTAGCGTCACTTGTGGTACAAGTGGAATTTCATCCTGTCGTGACGGCTTCCCAGTTCGTTGACATATGTCGCAGCTCTTCGCATAGTCCACAACATCTCCATGCAAGGTTGACCACCACAACCCTGCTCGAAGGATCTTCCGAGCAGTTGCTCGCCCGCCATAATGTCCCCTAGCTATTCCATCATGAGCTTCCGACAGAATCCTCTCCTGTTCATGCGGAAGGACGTATCATCGCAGAATCTCATCTGGCCCCATTATGTACAATTCCCTTGCAATTAACTGGAAGTCTGCATCTATGAAAACTAGCTGCTTCTTTTGATTGGTAGTGAACTAAGCCGACACCTCCCATGTTGCTAAAACTTGAATGATTTTCTCATAGTGGTTATCGACCATGCCAACTCCGAATAACTGAGCATTTGGTAATCCGTCGTCAATGCTCCTTGGTTCTTCCCCTGACTCTATCCGTGATAGGTGATCGGGTCCCGCGTTCAATCATCTCGGCTTTACAATTATCTCAAAATCAAACTCCTGAAATAGAAACAACCAGTGACAAATCTCCACCCCCAACATAAGCTTATTTACCAAGTATTTCAGCGCAGAATGATCGGTGAACATCTTGAAGTGGCCCCCCAAGAGGTAATGTCGAAATTTCTGCAAAGCATAGACCATCTCCAACCCTTCCCTCTCTGTGGTCGTATAGTTCTTCTCCACAGTAGACAGCTTCCTACTTGCGAAGGCTATCAGGTGGTTGATGTCACCTGTTCCTGGTTGGGCCAAAATGACCCCTAGTGCGATCGACGATGCATCGATGTGTACGTGAAATTCCTTTGTCCAATCTAGAAATGCGAGGATGGGTTCTCCGACCATCTTCGCTTTCAATATGTCCAAGCATTTCTGACATTCTGCATTCCACTCAAACTTATCATCCTTCTTTAATAACTTCTCCATAGGTTCCATAATGGGTACATATCCTTTGATGAATTTCTTGTAGTAGCTCGTGTGTCCCAATGTCACTCGCAGTTGCTTGACTATCATCGGCGGTGGGAGTTCGACAATGGTGGCAATCTTCATCGAATCTACCAACATTCCATCTCTGCAGACAATGTGTCCTAACAAGATTTTAAATGGAGTACAAAAGATGCATTTCTTGAGGTTCACGGAAATTTGGTGCTACCAACATCGTTCAACATTAGTCTTAAGTTTGCCACATAATCCTTGACTAATCCATATACTGTCCAGTCATCCATATAAATAGAAAGAAACTTATGAATATATTCTTTGAACGCCGGAACCACTAATCTGGAAAAAATCGTTGGAGCATTCTTCAACCCAAATGGCATCACTGTGTACTGAAAACAGCCCCACTCCATGACGAATGTAGTCTTGTGTCTATCTTCTTTCGCAATCTTGATCTGGTGGTAGCCAGAAAACCCATCCGTAAATGAGTATATCTCGTGACCTCCTACTCCTTTGACCACCTCATCCATGAATGGGGTCGGGAATGGATCATGTAGGAAGGCATAATTCAGCTTCTGCAAGTCGACACATATTCGTACTTCATCAGTTTTCTTGTCCTTGACGACCATTGTGATGATCAATTCTGATTCTTCCACAGGTTCTATAATGCTGACCTTTAGCATTTTCAATTTCAGCTTGCACACGTTCCTTGTATCTTGGATTCAATCGATATGGCCGCTGCTTGACTGGCTTCGCGTCGGGTTTCAGGGGAACCTTCATTTCCCCTAAGTCTCCGTAAATTCCCTTCATCTCTAAGCATTTCGTTGGAAACAAATCCTGAAACTCATGCAGCAAGTCAGTCATATTCATAATGATCAACTCATCCCAGTAGTTATCGATTCTTGCAAACTTTGGATTCTCCTACGATCCAACGTTCACCTTCTTGATCTTCAATGGTTGTTGAAATTTGTCTGACGGTATTTCTGGTGCCTCAACACTGCGACTCCCTTCTGATTCTGGAACATATATAGCCCTTAGATCATCCCCATCGCCAGGCTCTCTGGTGACGTTGTAACACTCCATCAACATCTCTGGTTTTGGAGTCCATTGAAGTGCCATCGGTTGTTCTATCTGTACTGCCTCAAATATCCTTCCACGGATCACCTGTAGCGTAGTGTGGATAAAGGGGTTTTCATCTGAGAAAGAAAACAATTGGCTGAATCCAATGGTAAGCTATTCCCAAGAAGTTGTCCCACGTCGCAGTTCTACTGTGACATACCAGCTCCACGGCACTTCATCCAACGTGTGTACGAATTCATGTACCCACTCCTGCTTCGCTCTCGATCCCCATTGGTGTTAACAAGCATTCAGATGCTCCTTCGGGTCGCCTCATCTGTCATATCTCATTTTTTCACACCCCCCAGCTTCACCGAATCGAACCTCCATGAGGCGTCGACATAGTCACCAAGTTGTAATGTTTGATTTGTGCACCGCCCACCACCGCGCATGAGTAGCCTTCAAGGATTCCTCCAGGGCTATGCTATGAATATTATATGTATGTTAATTAAAGTTATTAATTATTAAGTGAAAGGGTGTAACCCTTCACTATACATGCTCAAGCCTATAAAAGCGAGCCTCATTGTAAATTATTAATCATCCATTTTATCAATCAAATATATTATTCTTATCTATTATTCAATATGAGAGTTGGATTCGACTATTAAATTGGTGAACGGATACGTTCACTGCATTTGGTATTAGAGCTAGCCCTTCCTTGGGCTTCACTGATTCTGGTTTTTAACCAATACTATCAGAGTTTCTCTGAAACTAGGCCTGTGGCCAACAAATCAGATTTTCTGAAAACTCCCCTTCCTCTCCACTATGCATTCCCTACTCCTCTCAGTTCAGCCTCCCACACACCAATCTCTCCACACATTACCCACGTGTTCTCCCACACTGCCTAGTTCACCTCCTGCACAAACCCTCCTCCCATCCCGATTGCCTGCACGCCCTTCTGCTACACACTCCTCCACATTCCTACCACCATCTCCAACCTTCCATTGTGCGCTCCTCCCATCGTGACCTCCCAATGACTTTCCCCACGCCACCGATCCACACTCATTTAAACCGACAGACTCCCTCTGTTGCCCTCACCTCACAACTCCTGCCATCCTCCACCTACTGAACTCTCGCAACACCTCCAATATTCCATCCTCCTTCCTCCTTGTGCCCTAAAACTCCTGCTTCCCTAAACTCCACATAAGCACCTCTCCTCACATATACTTTTCCCTCCTCCTTTACGAGCCTCCTCTGCGCACTTGCAAACCACCCACGCAGTTTTCCTCCTTCGCTACGTCTCCTCCACTTCACCCTTCGCGGCCTGCAACCACTGAACCTCTCTCCCCAGTATTCCCTTCATATCCTCCAACGCTTGCCCATACTCTCCCCCTCCTCCACTCCTGCGTCCATAGTCTCCATGCTGCCTGCTCTCTTCCACCATCCACCCTCGCATGCTGCCACCCCCACCACAGCACGCCACTCCACGTTCCCTTCCACATAGCCCTCCACTGCCTGCAACCATCACCGCCGCCACCAACTCCAATGCACATCCAGTCCTCCTCCCACGCCCTTGCCTCCATTATCACAACCCTAACAGAATTTTCAAAAATAAATAAATATTAAACATTATAATATTATTATATTGTTTAAATATTTTAATTCTTGAAAAATTATATGTTAAATTATATATATAGTTTATAAAATATTATTAATAAGATTATTAATTAATTCATTAATAATAATTATTATTAAAAATATATATATTAATAATATTATTATTATTAAATTTTAATAATTATTATTATTATAAAAAAATAAAAAATCAATTCTTTTGAATAAGAATTGTTTGGAGAAACAAAACAAATTCAAGCAAAAAAAAAAATGCTAGTCAAAAAGACAAAGAAGACAAAACGAAGAAAAAAGACAACAAGTGAAGATCTAGCAAAGACTATCCATCATGGATAAGTCAAGTCAAAGAAAGACGACCAAGTTTAAGAAAGACTCATCAAAGAAATCAAAGAAGATCATCCCACTATCAAAGAAGTCAGAAACCATGGAAGCAGACTTGCGAGAAAAATTAGAAGCCACGTTAAAACGTTATCAAAAAGACAATGAAGAATTGCGCGACATAAATAATAGTTCAGAAATAAGAATTGAATTACAAGAAAGGTACAATGAAATAAAAATCTCTGACCAGGAAAGGCGTATACAAAAATTGAATGCGCAAATTGATGAATTAAAAGCCGAAAATAAATTCAATCAGAGGTTAGGAAATCAAGATATAAAGAAGGAAATAAATAATTACGAAGCAGAAATAATACGCTTGAACAAAATCATTAGCGACAAAGATGAAGAACTAATGCAGTTACGACATAAATTAGAAAGTCAAGAATCAGAGGTCAGCCAGTGTCGACAACAGATAAAAGTTCTTCAACAACAAAATGACGACTCTAAAAAGTCACATAAGCAGAGATCGCGAAGAATACTAAAGCATTATCCAACAATGCTGAAGAAATTTTTAGACTAAGAAGTCATAACAAGATACTAGTCACAAAAATTAAGAAGTTGAAAAATAGCCAGAAGATAGAACAATCTATGGACGACATTGAAGGGAAACTTCTAGACAAGCAGGAAGAAAATAGTTGTATCAGAAGTCATAATGAAGATCTTAAGGAACAACTTAAGACATCTGAAGATGACAGAAAATCGCAAGTCGAATTGATTAAGAAGTTTCAAAATGATAATAGGTAGTTAGGAAAGTTGGAAAAGATACAGAATGAAACCTTAAAACCTCAAGAGACGAAAATAAAAGTCCCAGCTCAGATCAATGCTCAAAAGACGACACTCGTAAAAGAAAATGACATTGTGAAAATTCCCTATTGACACCCCAACCATAAAAACCGATATTCTGAAAAGAGGGAAATGTCGAAAGATGATGGTACTAATGTGATCAAAGCTCTTAACGACAGATCAGTGGGGAATCCCAACAGTCAGCAACAAATCAATTTGGGATGGATTGACCCATCCACATATCGGAAGTTATGCTCTACACTTAGCAATTCGTATCGACATGTTTCATCAGCCATGACATCGCAAAGAACAATGCGACAAAATTATAAGTCTTTGAGGACATAGCCTTTCTAAGAGAGTGGCAATGCTACGAATATTATATGTATGTTAATTAAAGTTATTAATTATTAAGTGAAAGGGTATAACCCTTCACTATACATGCTCAAGCCTATAAAAGCGAGCCTCATTGTAAATTATTAATCATCCATTTTATCAATCAAATATATTATTCTTATCTATTATTCAATATGAGAGTCGGATTTAACTATTAACTTGGTGAACGGATACGTTCACTGCAGGCTAGTAGACACTGCGGCTCTTCCACTTTCTCCTCGAATTCTGTGAGAAACTTGCTCAAGTTGGGAAATCCCTCATATGTAGGTAACACATATTCCTCTGTGGCTACCCGTCGCAATGATTGCATTATCCATGCACATCTTCTAACAGATACTTCATGTAACCGGGTTTTCCAATTCCGAAGTGCCTCGTCTGAATCTGATGATGCTGAAATGGCACTGCACCACCCTAATTCTCTATCTAAGGTGGGATTAACATAATCCTCAGATATGTTATACAAACTATCCCACCCTTCCACAAACTCGTCTCTGGTTGGTTCCACATAGCACGACCCTTCCATAGGATCCAGTGGTGCGATGAATCTCATCTCGCGATTCTCAAATGACATCGTCCTCTTCTTAAAATTGATAATCGCTTGGTTCTCCATGGCCTAGTCTATCCCCAGCAATACTGGACAAGGACTAGTGTTATCCATGATTTCAATAATGTCCAAATCAGCATACGTCCTGAGCCCCTCAACCTCGAGTGGGAGTTGGCATACTCAACCAAGCGGAGTGACCTTACTTTGATTTTCCAGTCACAGCTACACTAGTGACCAGGTCATCTGCGCTTTTTCCATTGTCTCCCACGTCTGCTTGGTCAGAATATTCACATCCGAACCCAGGTCTAGGATGATGGAGTTGACATCAAATGCTCCAATTTGTGCTGACATCCACATCTCGCTTCCTATCTTCTTCTTATGTATGTGATTAACCTTATGTTCCTGATGTGCACCTTCTTGTCTATGCAGTAGGCCCTCTATTTCCTCCAATGCGTCTGGGTCCTTTGCCAATTCTAGGAAACTCTCCAAGAAGGCCTTTAGAGTGTTTTCCTTCCTCCACAACTTAGTTGAGTTGAACGTCGGTGGCATGTCATAGATTTCTTCCTGAAGAGGTAGCTACCTCCTATTCCTCATTGCCTTTTGTTCCTCCAAGAAGACATCTTTCGATTTCCG
Organism: Larix kaempferi; assembly: GCA_027924585.1. NCBI lineage: Eukaryota > Viridiplantae > Streptophyta > Pinopsida > Pinales > Pinaceae > Larix > Larix kaempferi. The sequence goes on along the minus strand of BSBM01000422.1, from coordinate 8,018,350 downwards.
CATCAAAAGTGACCTGCTTCCCCTGTGTTTGTGTTGGTCAAACATTAGTGTGTGACCTGTCGCCTCCTGTCACTACTCCTTCTCGTGTCACTATCCCAACTGTTGTAGCGTGACTTCTAGCCTCCGTCGATATCATCTTCACAACCAATGGTGCGTTTTGATTGTTCTGTTTCTGGTTTTGGGGTGGATTCTTGGCCTGCCATTTTGCAATTAGCTGAGGGAAGTCCTCTACGCTGTGATCTACAGCACTGCAATAACTACAATACGGCGCTGGGTTTTGGTAGTCCCTCTGGTAGTGTCCCTGCTATCCACAATTGTAACATATGATCATCCCTCTTCCCCGTCCAACAGCTCCTCCACATCCCACACCAATGCCTCAACCTCCGCAGAGTCCTCCTTTGAACCCTCCGCGTGGTGGCCCATATGGTTGATACTGCAGCTTCCCGTACTACAGCTTCTGATACTTTGGATGCCCATACTGCGGTGGCGGATATTGCAGATGCCCATATTGCCCTTGGTCATACTGCTATGGTTGGTTGAACTGTGGCTGTGGCTGGGTGTACTACGGTTGCTGTTGTACCACTGGCTGCTCTTCCCCCTTCATAAAATATGTGTCAGCCGTCCCATCCTACAGCAGGTCATAGGCCCTGCAGTCCTTCTCATCGTGGCCAACCGACTGACAAAATTTATAATACACATTTTTCGGCTTCGACACCATCTTTTGCAGATATACACATTCCTCCGATCGATGCCCTCTGGTCTGACATATAGGACACCACGGCATTCCCCCTTGACGAAGAGGGTTTGGTGCTCCCGACTTTAAATACTCGCGAAACTCTGGGCAGTTGTCTTTATGATGACCTTCAGCTTTGCACCTGGTGCACCATATGTCGCTACGGGTTTCCTTCCCCTTCTTGATATCCTCGAGCTGAAGTGTTAAAGTAGCCAGCTGCTCCTGGATTCTATCCATTCCTATTCCTGCTTCGTTAATCGATGAAGCCTCCAGCTTCATCACAATTTCTAGTTCTTCCTCCTGTGTCGCTACTTTCTGCTACATCAAAGTTTTGCGGATATGCGGTACTAGTCCCACGGTGAACGACTCTTTGTGTTACATCTCATTTATCCCAAAGCTCACTTTTTCTATCAACGTCTTGTAATAATGGTCAAATTCCCACACTGGTTCATCTGGGAATTACTTAATCTCCTTAAGCTCAGAAACATACTGCGATTTTGCTTTTAGATTTTTAAATTCATCAACCATCGCTGTTCTGACCTGCACCAACATCTTGGCCGCTGCTCCCGTCGGAACCTTTATGAAATTCATGAACTAGTCTAATACCTGGCCCCTAAGGGTCATCGTTATCTGTCCCATCTTTATAGCTTCGTCTTGGACCTGCTTTACAGTCCAGACTGCTTTGCATATGAACCAATACTGTTTAGGCTCTTCATTCCCATTCCCCTGAAAGGTAGGCATCTTCACTTCCTCTACCATCCTGACGTTCCTACTATTATTCTTTACTGAAGTGCTTCTCTTACCATTGCAGGTAGGGAAACTCTACGAGTAGTTTGTGTTTCTTCCTATGAAATTTGTAGTAGTGCGTGGGGTTGAAGGTATGTTGTAACTTATGATATTCCCTTCTTCTGCTTCTGGGGTAGCCTGGTCAACGTCTCCCTCGCAATAAGGTCACTTCCTCCCTTGTGGTCCTATTTCGTAGTCTCCTGTTCTGGTCCTCTTAGGAGACTCTCTCTCAGTCCTCCTCTTCTTCTCGAGATGTCGGAATATCACCCCACTCCTCAAGGTATCAAACTCTTCATAAGCCTCCCTTAGATACTCATCGTCGCTTATGTCCATCTACCCCACATCCTTCTATCAGATCCACATTCACGCGATACCCTCAACCTCTACACACTGATTTTTCTACTCGTCAGATGACATCCTTAATATTCCTTTTTCACAGACAAGCATTTTAATCCACAAATTTAACAGCGACAGGAACCTCCCCCTTGGCCCTTGGAAAAAATTTCTTTCTGCATCGCTATAAGACTTGATGGTATCTACTGTGAACTCAGTTACATATCCTTCGAGAATACTATCCACCCAAAAAATAAACAGCCCGTGATACCTTGTTGTTGACTTGCTTCAACTGTCGGATCAATTCTGGAGCCCAGCAATCAGGTTCAGTCTTGTAATATCCTTGGGAATATTTAACCAAGATATTGACTCAACTTCAAAATTTTTTATAAACTTTACTAGTAAAAGTTTTGTCAATTTCTTCAAATAGTGCAGGAAGTAAGTGAGGGGTACTGAGGTAAGGAATGAGGATGGTGGGATGAATATTTAATTCTGGAAAATGTATGAGGTTAGGTACAGAAACATGTCAAAATTTTTAGATCAAAGATTTCCTATGCACCATTTACCAGTACCTTTCACTTTTCTACAATAGATCTAGCCTATTGCCTACTTCGAGGCTTCCTGGGTAACTAGCATATGCATACTAGACAGGTGGGGGTCCTGGGAGTTAATGATAGAGTTTATATTATTCAAATGAGTGCTGGTTATGTTTAGGAAGGTATTTTAGTAGACTTGGTATATTTTGGGAAGAATTGGGGTTTTTGGGCTCTCCGAGGATTACTGAGCTAGTATTTTTCTAATCTTTCCAAACAAGGTCGAAAGGCTTCCAAATTCTGAATTTAAGGACTGAAATGGATACTAGACTGATTTAAGGACCTTATCCAACTAATATAATGTAAAAAGAGTGCTTAGAATGGATTTGGCAATGAAAGTGGTGTACCTAGTCTAGAATTGACATCAATCTAGCTAGTCTTGAATTTTAACTTGGTAAACTACTTTTATAAACCACAAAATCTATTCTAATGATTATTATAACTCTTATATGAGATGTTCCATACATGAAACACAAAATATATCATTCAAAACATTCCTCCTTTATTTTACTGCTTGCTTCTCAAATGATAGTGCCTCACAGGCTAGTTTCTTGTTACAACAGTGGGAGAATAGAGAAGAGAAGGAAGAAGTTACTTTGGATCTATACTGGAGGTCATTTTCAGTCCATCTACTGGTTATATGTCTGATCTTGCTACATTCTGAACATGCTGGTCTTCAATGTGCGCCATCATCAACTTGTTCTCTCCTTTAGGGAAATCACCTCCAAACTAGCTGTGGGAGGAGTAGGAGTAAGAGAAGAGTGGAATCTCAATCTGATATTGAGTTCTAGAATATAGAAGCAACTAATCTTTGCAAAATTTAGTTGATATAATTCACTGGAGTTCCTGAGAACATCTCTCCATAATTATCTTCTTCCACTAGTGTTCTTCCACCAAATCTAGCTGTGAATCTCCTCCAATGGTAGCCTCCTCTTCAATCTGACATTAAATCTTCATGGCTGAATTGAACTGAATGTTACTAGATGTAATATTGCTTGCTGGACCTACATAACACTCATAGGAAACTTATAGGGCCTTGGGGCACATCACCGAAGAGGAATAGTTGAGGCACATCACTCAACAGATGAGTAGCTCAGAGCTCTCATTCACAAATTACAAATGACCCAAAGTGAGAGATGGAGTTAGGAACATTGTTAAATAGAAGAGATGACTTCTTCCTCAAGCTAGCCACATGTGTGGATGAAGGAGGGCGCATTCCTTGATAGGAATGGAAACTTCTGACTAGAAAAATTTGCCTTCTTTTGTCTTCCTCCACTCAGATTAGCAAGTGTGCCTAGGTTAGCTTTTCTGGATGTTGCTATTCTCTTTCTGACTACTTTTCTTGTTTTTTCCACTTTATTTACTTTCTTATTTTTTGCTTTTGTTTGATTTTGCCATCTTTTGTCAGTTTCCTTCTTGGTTCATCTTGCCAACTTGTCTCCACTAGATTCCTTAGCTTTTCTGAGATTTATCACTTAAGTAAGTTTGACCTACTTGACCAATTCGAATTTCCTATCCAATTCATCAACCAATTTGGAACATTTATTAGTAATAAACATTTAAATGACAATAATACGATTCAGAAATAATTTAGCTAAGCAATTAATTAATTATCCAGTAATTAATTAACTACTACATGGTGTAATTTCCTCAAAACTTCCCCAATTAATTAATTTCGCAATTAATTATGAACTTAGAACCCTAGGGATAGGAGGATCCAAGTGGTGACCAAGGTCACTAGGGAGGGGACATGAAAGTCCTCCGTTCCCAAGACTACTTGTCCTCAAGCAAATATAAACCAGGATTCTCCAGAATCTTTTCATCTTCCCAGGTGGCATCTTCACTAGGCAACCCTTTCCATTGTACCAGGTATTCTTTAATAATTCTACTTCTCAGCTTCCTTTCTTTGACCTACAAGATGTCTTCATGTTCTAGGACCAGATGTCCTTCATCATCAAGGGGGGGAAGAATTTATGAAACCTTAACTTGCTAGTCCACTGCTTTATTTAAACATGACACATGGAAGACATTGTGTATTTTACTCTCTGCTGGCATATCCAACTCATAGGCTACTTCACCCACTTTCCTTGTTATTTTGGAGGGACCATAAAAACTTGGCAATAATTTTTCAGCCCCCTTTGTCTTAAGAGTGGTTGTCCTGTATGGCTGCAATCTTAGATAAACCAAGTCTCCTTCCTGGAAAGTTTGATATGTTCTATTCTTATCTGCATTAATTTTCTGTTGATTTTGTGCAACCTGCAAATTTTCTTTCAGTGCTTTAAGGATATCTTGGCCTTCTTGCAACCAATCCTTTGACTTTCATGCCTTACAGTTTCCAAAAACCAGATATGCAAAAGTGGAAGACTCATACCCATAAAGGATTTGAATGGGGTCATTCCAATGGACATGTGGAATGTGGTGTTATAGCAGAACTCCCCCAGATGTAACCAGTTGACCCATGCCTTTTTCTGCCCTATAACATAGTTCCTAAGATAAAATTCCTTCCATTGGTTAACTCTTTCAGTTTTCCCATCTTTCTGGGGGTGATAGCTAGTACTGAGGTTTAAATGGTATTTACCAATTCGAATAAAGATTGCCAAAAATCACTGGTAAACTTGCTATCCATGTCACTGATTATGATTTTTGGCAGCCCATGCAGTCTAAATACTTCCCTAAAAAACAGTGCAACAACTTGACTAGCATAAATAGTAGATGTGACAGCAAAAAAGTGAGCAAATTGGGTTAACCTGTGAACTACTACAAAAATACTGGCTTTACCCTGGGATTTGGGCAAACCTATAATGAAGTCCATTGATATGCTCTCCCATTTATGTCCAGGAATTGGTAAAGGTTGAAGGAGACCAGCAGGACAAGTGTGTTCAACCTTATTCTTTTGACATGCCGTACACTCGCTCACATGCCTTAGAACATCCTCCTTGAGGCCCTTCCAAGTGAACCTTTCTCTTAACTTCCGATAAGTTTTCAAAATTCTGGGATGGCCTGCTACTGGTGCATTGCGGGAAGCCATCAAAATCTACTCCTTTAACTTGGATTCAGGATTTAGAAAAATTATGTTCTTGTAATAGATAACATCATTGATAATCTGGTAAGAATCATCCTGATTTACTCTATCTAGTAATTCACAAGCAAACTGATTTTCTGCATATTCCTTAACTAGTTGGGCCTTCTAGTCCGTAGGCACTTTCAGCAAAGAAAAAGCAGGTTTTCTAGAGAGGGCATCAACAACTACATTCAACTTACCCTTCTTATATTCAATATCAAAATCATAAGACTGAATTTTGCTTACCCATTTCTGCTGCCTGTCATTCAGCTCTTTTTGGGTCAAGAAATGCCTCAAGCTATTGTGATCAGTCTTGACTATGAGTTTTCCTCCCATGAGATATTTCCTGAATTTAGAAAATGCATGCATGATGGATAACATATCTTTATCATAGATAGAATACAGCTTCTCAAGGGGCTACAATTTCTGCTCTCATAAGCAATAGGATGTCTGTTCTGCATTAAAACCGTGCCAATGCCTTCACCTGAGGCATCACACTCCAATATAAAAGGTTGTCTGAAATATGGAAGTGCAAGTAAGAGGAAGCTGCTCATAACTTCCTTCATTATGTTGAAAGCTTTTCCATCCTCATCATTCTAGCAAAAATCACCCTTCTTGGTAAGGTCTATCAAGGGTGAAGTGATTTTGGAAAATCCTTTTACAAATTTTCTATAGTATGTGCATAAGCCTATGAATCCTCTTAGAGCTGTTATATTCTTTGGGCTTGGCCAATCAATGATGGCTTGGATCTTTTCCATGTGTACCTTGACTCCTTCTTACCCAATGATGTCGCCAATATAGAGGAGTTCCTTCATACCAAACTCACATTTTGACAGTTTAGCATAAAAAGACTATTTTGCACGTAGAGTTAGTACACTGTCTAAATGCTGCAAATGCTCTTCCCAAGTCCTACTATAAATCATAATGTCATCAAAAAATACAAGTACAAACTTACGGAGTTGTTTTTTGAAGATTCTATTCATGCAAGACTGAAAAGTTGTTGGTGCATTTGTCAAGCCAAAAGGCATGACCAGAAATTCGAAATGCCCAAAGTGACACCGAAAGGCAGTTTTCTAAATATCTTCACTTTTCATTCTGATTTGGTGGTAACCAGAACGAAGATCAATCTTGGAGAAATATTTGGCTCCATGCAGCTCATCCATCAACTCATCAATCCTTGGAATAGGATATCTGTTCTTGATGGTTTTCTTATTTAAAGCTCTGTAATCAATGCACATGCACATTGTTCCATCTTTCTTCTTGACCAAAACCACTGATGAAGAAAAGGGGCTTGAGCTTGGTCTTATCAACCCCATCTCAAGCATCTCTTATATGGTTTTATCTATTTCATCCTTGAATCTCTTGGGATTCTTATAGGGTTGGATTTTTATGGCTAAAGTACCAGGTTCCAGCTCTATCCAATGCTGGGTACCCCTATCAGGAGGCCTCCCATGTGGCAGATCTTCAAACACATTTTTGTGTTTTTGGAGCAATCTTTGGATATATTCTAGATGTTGTGCCAAATCAATGCTGGTCCCTTTGGTAGATATAAAACATTCAGCATCCCACTCTATGTCTCCATGCCTAAAAACAGATCTCATACTATGTGCAGAAATCACTTGTTTTGGGTAGGTGTTAACACCTCTCAAAAACACTTGCTTACCTTCCATATTTTTAAAGCACATTTGTGGGATTCGATAATTTACCACATGCTCACCAAGTGAGAACAGCCATTGTACACCCAACACAACATTACTATCAGCAACATCAATAATGTAAAAACTATCAGTTATAGTATGGTCTCCAATAGTTATCTATGGCTTGGGAATCCATCTGTTGCACTACATAGTGTTGTTCTTACCGGGAATAATGATTGTGAAACCTCCAAATTTTTCTAATTGGAGTTTTCTTCTCTCCAACATGGCTGCATGAATTAAATTATTTGTGCCCCCCCCCATCGACCAACACTGAAACTTTATGCCCTTGCACTACTCCCTTAAATCTCATAGTGTGGTAGCAAGGAACTCCACTCAAAACTGCAAATTTTGCTTCTGTTTGTGTTGGCTCTTCTTCTTATGCTGGTTCTTCCACTTCTACTTCTGCACTCATTTTCTCCTCATCACTTTCAGAAGATACTTCTATGTAGTGAGCTTTACCTTTTGCACATTTGTGCACCAGAACCCATGGTTCTTCACAGGAAAAACACAGCTTTTTCCTTCTTAACTCATCCCGATCTCGGAATGAGTATTATTTCTTATTTGGGGCAGCATTATTTCTGAATGGTGGCTTTGAATTCTGAAATTTTGCAGGTGGATTAACCTTAGGTGGGTATTTGGTTTTTGGGATTGCATCTTCCAGATCCCTCGTTCTTCTCATAGCTTCTTGCAAGGTAGCTGGTCAATAGGCTTTAACCAGCCCTTTCAAAGGTTCTGTTAATCCTTCTATGAACAGTAGGATCAACCTAGGTTCTGATATATCAGTAACCATCACTGAAAACTTCTGAAATTCTGATATATATGCTTCCAGAGTGCTGGTATGTTTTACATGTGCCAACTCATAGAAAGACAGCTCCAGATCCCTCCTATCAAATATTTCCACCAACCTCCTGGTGAAATCTTCATAAGAATCAACTAAATCATGTCCCAAGGTTCTCATACCATGGAACCACCAATCACTGGCTTCTCCATCCAAATGCAGAACTGCCATCTTGATTGCATCCTTTTTTGCCATGGGGTGCAGCTGGAAATATATGTCTAGTTTCTGCACCCAAGAAATAGCATTGCATTTTGTAGTACCATTGAAGTAAGGTAACTGGACCTTATCTATAGCATTTATCAACTCAAAATTGTTTGTTGGCTGCCTATTATATCCCCTTGGCTGTATTTTAAGATAAATCTTAGAAAAATCCTTGAAAGTAAGATCTCTTCTGCACTCATCACTCAAGGTTAGATATACTGCATGCCTTTCTTCATAGGTAGCTACAAGTGCACCGGGCACTTCTTTATTTTCGTCAAAGAAGGTGGGAATGGAATGCCAAGGTTGATATTTAAAACCAAGTTTAAAGTCTCTAGGCCTATTGTGTGGAACAGTCTTTGAAAAAATGGTTTCTGCAAATATCTTTCTTTCACCCTGGAGGGAATCACTAGCACTCCCTTCTGCCTCTCTGTGTGCAAACTGTCTACTAAGGATTTCTTTAGTTTCTTGACCATTATGTGCCACAGTATGAGTTAGATTTTATATCCCTCTAATAATTTTAATAAGAAGTTGTCTAAACTCATCATTATCTTCCTGATCAGACATGTCTCTATTCCCTTGTATTTCTCCTTCTGTAGAATCTACCTCTTCTTCCCTAGTGTTTTCGGGGTCTTTTCCTTTAGTGCTAGGGGTCTTTCTTGAGCTCATCACCACAACAAGAGCAGGTTTAGAGGACCATGCTTTGATACCACTATAATATCCTTGGCAAGATTCAACCAAGGTATTAACTCAACTTCAAAATGATGATGGTGAGATGAATGTTTATTTATGGAAAATGTATGATTTTAGTTGCAGTAGTACATCAAAATTTTCAGATCAAAGATGTCCTATGCAAAATGTACCAGTACCTTTCACTTTTCAACAATAGAGCTAGTCTATTGCCTACTTTGAGGCTTCCTGGGTAGCTGGCATATGCATACAAGATAGGTGGGGGTCCTGGGAGTTAATGAAAGAGGTTATATCAGTAAAATGAGTGTTGGTTATGTTCAGGAAGTTATTTTATCAGACTTGGGAGAGTTTGGGAAGAATTGGGGTTTTTGGGCTCTCCCGGGATTGCTGAGCTAGTATTTTTCTAATCTTTCCAAACAAGGTCGAAATGCTTCCAAATTCTGAATTTAAGGACTGAAATGGATACTATACTGATTTAAGTACTTGCTCGAACTGATAGAATGTAAAAAGAGTTCTTAGAATGGATTTGGCAGTGAAAGTGGTGTAACTAGTCTAGAATTGACATCAATCTAGCTAGTCTTGAATTTTAACTTGATAAACTGCTTTTATAAACCACAAACTCTGTTCTAATGATTATTATAACTATGATATGAGATGTTTCATACATAAAATACAAAATATATCATTCAGAACATTCCTCCTTTATTTTACTGCTTGCTTCTCAAATGATAGTGCCTCACATGCTAGTTTCTTGTTACAACAGTGGGAGAATAGAGAAGAGAAGGAAGAAGTTACTTTGGATCTGTACTGGAGGTCATTATCATTCCATATACTGGTTAGATGGCTGAACTTGCTGCATTCTGAACATGTTGTTCTTCAATGGGTGCCATCATCAACCGATTCTCTCCTTTAGGGAAATCACCTCCAAAACTGGCTGTGGGAGGAGTAGGATTAAGAGAATAGTGGAAACTCGATCTGATATTGAATTATGGAATATAGAATCAACTAATTTTTGCAAAATTCATCTGATAGAATTCACTGGAGGTCTTGAGAACATCTCTCCATAATTATCTTCTTCCACTAGTGTTCTTCCACCAAATCTAGCTGTGAATCTCCTCCAATGGTAGCCTCCTCTTTAATCTGACATTAAATCTTCATGGCTGAACTGAACTGAATGTTACTGGCTGTAATATTGCTTGCTGGTCCTTCATAACACTCATAGGAAACTCATAGGGCCTTGGGGCACATCACCCAAGAGGAAAAGTTGAGGCACGTCACTCAACAGATGAGTAGCTCAGAGCTCTCATTCACAAATTACAAATGATCCAAAGTGAGAGATGGAGTTAGAAACATTGTTAAATAGAAGGGATGACTTCTTCCTCAAGCTAGCCACATGTGTGGATGAAGGAGGGCGCATTCCTTGATATGAATGGAAACTTCTGACAAGAAAAACTTGCCTTCTTTTGTCTTCCTCCACTCAGATTAGCAAGTGCGCCTAGGTTAGCTTTTCTGGATGTTGCTATTCCCTTTCTGATTGCTTTTCTTGTTTTTTCCACTTTATTTACTTTCTTCTTTTCTGCTTTTGTCTAATTTTTCCATCTTTTGTCATTTTCATTCTTGGTTCATCTTGCCAACTTGTCTCCACTAGATTCCTTAGCTTTTCTGAGATTTATCACTTAAGCAAGTTTGGCCTAATTGACCAATTCGAATTTCCTATCCAATTCATCAACAACTTTGGCACATTTATTAGTAATAAAAATTTAAATGACAATAATACAACTCAGAAATAATTTAGCTAAGCAATTAATTAATTATCCAGTAATTAATTAACTATTATGGTGTAATTGCCTCAAAACTTCCCCAATTAATTAATTTCTCAATTATTTATGAACTTAGACCCCTAGGGATAGGAGGATCCAAGTGGTGACCAAGGTAACTAGGGAGGGGACATGACAAGTCTTTTGACAGTGATTCTTTTCGAATGTCAACTGTGCTAGCCACTCCTGCAATAATACTGGGAATTCACAGAAGAATATCTCGTGGATATCCAAATAAATATATTTCTGCAGCCAACTGGTTGTTGTCTGTATAGAGTCCCGCTTCTCGCTTTCTGCCAATTCCTCTGTCTTCTTATCAAACCACTCTAGGATCTCTGGTTTCATTGAATGCCACAAAATATCCTCTTCTTTTCCTCCTCAAGGTCCTAGCAAAGAAACCATTTGTTGACGCATCGTCTATCGACAGGGTTTCACTTCACTGTCACAAACAAACTACCAACCCTAACTTCCTTACACACCGGCCCAGAAAGGTGTAACCCTATCCTTAACTAGTTGGGCCTTCTAGTCCGTAGGCACTTTCAGCAAAGAAAAAGCAGGTTTTCTAGAGAGGGCATCAACAACTACATTCAACTTACCCTTCTTATATTCAATATCAAAATCATAAGACTGAATTTTGCTTACCCATTTCTGCTGCCTGTCATTCAGCTCTTTTTGGGTCAAGAAATGCCTCAAGCTATTGTGATCAGTCTTGACTATGAGTTTTCCTCCCATGAGATATTTCCTGAATTTAGAAAATGCATGCATGATGGATAACATATCTTTATCATAGATAGAATACAGCTTCTCAAGGGGCTACAATTTCTGCTCTCATAAGCAATAGGATGTCTGTTCTGCATTAAAACCGCGCCAATGCCTTCACCTGAGGCATCACACTCCAATATAAAAGGTTGTCTGAAATATGGAAGTGCAAGTAAGAGGAAGCTGCTCATAACTTCCTTCATTATGTTGAAAGCTTTTCCATCCTCATCATTCTAGCAAAAATCACCCTTCTTGGTAAGGTCTATCAAGGGTGAAGTGATTTTGGAAAATCCTTTTACAAATTTTCTATAGTATGTGCATAAGCCTATGAATCCTCTTAGAGCTGTTATATTCTTTGGGCTTGGCCAATCAATGATGGCTTGGATCTTTTCCATGTGTACCTTGACTCCTTCTTACCCAATGATGTCGCCAATATAGAGGAGTTCCTTCATACCAAACTCACATTTTGACAGTTTAGCATAAAAAGACTATTTTGCACGTAGAGTTAGTACACTGTCTAAATGCTGCAAATGCTCTTCCCAAGTCCTACTATAAATCATAATGTCATCAAAAAATACAAGTACAAACTTACGGAGTTGTTTTTTGAAGATTCTATTCATGCAAGACTGAAAAGTTGTTGGTGCATTTGTCAAGCCAAAAGGCATGACCAGAAATTCGAAATGCCCAAAGTGACACCGAAAGGCAGTTTTCTAAATATCTTCACTTTTCATTCTGATTTGGTGGTAACCAGAACGAAGATCAATCTTGGAGAAATATTTGGCTCCATGCAGCTCATCCATCAACTCATCAATCCTTGGAATAGGATATCTGTTCTTGATGGTTTTCTTATTTAAAGCTCTGTAATCAATGCACATGCACATTGTTCCATCTTTCTTCTTGACCAAAACCACTGATGAAGAAAAGGGGCTTGAGCTTGGTCTTATCAACCCCATCTCAAGCATCTCTTATATGGTTTTATCTATTTCATCCTTGAATCTCTTGGGATTCTTATAGGGTTGGATTTTTATGGCTAAAGTACCAGGTTCCAGCTCTATCCAATGCTGGGTACCCCTATCAGGAGGCCTCCCATGTGGCAGATCTTCAAACACATTTTTGTGTTTTTGGAGCAATCTTTGGATATATTCTAGATGTTGTGCCAAATCAATGCTGGTCCCTTTGGTAGATATAAAACATTCAGCATCCCACTCTATGTCTCCATGCCTAAAAACAGATCTCATACTATGTGCAGAAATCACTTGTTTTGGGTAGGTGTTAACACCTCTCAAAAACACTTGCTTACCTTCCATATTTTTAAAGCACATTTGTGGGATTCGATAATTTACCACATGCTCACCAAGTGAGAACAGCCATTGTACACCCAACACAACATTACTATCAGCAACATCAATAATGTAAAAACTATCAGTTATAGTATGGTCTCCAATAGTTATCTATGGCTTGGGAATCCATCTGTTGCACTACATAGTGTTGTTCTTACCGGGAATAATGATTGTGAAACCTCCAAATTTTTCTAATTGGAGTTTTCTTCTCTCCAACATGGCTGCATGAATTAAATTATTTGTGCCCCCCCCCCATCGACCAACACTGAAACTTTATGCCCTTGCACTACTCCCTTAAATCTCATAGTGTGGTAGCAAGGAACTCCACTCAAAACTGCAAATTTTGCTTCTGTTTGTGTTGGCTCTTCTTCTTATGCTGGTTCTTCCACTTCTACTTCTGCACTCATTTTCTCCTCATCACTTTCAGAAGATACTTCTATGTAGTGAGCTTTACCTTTTGCACATTTGTGCACCAGAACCCATGGTTCTTCACAGGAAAAACACAGCTTTTTCCTTCTTAACTCATCCCGATCTCGGAATGAGTATTATTTCTTATTTGGGGCAGCATTATTTCTGAATGGTGGCTTTGAATTCTGAAATTTTGCAGGTGGATTAACCTTAGGTGGGTATTTGGTTTTTGGGATTGCATCTTCCAGATCCCTCGTTCTTCTCATAGCTTCTTGCAAGGTAGCTGGTCAATAGGCTTTAACCAGCCCTTTCAAAGGTTCTGTTAATCCTTCTATGAACAGTAGGATCAACCTAGGTTCTGATATATCAGTAACCATCACTGAAAACTTCTGAAATTCTGATATATATGCTTCCAGAGTGCTGGTATGTTTTACATGTGCCAACTCATAGAAAGACAGCTCCAGATCCCTCCTATCAAATATTTCCACCAACCTCCTGGTGAAATCTTCATAAGAATCAACTAAATCATGTCCCAAGGTTCTCATACCATGGAACCACCAATCACTGGCTTCTCCATCCAAATGCAGAACTGCCATCTTGATTGCATCCTTTTTTGCCATGGGGTGCAGCTGGAAATATATGTCTAGTTTCTGCACCCAAGAAATAGCATTGCATTTTGTAGTACCATTGAAGTAAGGTAACTGGACCTTATCTATAGCATTTATCAACTCAAAATTGTTTGTTGGCTGCCTATTATATCCCCTTGGCTGTATTTTAAGATAAATCTTAGAAAAATCCTTGAAAGTAAGATCTCTTCTGCACTCATCACTCAAGGTTAGATATACTGCATGCCTTTCTTCATAGGTAGCTACAAGTGCACCGGGCACTTCTTTATTTTCGTCAAAGAAGGTGGGAATGGAATGCCAAGGTTGATATTTAAAACCAAGTTTAAAGTCTCTAGGCCTATTGTGTGGAACAGTCTTTGAAAAAATGGTTTCTGCAAATATCTTTCTTTCACCCTGGAGGGAATCACTAGCACTCCCTTCTGCCTCTCTGTGTGCAAACTGTCTACTAAGGATTTCTTTAGTTTCTTGACCATTATGTGCCACAGTATGAGTTAGATTTTATATCCCTCTAATAATTTTAATAAGAAGTTGTCTAAACTCATCATTATCTTCCTGATCAGACATGTCTCTATTCCCTTGTATTTCTCCTTCTGTAGAATCTACCTCTTCTTCCCTAGTGTTTTCGGGGTCTTTTCCTTTAGTGCTAGGGGTCTTTCTTGAGCTCATCACCACAACAAGAGCAGGTTTAGAGGACCATGCTTTGATACCACTATAATATCCTTGGCAAGATTCAACCAAGGTATTAACTCAACTTCAAAATGATGATGGTGAGATGAATGTTTATTTATGGAAAATGTATGATTTTAGTTGCAGTAGTACATCAAAATTTTCAGATCAAAGATGTCCTATGCAAAATGTACCAGTACCTTTCACTTTTCAACAATAGAGCTAGTCTATTGCCTACTTTGAGGCTTCCTGGGTAGCTGGCATATGCATACAAGATAGGTGGGGGTCCTGGGAGTTAATGAAAGAGGTTATATCAGTAAAATGAGTGTTGGTTATGTTCAGGAAGTTATTTTATCAGACTTGGGAGAGTTTGGGAAGAATTGGGGTTTTTGGGCTCTCCCGGGATTGCTGAGCTAGTATTTTTCTAATCTTTCCAAACAAGGTCGAAATGCTTCCAAATTCTGAATTTAAGGACTGAAATGGATACTATACTGATTTAAGTACTTGCTCGAACTGATAGAATGTAAAAAGAGTTCTTAGAATGGATTTGGCAGTGAAAGTGGTGTAACTAGTCTAGAATTGACATCAATCTAGCTAGTCTTGAATTTTAACTTGATAAACTGCTTTTATAAACCACAAACTCTGTTCTAATGATTATTATAACTATGATATGAGATGTTTCATACATAAAATACAAAATATATCATTCAGAACATTCCTCCTTTATTTTACTGCTTGCTTCTCAAATGATAGTGCCTCACATGCTAGTTTCTTGTTACAACAGTGGGAGAATAGAGAAGAGAAGGAAGAAGTTACTTTGGATCTGTACTGGAGGTCATTATCATTCCATATACTGGTTAGATGGCTGAACTTGCTGCATTCTGAACATGTTGTTCTTCAATGGGTGCCATCATCAACCGATTCTCTCCTTTAGGGAAATCACCTCCAAAACTGGCTGTGGGAGGAGTAGGATTAAGAGAATAGTGGAAACTCGATCTGATATTGAATTATGGAATATAGAATCAACTAATTTTTGCAAAATTCATCTGATAGAATTCACTGGAGGTCTTGAGAACATCTCTCCATAATTATCTTCTTCCACTAGTGTTCTTCCACCAAATCTAGCTGTGAATCTCCTCCAATGGTAGCCTCCTCTTTAATCTGACATTAAATCTTCATGGCTGAACTGAACTGAATGTTACTGGCTGTAATATTGCTTGCTGGTCCTTCATAACACTCATAGGAAACTCATAGGGCCTTGGGGCACATCACCCAAGAGGAAAAGTTGAGGCACGTCACTCAACAGATGAGTAGCTCAGAGCTCTCATTCACAAATTACAAATGATCCAAAGTGAGAGATGGAGTTAGAAACATTGTTAAATAGAAGGGATGACTTCTTCCTCAAGCTAGCCACATGTGTGGATGAAGGAGGGCGCATTCCTTGATATGAATGGAAACTTCTGACAAGAAAAACTTGCCTTCTTTTGTCTTCCTCCACTCAGATTAGCAAGTGCGCCTAGGTTAGCTTTTCTGGATGTTGCTATTCCCTTTCTGATTGCTTTTCTTGTTTTTTTCCACTTTATTTACTTTCTTCTTTTCTGCTTTTGTCTAATTTTTCCATCTTTTGTCATTTTCATTCTTGGTTCATCTTGCCAACTTGTCTCCACTAGATTCCTTAGCTTTTCTGAGATTTATCACTTAAGCAAGTTTGGCCTAATTGACCAATTCGAATTTCCTATCCAATTCATCAACAACTTTGGCACATTTATTAGTAATAAAAATTTAAATGACAATAATACAACTCAGAAATAATTTAGCTAAGCAATTAATTAATTATCCAGTAATTAATTAACTATTATGGTGTAATTGCCTCAAAACTTCCCCAATTAATTAATTTCTCAATTATTTATGAACTTAGACCCCTAGGGATAGGAGGATCCAAGTGGTGACCAAGGTAACTAGGGAGGGGACATGACAAGTCTTTTGACAGTGATTCTTTTCGAATGTCAACTGTGCTAGCCACTCCTGCAATAATACTGGGAATTCACAGAAGAATATCTCGTGGATATCCAAATAAATATATTTCTGCAGCCAACTGGTTGTTGTCTGTATAGAGTCCCGCTTCTCGCTTTCTGCCAATTCCTCTGTCTTCTTATCAAACCACTCTAGGATCTCTGGTTTCATTGAATGCCACAAAATATCCTCTTCTTTTCCTCCTCAAGGTCCTAGCAAAGAAACCATTTGTTGACGCATCGTCTATCGACAGGGTTTCACTTCACTGTCACAAACAAACTACCAACCCTAACTTCCTTACACACCGGCCCAGAAAGGTGTAACCCTATCCAGCAACACTTGCGGAGCAAGTGCAGTCTCACCCGAGATGGAGAAGGGGGCTGCAGGAACCAAGTTTCCATAGTGGATTTGAGGATATGCTTTCAACACACATTACCCTTGTAGAGACCAGAGATTATGACTTCCACAGCATATTATCACTTCACCATTCGCACATTAAGTCATTCGCAGATTTCAACATATAACAAATATTCGCAACAACATATTCAATCTACTTATTCGCATCAACAATAATCCTTAAACCCATAACATATTCACATCAACGATACTCATTAGACCTACAACATATTAAACTTGTTGCAAACATTCACATTCATCATCGCAAAAAGATAGAGATAGAAATTGCACCATAATCATACATCCACATGCATTCATTAAACCCTGCAGAATGAACTTCGCAGACACAGTCAATACATCATGTGGATACAAAACAGATCAAAAGATGGGATTAATGATAAAAAATTGGATGCCCTTAGGATTACAATCCTACTCTATTTATATGCTTCTATTCGGTTACAAAATGGTCCACATGACCAATTCTAACTAATTTAACTATTCTTGTGCTTCCGCGAACTCTGCGAATGATCCTTCTTTTGCGGATTGACCCTTTCGCACCTGTCGGCTTCCGCACTTCCTATAGACTTATCCGGTGCCAAAAATCGATGTATACTAACCATATTATTAATAAATATGGTTATTCTAGTAATAGTAATAGCAATAATCTAATTTTAAAGACACAATGAATCCAGACACCAAATTCATATATGAGACCCCTTATTTGTGGGACAAGGGACCCCCTCCGTGCAACAACTTGAATTCTGAATCTATGGAGGTGTATATTGACCGTAGTTAACAACATGTGATAAATGATAGTTGACCATGTTTAACCATAGTAATATTTTTCAGTATTGTTTGTGCAGAGTTGACTTTGGAAAATGATGGTTGACTTTATTGCACAATAGTTAAGTATTATTTGACCATAGTTGTCTATAATGAACTATGATCAATATTGATTAACAATGGTTGACTATGGTTGACCCTATTTGGTTGAAAATGGTTTACTATGGTAAACCATGTTTGACCATGGTTAACTATGGTTGAACATGGTTGACCATGGTTATCCAAAGTTGACCATGGTTGTTCATGGTTGACCCTAGTTAGTTAACCATTTTTTTTATGTTTGACTATGGTTGAGGGTCCCACACGAAGCTAGTACCCAAAAGGCCGCAATAGGAGCGCACAAGCGGAAATAAAATAGTGACGCGCATGCGTCCCTGCTTCAGTAATGTCGAACGTCCACGTGGTTGAGTCAACATGGAAAAAGGTGCGCGCATGCATTATTAACACTTACGCAAAAAAGTGCGTGCACACGTTAATGACGCGTGCACGTCCCTGTTTTTTTATATAAAAAAATAGAGCATGGGTTTGTCATTTTCAACAAACCTGCGAGCACAGAGCCACCATCAAGCACCCCACAAGCACATTGTGGAGCACCCAAAGGCCTCCTCAATGCCATAACTTCGAACCTCCACCACCCTACCGACATTGCCTCCAGGTAGGTGCTCAACAAACCATGTATTTGTTGTTTTTTTTGTTTTCCATTTCAATTTTAATTTAATTTTTTTTTTACAATCCATTAAAAAAGCAAAAAAATTTCATTGCAGATTAACTACACTTAACAATATGACAAACACACCTGAACCATCAGATGAAACCAATGAAATTGAACCATCAAAAGACAACATTGGAATGAACAATGAACCGAATGAAAACCCCAAAGATCAATTACACTAAGATTTAAATGAATTAAGGGTATTAAGCTATGAATTGAAGAGCACCAAGGAACCCTCTCGGGTTTCCTTGGCTTCATCATTGCAAAACAACATTGAATCCATCAACATTGCCCACAGTGAGATCACAAATTTGAGCCAATACAGGGCTCGAATGAGGGAACACTACCCCACTGGGTTATCCAAAGAGCATATTAAACAGCTCAACATCACCAAATCCCAGTTGTACAACAAATTCATAGATCCCAGACAAGACGTCCTCCAGATGTGAGGAAGAGACAGGTTTTCATGGACTAGTATATTTACCAACCATGGAGAGATAATTGGAGAAAGAGATGGTTTGTGTTGTTTGACAAGCCCCATGCAATAATTTGGAGGTCCCACAGTATTTTCTTCAGAAATTGTGGGTTGAGTTTGAGCTAGGCTACCATGTCAACTATTTTGACATCACTGATTTTTAGGGTGTCGGTCTTGGCTTTGCCCACGATCGACCTTAGGCCCGCTGCAACCCACTTAGAGTACCTCTTGCACCCAGGAGAGAGCCAAACCCCCCTCCTCAACCACCCGGGTTTGGTAGCGACCTAGATGAGATTGATGATTCTGTTAGACGTGCCACACGTCATTTGCTTAGACATACCACATTTGTGGCTATGTCTTCATAGATCTGGGAGGACATCGATAAGACACACACAGCTGCACGGTCTATGGGTGGTGGTAAGGACATGCCAGGCATAGGTGGAACCCAGGCGGGGCCATCTAGTTCTACTGGAACAATGGCACATCGTTGTTCTCACTGTGATCATTCTTTCCATGGTTCTATGTAGCAACATGCCACAGAGAGCTACATGGAGCAGGTTAGCTATTGTTTTATTTAGTGTTCAAGTATTGTTTGTATTTTATTTGATATTGTATTGTTTAATATATTTAACTTTGAATTACACATTGTTGACTTTATTTGTTTTAATGTACAATTATTCAGGGTCGAGTCTCCATCCTCTAGGTAGGAGGACATCAGTTCCTTTGACCTAGACTGATCCATAGCAGCAGTAGAGGAGATTGTGGTACCATACACACAGGTAACTTCTTTACTTTGAATAATTAGATCTGGTTACGAGTAATTTGTGTTCAATAATTACAAATTAATTAGCACTGAGTAATTACCATATTATCATTGGATTTTGCAATTGTGTTTATCATATTTTCTAAATTATTTGAGAGCTATAAATTCATATAATCCAACCAAACAAAAATGAAACCTTATAAAACATGAAAACCTAAGAAAACTAGAAACATCTGTTCATGTTCACTTTAGGAATCCTAGACCTCTAATGATTATAGAAATGGGAGAGAAATTTCCAAAATCTGTTATTCTTATTTGACCAATGATGAGGGAAATTTCCATCATCAATTTGTTGTATGTGACATTGTCATCATTCTGTCCATCAACAATCAATCCATAAGTTGATCATCTTCATTTTGTTTAATAACATGTCCTCATTCTGTCCCAAAACATATCTTCATTTGTCCATGGTCATGTTGTCATTAATCTACCATTGTTGCTTCCTTAGTGAAACCCAAAATATTAGAGATAAAAATTAGTTTATTGCTGCACCACTGCTCCTGCTGCTACTACTTCACCGAACCTTCCCTAGTCATCCTGACCCCCGAAATTAGAGCTCTGTTAGACACAATGGCTCACTGAGAGGAGGGGGGGGGGGTGAATCAGTGAGCTTATACTTTATTCAAATTTCAACTTCTTTAATCACTAGATCTTAAATCATCAATTCACATTCAGTTCAATATTATATTTATCAACTTAAACACATCAACACATTGCAAGAGACACGATATAAGTTTTGTAAGTATTGTATAAACGGAGACTTCAATCTCCAGTATGGGCTACAACCCATAAGGTGGCACCACCCACCAAAATGGTTCAGTCATCTACTACTGACTGGGATGCTACAACATCAGGAAAGCTACAACTTACCAAAAGACTAATCAGTCTTTCCCCAGCTCCACCCTACCTCCCTATAAATATTTCAGATTACAAATTACAATTGATACATCAGACTCTTCCAAAGTCTGCCACAGACACATACATCATAAAATACCAAGCAACAAATCTTCATTCTATTCATACACCCATCACATACTCATAATCATGTCTTCATTCACTGCATTATACTATCCATATTCACATGTCTATACTATCCAAAATCTGGGCTCATTGAACCATCCAAATTTCTCCACCAATTACCAAAATCTTCACTGCTCCACCAAAATCTTCACTGTTGCACTAAAATCTTCACTTCTCCACCGAAATATTCACTGCTGCACTGAAATATTCACTACTTTAATTCTATTGTCTTGTCCAACATGTTCACTAATTCATTTATAAATCAACATGTCATTCTGATCATAATCAACATATTCATCATGATGTTGTTCATGTCATTACAACTCAACTTGTTAAGAAATGCATCAATCAACATATCATTCATCCACACAGCAGTGTGCCTTGATCACACATTTATGTCATCATGAGTATCATGTCTTCAGTTGTTCATACTGTCCAACATCATCACCATATCATGCATCACACCATCAACAATCAACCATTCCAAAATATGAAGTAAACAAAAAAATCTAGTTGCTGTTGTTGATCCTGCTCACACCGCTGTCCTCTGTCCCATGAAATTCGAGCTCCTTATGTGTCCTGAGTTTCTCCACCAATTTCACACACCTTAAAACAATCACATTACTCTTTTATTTATACTTGATTTCATCTTTTAATTCAGAGAGGGTGACTTGTCCAATTCAAACCAAATAATAATTTTTATTTCATAAAATGATATTCAATTTTGTTTCCTGGAAGCCGACTTGTCCATTAATCAAATGATTTTTATTTATATTGCCTCCACATTATGGTGGTATTCACATGCCCGCAATAGCCTAGTTGGAGAAGCCCACAATTGGGGCTTTGGTGATGCCCACAGTGTCCTTCATTTACATCCCCACAAGGGTTAGATGACGTGCCCTCATGGGGGTTTAACCCTTCAAAGTGAGCCCACAGCAGGTTGGAGGAGATGCCCGCACTTCCCTTTCTGGATGCCTGCACTTGTCCTCAGCTCTTATCATCATACCCACATATGTGTTGAGAGGGATGCCTGCAAGGTCTTGCAAACTTCTCCATGTCCTGTTTCCCACACCAGCTTCCAAGATGCCTGCATATCCCTTTTGAAGCATGCCCGCAAGCTCATGCTTGCTTGGCATGTCTTCTCAATCCATGTTGTCCATCCATTCATTGTCCCATGATATTTATGACCACGCTCATCCTTGTCATTTTCCTCAATACTTGCGTTCTGCATGTCAAGTCCATCTTCTTGACATTTGCATCACCCTTCAAGCCATCCAATGCTTGCTTTCTCTCCATGTGCTTGACCAATGCCATGTCTGTTATTGATGCTTTTCCATTTGTCACCATTTCATCCAAGTTATCTTTTCCATAAATTCTCCTTGTCCAAATCATCTTCAAATGACCACAGTATGGGTCATTTAACTCTTGGCTCAGTAGGTGTGCCAATGGCTCCTATTGACACTATATTTGAAATACTCAAACCCTAAAAGGTTTGTCAAAAAAAATATCCAAAAGAGGTAAATCTACTACGGATGGGTTGAAATGAAGGGTTGTAATACAAAATAAACTAAATAAAAACCTACATGTGCAATAGTCCGAAAGTAATTATCGAAAAGGTTAAATCTTAGTGAAGTTTCAATGGAAGAGATGACGAGAATAGAGATCAACAGTTGTCATGGTTTTCCGCACCGCCCAAAAGATCGTTTGCAAATGTTGGTAAGCGGTTGCGGACATAATACCGTTGGAGTACGTGTCGCACTCTTATTGATCCGCATCAACGTGATATTGGTATCACAAACCACTACAACACCGTGCGGAACCACCAAAGGATAATACGGGGCGGGCCATAGCACGTGGCAAATGCAGAAGGCGCAAGGGAATACACCACATGTTGACATAAATCGGAGGGACGATATACATTGGCACGAAATCTACGGCCAAGATTCATCTGCATCATGGGAAGTGCACACTCAATAGAGGAAAGAGTGGTTGCGGTAATTAAACCACTCTAACAGGTGTCAAAAACTGGTTGATCCGCACACAGTAAAAACCGGAGAAGAAAACCATTATTGGGATCGTGGATACCACCGTGGGAAATAAAGGGGCGCAAAATCTAACAACTCAAATCAAAAGGCTTGTGATCAACGGTTGGATATAAAGTACATTCGGAAAGCTGCCAGAAAGTTAAGAAAAAGGGCTTATATAAAACAAAAGGGTTTACAATTAACGACATTTTGTCTATGTGTTACTGTTCCTGAAAGCTCTGAAGACTGGTGGAGATCAGCAATTGTGACAGAAGGATAAAGACGTGTCTATACAGGTAGGGTCTGGTGACCTGGCCCACATTTTTAACGGAAATTTGGTTGTAGAATCGATTTAAATGGAAACTGTACATTATATAGATGTTTTTAAAGCTAAAGAAGCCCTAGAAGATAGAGATGGGGACATTTATGATACCCTAATCAGGTTACCAGTCGCTGAAGTTAAACTTAAGTTGTCTAAGTTATTAGAAGAAGGTATAGACATACACAGAGTCGATCAGTCATCCTTATTAGCCTTCTGCCTGGACCAAATCCCATCTTTTCCAGAATTTGTGTCATGGTGTGCTGAGAATTATTCCAGAGAAGAAAATACTGTTTTAGACAGTCGAAAAACCAGAGTTGTCTGTAAAATAGAGCCTGTCGTCATAATTGAAGCCCTAGAAATAAAATTTTCCCAAACTCTCAAGTCTGAATTTTTTTTTGAAACTTCTGTTATTGAATATTATCATCAAACCCTTCAAGATGATAGAGAAAAGTTTTTGTCTACATGTCTTAATCCAGAAACCAACATTTCAGATATCCTGTACCCTATAGATATCACTTTATTTGATGAAAATACCCAGCTGGTTCTGACATTGTTGGCTTTAATCCTAGGATTCGATACAGACATGTATGTAACTGAGTTTCAGTTAAGCCTTTTGTATAAAATAAGTACAATTCAGTCAGGAATTGATGAAAATCAAATTTCAAGACTTAATTTTGAAGAATTCTTGACAGAGAAGATTCATGACCAGATGGTCAATTTCCCTACTTTGAGGCATTTCATATTTCAGTCTTTTTTGATGAAAATGATCATGGTAGCCAGTTATGAAGAATTACAATTCCCTGAGATCATTTTCACAAAGTTATTAGAAAATAACATGTTTAATTACATAAATTATATGCTCTCTGAGATTTACAGAATGATTTTTGGTGAAAGATTGCCTAAAGTATTACTAGAAATGCAAGCCTGTATGCAATTAAGTGCAGAATACGCTGTAGGAGATTGGTTCTTGTCGAAGGATAGTACAGTGATCAGGTTATATGATTTCAAACATAAACCCTATGTTTTACCAGCATTTCTTACCTTAAGGTTTTTCGCTTCGGAGTTCCTGAGACAGAAGTTAATTGTTGAGGATAATAATTTCTTGCTTTTCAAACAAGCAACAGATATCAAGTATCTGTTCACACTTGGCCCATTCACAGTGAAGAATAAAAACGCTGCTATTTATATAGAAAAATTATTGAAAGATATAGGTTTTGAGACAAACATGGTTATTGAATATGATCCGTTAAACATAATATCAAAACGGAGAACGGAGCATCGCATCAAAGCGTTGAATCATCAGATGATTGAGGGAATGTCTGACAAAGCCAATTGGCTAGAGTATAAGGAAGAAATCATTCCAGATTCACATGATAAAGAAATGATATTGACAGATGCAACAACAGAGGCAGAAAGCATGATGAATACTGCAATGGTAGGGTTTAAAAGACCCATACAAGATGTAATGAACATTGAAAGTGAAGAAGCAGAAAAAGAAAAAAAAATGAAAATGGATGAGCAACAAGAGTTAATGGCAGTTTCAGAAGAGGAAGGAAGAACTGAAGTCAAAATACCAGAAGTCATGGTAAAGGAGTACAGTATTAAAGGATCTCCAGTGGAAGATGATGTAAATAGACCACACAGTCTGATGGATGTATTTAATGAACATAGTCAAAATAAACAGGAATCCTCTCAGCAAACCAGTCAGTTATTTCCAAGGGTTAGAAATATATCCAACACTGAAGTCAATTTGTTTACTAGCAGAAATGTCAAAGAAAATTCTTTAAAATTTTCAGTTGTTACTAAAGATAAGATCTCAGAGATGAAGGTGGATCTAACAAAAATCACTGCCCCAGATAAAATTTTATTGCACAGACAAACAGGAGAGGTTATATATTCAAATTATTTGGGAGCGATATTAAAGGCAGACAAGTTGAAAATTTTAGTGAATAAATTAAATAACCAGTTGAGACAAGAGAAAGCAGAAAATAAGTCTCGACAATAACAGATAAAAAGATTACAAATAGATTTGATAAACAAAGAGGGAGATGCAGCAACAAAATTACTCAAAGAAAAGGATGATACAATTCTAATGTTAAGGCGAAAGTTGAAAATCCCAGACACTTTGCTTATCCAAGGAGCTGAACTAACAGTACTGGAAAAAGAAAAAGAAGAGTTGTCATATGAAGTAAAGGATATTACTGCAAAAATGTTTAAGCTCACCGAGGAAAAAGTTCATTGGGAAAAAGAGAAAATTGGTTTGGAAGAGCAATTGGAGGAAATAAAGAAAAAGTTAGCAGAATTAGGTCAGCAATAGGTACATGTAGATACAGATGAAGATAAAACTGGATTAGATGGTCTCTTACAAGCCATGTCCCAGGTAATTTTGAAAGATGTCGAAATTAAAGAATTGAAAATGGGAATACAGAAGCTCAAAGAAGAAAATGAGACTAAAGATAAGGAAATTAAAAATTTGCAAATAAGGAATCAGGAATTAACTGATAATAATAAAGGTTTGGCAGCTCATGTGACAGGATAGGCTGCAATGCAAGGTTGCAAACATATGGTATGGGATCAAATTATAAAGGAAGTTGAAAAATTAATACCTTATCTTGATTATATGAGAATCAAAGAAAAAGTAGCCAAAGATGCCTTTGAGAGTTGCAGAGTAGTCAGAGAGAATTTAAACAAAAAGCCAAAATAAATTAGCACAGAGGGCAATAACTTTCTTAAACAGTTTAACTGAAGCAGACTTGACAACAATGAATATAATGAATAGAATTTCAGTTATTACATGGGCTAGAAGAATCTTGGGAAAATATTCACATGTTGAAAATATTGAAGCTAAAGCTGGAGATATACGAGAGGAAGTAATAAAGTTTAAGAAGCGATTTGAAAAATTAATAAACAAAGGATTCCCTACTTTTTGGGATGAAAAGAATGAATTGATTCCTCCCAATGAATATAAGAGGTTATTGTTTGACATAAGAATGGATCACAAAAAGTTTCAGCATTTGGATCATATGCTTACAGGAAATATTTTAATGGAAAAAATTGTGGAAGACTTTGAAAGTTTAAATATGTTGATCTCAACCTATGAGAATCTTCCTCTTGTTTCTTATGCAGGTCACCTTGAAATGCGAGTCCTGGTGAAGGAAATGAACAGTTATGATTTACCCACGGCCGACCAATGGAACTATGTGGACAAATATGGAAGGACAAGATATTCTGTCCATTCGTAGATACATTCAGAATTTTTGCCAAGTGGCAAAATGATGCTTTTATTTTAAATTTGTAATATTGTTTGAAGATAGTTATCTATTGTTTAAAGATAGTTATCTTTTGAGTTAAGACATTTTCAGTTACTAGTTAAAAGAAGCCGTTATGTCAAGCTTCTTCCGAATTTTGTATAAAAGACAATGGGAGTCATTTTTGAAAAGGTTGTACAGTGGAAATACCTATCTTTGATAAATAAAAGGCTGTACAGTGGAAATACCTATCTTTTGAGACCAGAGATTCATGTGTTGACCATTTTTACAGTCTATTTTTTCCCTTATCTTTATATGTGCATGTCTACTTTCTTTGTTATATCTTCCATTATGTTCTTCTATACTTAAATGAACGTTTGAAATAAATCGGGATTCATACTGGTTATGCCTCATTTTATCGCATTTAAGTATCCACTATTTCTCCAAAGTTGACAATGGATTCATCCTAGTTAGATGCCTGTTGTTGATGGACTATCATGATTTCTTTCTATACCACCTGCAAAATCAAATTGACTGTGATATGGTTGCTATCTTGCCTTTGTGGAAATCTGTTTGGTATAAATCTCTTGCTGGCACGTAAATATTTGAAAGTTGACTACATGCCCAATGTTTCTTGTTTCCTTTTCAACCAAGTAAATCCTTTTGAGAAATTTTGAGCGTATTTCTATATATTTTTAGCCTTTACATATATCTTGTGAGAGAGCTCTCTCTGGTGGAAAAAATGGCTAAGTTTTCTACCTAAAGTTTGGTTTGAAATAAGTTACCTTAGGTGTTATTCTTCTACAACCGGGATAAAATCTAAGTGCTAACAGCTCCAATGCCCATCACTTTGTCCACCAAATCAACCTTTGCTGCCATGTCCTTATGCCATGTGTTCTTAAAGCTTAAACTTTGTCATTAATGTTGTCATCAATGACAATAATAGACAACCATATTCATCAAGCTCTCCTGAATCCCCTGAAATCTTCACACATTGCTTCCTTAAAAATGAAACTTGTCTTATATTTATACTCTTGTCTTCTATGAAACTTGTCTTATATTTATACTCTTGTCTTCTATGAAACTTGTCTTCTATTTATAGTTTTATCATTAAGATGATTACATAAATCAAATATGATTTATTTAATTCTGGCCATGCCATGTTACCTTCTATGCCATGCCACCTTATTTAATTTTAATTTCATGCCATGTCACCTTCTATCCTTTCAGAATATTAAATGTGAGACACACATATGCCCGCAATGCACTTTTAAAAATGTCTGCAACGGGATCCACTTTGATGCCCGCAAGGGCCATCAACACATTCCTATATTGGTCTTGGATTATGCACGCAATGGTATCATGTAAATTCCCACAGACCCTTATCAATATGCCCACAATACACCACAAATGCCTGCAGTGGGTGCTTCAAAGAATGCCCGCAGGGTCCTTTTGATTATGCCCACAATGGTGCTTTGAAATGCCTGCAAGGGGCCTTCAAAATGCCCGCACATCTTCCGTGTCCACCTCATCATCTTGTCTTTGTCCTCTAATCTTATGTTTGTCAATTCATCATCCTCCATGTCACCAAGCTATCAATCCTTCTTGTCATCAAGCATGTCCTCCTTGTCATGTTCCATGTCATCAAACACCATGCTTGACAAGTCATCAAGCTTTCTTTCTTGTCACTTGTATTTGTCTTTTCCTTATCTTGCCATGTCCTTCTTCCATGATTTTCATAAACACTTGTCATGCTTGCCATGTTTTTCATACTTGTCACCTTTTCAATTCCTCAAGCCATGTCACCATATCCATTGTGCTTTCCATAATGTGTGGTATGCTCCATGTTCTTAACTCTTCCATGTCTTTGTCATTAATGTATTTTCATCAATGTCATTATCAAGTGATTGTCATCAATCCTCTTTCAAGTCTTCTACACCTGTCATGCTTGCTTGCCACTTTTCAAGTCATCAAAGCTTGTCATGTTTACCATTTTTCCCGTCAAGTCTTTTCCATGTCATCACTTTGACCTTTGTCATTAACGTGTTGTCATCAATGACAACTTTGGCCATCAAACACTTCAAGCATAAATTGTCAACCTTCTTTGCCACATGATCTTCAATGAATGACCACATAATGGGTCATTTGTTCCTATCATGGGCCCAATCCATTGTGGGTCAAAGGACACAATCCCCACAACCATGTTCTTTACCAAGTCTTGAACAAATGGACTGCACTAATACACTAAAAACTTTATATAATATCCAAATCCCATCAAACCACTATCATCTAAATTGAATATTAATTAATTATAGTCATGTTTTTTGAAGTACTATCATTGTCATTCTCATTGGAATTGTGTTTAATATTGTTAATATTGTTTTTATAAATCCAATCTAAAAATTATAGTGTTCTCACAGGTGTCTGCAGGCTCCAGCAACCAGCCATCGCCATCAGGGACCAACAGATATCCACGTGTGCAGGTATCGTGTGTATTAAAGCATAAATTTTATTTCAAATATGATGACTTGTCTGTGTATATTTATATTTTTCTATATTAAACTATGAGGTTATAAATGTGTATGCAGGTGTGAGCACCTTGGCCTGGAAGTGCCGTTATTCCTCCCTCCATGACCTTTTGGCCATCGTATATGCCAGTTGTATCCCTTGGCATACATGCCCCATTACATTCATCCCTCCTCACCCCCTTCCATCCAGAACCCCCCTCCTATCCAACACCACAGTTCCATCCATCTCCCCCTTCTGTTTCATATCCTGCATCCCATCACCCCATCCCAACCTTTCCACCACCTCCGTATCAGTTTCCCATGTTCCCACCCTCCCCCATTCAACCATGACACACCACCCATCCACAGGAACCCATCCCTCCACTGCAATAAAGACCTCCCCCCCCCACATTCCCCCACCACACTCGCTTCCCCTTCCACGGTGCCCCTATCCATACTACAACTAGTTGGGGTTTATCTCCCTAGACATGCATCTCCACTTCACCCACCCCAGTCCATGCCTCCTTCTTTGATCTCTCCTTCTTTCATTGTTCCCCCCAGTGGTGTAGCCACCGTCAATGTGGCTACATCCTCCCCTATACCATCCACCCTATCATCGGAGGAGGTTGTCTAGCCGATTGCTCCATCTACCAGCCATGAAGACCAGCCGGTTGTGTTCACAGTGAGATTGTCTAGTTTATGAAAATCTTGTTCAATTTTAACGAAAATTACTATATGCATGTAATTTCATCATTTATATGATTGTTCTAAATGTTGCAGGGTGGCATTATTGAGAGATTAGGAGCAAGAAGGAGGGATACCCCCTCATGAATTACAGTCTCGCATGCGGTGAGTTATCTAAGATTTGAAAACTATTTTATTTTTAAATTATGTTTTATACTTGTATAATTGCCAGGAAAAGTTGAAATATTATTGTTTTCGTTTCAGGGCTCAGGGGGACAAGTCGCCTAAGGACCCAGCTTCCTCTAGCACGAAGAAGAGGAAGATCGATTTTGGAGATGCACTTGGGAGCTCCGAGGGTGGGTAGGAGGATTGAGAGACCCTCCTATGTACACTAGCCACGATGTGGCATTTTGGGCACAAGTTGCCATATTTTGTATAGGGCACCATGGGCCATATTTGTACAGGGCACGAGTTGCCATTAAATAGACGTTGGAAATGATGTTCCATTTTTCCAAAAAGTGTACATGATTGGATTATTTTTGCATATTAATAGATGGATCTGCACTTGTCTATATGACTTTGTCTTTGATTACATTTTTGCATACATGATTTGGTCTTCAATAACAATGTTATGGAAATGTTTTCACATATATATAGATGTTATTTCTAGACACCAAGTGACCTAATTATGAGTCCCTTGTATTTGAATGGGTCTTGCATCTTACACTTTTTCACACATCAAGCACATGGATGTACATGTGAGTCCACATTAAAAGTAAACTCAAACTATAGATAACCAAAGATGATAACATGTACATGTGATTTTGCATTAATATGAATGTCTTCCAAATGTTTTCATAAATAAGCATAGAAACAACGATGGTCGAAACAAAGAATTAAATAACAACAATTTTGAAATATGAAATAAGAAATGATAAAGAAGCTTATGAAGAGAAGACCTCCTCAAAGAATTGCTCAAAATACAAGACATACAACTTCAATCCAACCACAATATGTCCTGGTAATAGTTAGTATGGGTGCAAGGTTTTCCTTTTACAACTCTTCACTAGGTTTGTAGAAACCCTACTTGCACTTGTCTCGTCTCATGCTCAATTGAAGTTTTTATTTACAACGTATGGAGGCACACAACTCCACACTATATGTTTCGATACACTTAATGCTCAGTCCTTCAAGTTGCATAGTTAGAAAGAGTATGCGTTGCATTTTCCTCTCAATTTGTTTGATTGAATACACATACTTTTGGCAATGGGATCATTACATATCTAATATGGATTGTTTATGTGGATGGACACACCCAACAACCATTGATTCCTAGAGCTCTACACACAAGTTAAAGAAAAAGAAAGAAAAACTCCTAACATTGGGAACAAATATCCAAAACCAACAATGCAACTAGAACACAATGACCAAGTGAACTTCAAAATGAAACACCTCTTCTCTCATTTGGTATGAGAGAAGTTGCTTTAGACCTACCTCACTCATTCCAATTCCTTAGTTTTTGGAGGCCGACCTCCCACCCCACATGTTCTCTTCAACATTTTTTGTTCTCTTGGTTTTGTGCCCACCCAAACTTTTTTCATGCTTTGGGTACCTTGAGGTATATCCCCAACCCAAAAAAATCTTATATTATGTTGGTTATTGGCTTCACCCAACAAAATTATATTTAACAATACACATATTCATAGATTTGGTTCCCCGTGCTCAATGTTCACTTTATTTTACAATACACTTATCTTAAATTTAATTCATGTCTTGTTAAATATTTCATAATGAAATAGATATTTGAGAGAACCACCTTAGACCAAGCAATACCATCATCATCATCATCATCATCATCACCATGACCATCTTCATCACCATAAACATCTTCATCATCATTGTCATCTCTAGGTTCCTCATCAACATCTCCATCATCATCATTCTCTTCATCATCATCATCATCTTCATCACCATCACCATCATCATCAACGTCTTCATCATCATCACCATCTTCATCATCATCAACATCTTCATCATCATTGGCATCTCTGGGTTCATCATCAACATCTCCATCATCATGATCTTCTTCATCATCATCATCATAATCTTCATCACCATCACCATCACCATCATCATCATCACCATCTTCATCATCATGTCATCTCTAGGTTCCTCATCAACATCTCCGTTATCATCATCATCTTCATCATCATCATCATCACCATCACCATCACCATTATCATCAACGTCTTCATCATCATCAACATCTTCATCATCATTGTCATCTCTAGGTTCCTCATCAACATCTCCATCATCATCATCATCTTCATCATCATCATCATCTTCATCATCATCACCATCACCATCGCCATCACCATCAACATCTTCATCATCATCACCACCATCATTATCATCAACATCTTCATCATCATTGTCATCTCTAGGTTCCTCATCAACATCTCCATCATCATCATCTTCTTCACTATCATCATCATCATCTTCATCACCATCACCATCATCATCAACGTCTTCATCATCATCACCATCATCATCATCATCATCATCATCATCATCAACATCTTCATCATCATTGTCATCTCTAGGTTCCTCATCAACATCTTCGTCATCATTGTCATCTCTAGGTTCCTCATCAACATCTCTATCGTCAACATCTTCTTCATCATCATCATCTTCATCACCATCACCATCATAATCACCATCAACATCTTCATCATCACCACCACCATCATCATCATCAACATCTTCATCATCATTGTCATCTCTAAGTTCCTCATCAACATCTCCATCATCATCATCTTCTTGATCATCATCATCATCTTCATCACCATCACCATCACCATCACCATAATCAACTTCATCATCATCACCATATTCATCATCATCACCATAAGTGCCCGGTCCACGATTTTGCAAATTTGACCGCAATGTGCAAAAATTGCATAGTCCCTTACTGAGCAAAACCCTAGTTTCCAAAATGGACCTACAAGATGACACCTGTGCCATGGGACCAGAGGAGAGGGGCACCCCTAGCACTATGCCGACGTCCTGAATCTAACGGAGTTGACGGTTTGTCGATTCGAGCCACAGACATCATTCTATGGCTCATTCCGTCTTGCATCCAAAAGGCCTTTAGGGACACCCACTCTATACGTACCGGGGGTATATAATTCCAACCGTGCAACAAAACCAGTTTTCGGGGAGTCTTG
Source organism: Larix kaempferi (assembly GCA_027924585.1). Taxonomy (NCBI): domain Eukaryota; kingdom Viridiplantae; phylum Streptophyta; class Pinopsida; order Pinales; family Pinaceae; genus Larix; species Larix kaempferi. Next base: position 7,985,511 of record BSBM01000422.1, on the reverse strand, counting down.
CAAGTGTGTCTAGGAAGGTTCCAACTGGGAAAGCTAGCCATAAGTGCCTGGTCGACTATTTTGCAAATTTGACCCCAATGTGCAAAAATTGCACACCCCGTTACTGAGAAAAACCCTAGTTTCCAAAATGGACCTACAAGATGACACCTGGGACATGGGATCAAAGGAGAGGGGCACCCCTAGCAATATCCCGACGTCCTGAATCCAATGGAGGCAACAATTTGTATATCCGATCCACGGTCGTCATTATATGGCTTGTTCCGTCTCGCATCCAAAAGGCCTTCAGGGAGACCTGCTGGATACCTACCATGGGCATAGAATTCCAACCGTGCAACAAAAACGGGTTCCTGGGAGTCCTGCAAGTGTGCCTAGGAAGGTTCTAGCGAGGAACGCTAGCCATAAGTGCTGGGTCGACGATTTTGCAAATTTGACCCCAACGGAGTCGACGGTTTGTCGATCCGAGCCACTATCGTCATTCTATGGCTCGTTCTGTGGCCCCAGAAAAAAATCCTCAAAGTGTCCCTAAATGGCCCTGGGGTGCCCGAATAAAATTCCCGTACCAGCCAAATCATGGCTCTAGTCTCGAATCTGTTAATTCCGATGGATCTGGGATGTTGGGTTTCAGCAAGGGGACCCCCACCACCATGCCTCGAAGACTCGGAAATGGTGCCAATGTGCCATCTCCAGATCTAGGGTTTTGCTTAGTGAGGGCCATTCCAATTTCGCTCAAGGGGGCCATTTCTCATCTGGAGGCCCTGGGCGTGCATGCCCACCGTGGATAGGTCCACAATGGCAATGTGGTCTTATGGGAGTCGACGGAATCCAACTCCGCTCGTCAGTTTGGGTTCTGTGGCCCTGGAGCAAATCCTCAAAGTGTCCCTGAATGACCCCGGGGTGCCTGACTAAAATGCTCGTAGCACCCAAACTGTGACTCTGTTCGCAAATCCGTCACTTCTGATGGGTCCATGACACCGAGTTTCAGCTAGGGGGCCCCCAAACCCTGCCTCAAAGTCCTGTAAATGGTTCAATTGTGACATCTCCGGAGCTAGGGTTTTGCTCAGTGAGGGCCATTCCAAATTCGCTCAAGGGGGCCATTTCTCATTCGAAGGCCCCCTGGGCATTGGTGGCCACCATGGACAGGTCCACAATGGCCACATGGACCTGTGGAGGACGAAAGAATCCAAGTCCGCTCAATGGTTTGGGTTGCATGGCCCCCGAGCAAATCCTCAAAGTGTCCCTGAATGGCCCCTGGGTGCCCGACTAAAATTCTTGTAGCCCCCAAACCATGGCTCCGTTCGTGAATCCATCAATTCCAATGGATCTGGGACGTTGGGATTCAGCTAAGGGACCCCCCACTACATGCCTCAAAGTCCCAGAAACGGTGCCAATGTGCCATCTCCGGAGTTAGGATTTTCCTCAGTGAGGGCCATTCCAAATTCGCTCAAGGGGACCATTTCTCATCCGAAGGCCCCCGTGCATGCTTGGCCACCGTGGACAGGTCCACAATGGCCATGTGGACATATGGGGGCCGATGGAATCCAAGTCCTCTCACCGGTTTGGGTTCGTCGACCCCAAAGCAAATCCTCAAAGTGTCCTTGAATGGTCCCGGGGTGCCCAACTAAACTGCTTGTAGCACCCAAACCGTTGTTTCGTTCGTGAATCTGTCGATTCCAATGGGTCCGTGACGCTAGGTTTTATCTAGGGGACCCCCCACACCGTGCCTCGGAGTCCCGACAATGGTTCAATTGTGACATATCTGGAGCTAGGGTTTTGCTCAATCAGGGCCATTCCAAGTTCGCTGAAGGGGGCCATTTCTCATCTGAAGGCCTTGGGTGTGCGTGGCCACCGTAGATAGCTCCACAATGGCCACATGGACCTATGGGAGCCAACGGAATCCAAGTCTGCTCGCCGGTTTGGGTTCCGTGGCCCCGGAGCAAATCATCAAAGTGTCCTTGAATGGCCCCGGGGTGCTCGACTAAAATGCCCATAGCACCCAAACTTTAGCTCCTTTCATGAATTCATCGATTCCGATGGGTCTAGGACACTGGGTTTCAGCTAGGGGACCCCCCACACCGTGTTTCAAAGACCTGAAAATGGTGCCAATGAGCCATCTCTGTTGCTAGGGTTTTGCTCAGTGAGGGCCATTCCAATTTCGCTCAAGGGGGCCATTTCTCATCCAGAGGCCCCCGGGTTTGCAAGGCCACCATGGAAAGGTCGACCATGGCCATGTGGATGTTTCCATGGTGGCCATGCATGCCCAAGGGCCTTCAAATGAGAAATGCCCCCCTTGAGAGAAATTGGAATGTCGCTCACTGAGAAAAACCCTACCTTTGGAGATGGCACAATGGAACTGCTTCTAGGACTTCGACGCATGGTGTGGGGGGGGCGCTAGCTGAAAACAAGCATGTCAAACTCATAGGAATCGATGGACTCACAAACGTAGACACGGTTTGGGTGCTACAGGAATTTTAGTTGGGAACCCCGGGGCTATGCACAGACACTTTGACGATTTTCTACGAGGCCACAAAACCCAAACCAACAAGCGGACTTGGATTTCGTCAGCTCCCACAGGTCCACGTGGCCAACGTGGACCTTTCCATAGTGGCCACGCATGCCAAGTGGCCTTCGGATGAGAAATTCCCCCCTTGAACGAAATCGGAATGGCCCTCACTAAGCAAAACCCTAGCTCTGGATATGACACATTGGCATCGTTTCCGAGTCTTCGAGGCACAATGTGGGGCGTCCCATAGCTGAAACCCGATGTCTCGGACCCATTGATATCGACGGATTCACAAAAGGAGCCATGGTTTGAGTGCTATAGGAATTTTAGTCGGGCACCCTAGGGCCATTCACAGACACTTTGAGGATTTTCTCCAAGGCCACAAAGCCCAAACCGACGAGCGAACTTTGATTTTGTCGGCTCGCATAGGTCCACATGGCCAACATTGACCTGTCCACGGTGGCCATGCATGCCTTGGGGCCTCCAGATTAGAAATGCCCCCCTTGAGCAAAATGGGAATGGCCCTCACTGAGCAAAACCCTAGCTCTGGAGATGGCACATTGGCATCATTTTTGGGTCTTCGAGGCATGGTGGTGGGGGGGGGGGGGTGGGGGGGATAGCAGAAACCCCACATCCCAGACCCATTGGAATCGACGTATGCACCAACGGAACCACAGTTTAGCTACTACGGGCAGTTTAGTCGGGCACCCAGGGGCCATTCAGGGACAGTTTGAGGATTTGCTTCGGGGCCACAGAACCCAAACCGGCGAGCGGACTTGGATTTTGTCATCTCCCACACATGCGTATGGCCATTGTGGATGTTTCCACAGTGGCCATGCACACCCAGGATCCTTCAGAGGAGAAATGACCCCCTTGAGCAATATTCGAAAGGCCTTCACTGAGCAAAACTGTAGCTCTAGATATGGCACAATAGCAAAGTTTTCGGGGGTTGAAGGCAACCTATGGGGGGTCCCCTAGCTGAAACCCAGCGTCCCAGATCCACCAGAATTGACGGATTCACGATCCGAGCCATGGTTTGGGTGCTACGGCCATCTTGGTCTGGCACCTTGGGGTCATTCAGGGACACATTGAGGAATTGCTCTAGGGGCATAGAACCCAAACCAGCGAGTGGACTTGGGTTCCGTCAGCTCCCACAAGTGCGTATGGCCATTATGGATGTGTCCACGGTGGCCATGGATGCTCATGAGACTTCGGATGAGAAATGGCCCCCTTGAGCAAGATTGGCATGGCCTTCACTGAGAAAAACCCTAGCTACAAAGATGGCACAATAGCATCATTTCCAAGGGTTGGCGGCACGTTGTGGGGGGTCCCTTAGCTGAAACCCAGTGTCCCGGATCCACCGGAATCGACGGATTCGTGAACGGAGCCATGGTTTGGGTGCTACGGGAATTTTAGTTGGGCACCTCGGGGCCATTCAGGGACACTTCGAGGCGAGGGTGAAAACCCTAGTTCATAAAACTTAGGTCTCATAAGAACATGTTGATATTTGCAACGAGAAGCTTGAATTAATAATGCATGCATGGCCATATAAAGTTGTTTGCAACATAAATTTCATGTTTGATATTTTCTTACAATCATGAATTGAGACATGGATCAATTGTAGTGGTCTTGAATTTATGAGATGAAAGAAAAAAAACACATTAAGAAACCTTAGTGCAAGAATATTTACTATACCATATTAATCTTAAAACATAGTAGAAGAATACATTATTGATCCCATAGCTAGTGTAAAGTGGTACATTTATAATCATATGGAAGAATATAAGTGTTCATTGACATGTAATTATCACTTTCCCCCATTTTTGACTAATACATTATTTTAGCGGTTAAGGTGGTCAAACCACTTCCATGCTTATGCTAATTTGGTTGCATCAATTACAACACCAATACATTAGTTCTTTAGTTCAATGAGATGTTGTATGTGTTTCTTTTTCTTCCACCTAGACGAATAGGAACACCATTTACATCTAGGAATTGTCACTACATTGTGAAACAATCTGAGGAAAAATAGAAACATAGTGGACAAGCTTCCAAAAATTCAAGAACCTCATGCATGTCATGTCCTTCTTACCATAATTTTATCATGGGATTCCCAATTACTCCCATTAAGAGGAACTTCTCTCCCATGGGTCCATCACCCAATGCTTGTCTTGCTTGATTGATCTTAGGAACAAAACGAGCCATAGAATGATGATCGTGGCTCGAATCGACAAACCATCAAATCCGTTGGATTTAGGACATCGGGATAGTGCTAGGGGTGCCCCTCTCCTCTGATCCCATGGCCCAGGTGTCATCTTGTAGGTCCATTTTCGAAACTAGGGTTTTTCTCAATAAGGGAGTGTGCAATTTTTGCACATTGGGGTCAAATTTCCAAAATGGTCGACTGGGCACTTATGCCTAGCGTTCACAACTGGAACCTTCCTAGACACAATTGCAAGACTCCCCAGAACCTGGTTTTGTTGCACGGTTGGAATTCTATGCCCCCGGTAGGTATCCAACAGGTGTCCCTAAAGGCCTTTTGGATGCGAGACGGAACGAACCATAGAATGACGACTGTGGTTCGTATTGACAAACCGTCGATTCCTATGGATTCAGGACATTGGGATAGTGCTAGGGGTGCCCCTCTCCTCTGGTCCCATGGCTTAGGTGTCATCTTGTAGGTCCATTTTGGAAACTAGAGTTTTGCTCAGTAAGGGGGTGTACAATTTTTGCACATTGGGGTAAAATTTGAAAAATCATCGACCGAGCACTTATGGCTAGTGATCCCAGCTGGAACCTTCCTAGACACACTTGCAGGACTCCCCAAAAACCAGTTTTGTTGCATGGTTGCAATTCTATGCCCCTAGTAGGTATCCAACAGGTGTCCCTGAAGGCCTTTTGGATGCGAGATGGAACGAGCCATATAATGAAGAACGTGGCTCGGATTGACAAACCATCGAATCTATTGGATTCAGGACATCTGGATAGTGCTAGGGGGGGTGCCCCTCTCCTCTGGTCCCATGGCTCAAGTGTCATCTTCTAGGTCCATTTTGAAAACTAGGGTTTTGCTCAGTAAGGGGTGTGCAATTTTTCCACATTGGGGTCAAATTTGCAAAATCGTCGACCGGGCACTTATGGCTAGCGTTCCCAGCTGGAACCTTCCTAGACACACTTGGAGGACTCCCCAGAAATAGATTTTGTTGCACGGTTGAAATTCTATGCCCCCGGTAGGTATCCATCAGGTGTCCCTGAAGGCCTTTTGGATGCGGGATAGAATGAGCCATAGAATGAATACCGTGGCTTGGATCGACAAACCGTCAACTCCATTGGAGTCAGGATGTCGGGATAGTGCTAGGGGTGCCCCTCTCCTCTGGTCCCATGGGCTAGGTGTCATATTGTAGGTCCATTTTGGCAACTAGGGTTTTGGTCAATAAGAAAGTGTGCAATTTTTGCACATTAGGGTCAAATTTGCAAAATCGTCGACCAAGCACTTACGGCTAGATGTTGATGAGGAACCTAGAGATGACAATGATGATGAAGAAGATGATGATGGTGATGATGGTGATGATGGTGATGATGGTGAAGATGATGGTGATGATGGTGATGATGATGAAGATGATGATTATGATGGTGATGGTGATGAAGATGATGATGATGATGATGATGAAGAAGAAGAAGATGATGATGATGGAGATGTTAATGAGGAACCTAGAGATGACAATAATGATGAAGATGTTGATGATGATGATGATGATGGCGATGATGATGAAGACATTCATGATGATGGTGATGGTGATGGTGATGAAGATGATGATGATGATGATGATGAAGATGATGATGATGGAGATGTTGATGAGGAACCTAGAGATGACAATGATGATGAAGATGCTGATGATGATGATGATCGTGATGATGATGAAGATGTTGATGATGATGGTGATGGTGATGAAGATGATGACGATGATGACGATGAAAATTATGATGAAGAAGATGATGATAATGGAGATGTTGATGAGGAACCTAGAGATGACAATGATGATGAAGATGGTGATGATGATGAAGACGTTGATGATGATGGTGATGGTGATGACGATGATGATGAAGAAAATGATGATGAAGAAGATGATGATAATGGAGATGTTGATGAGGAACCTAGAGATGACAATGATGATAAAGATGGTGATGATGATGAAGACGTTGATGATGATGGTGATGGTGATGAAGATGATGATGATGATGGAGAAGATGATGATGATGGAGATGTGGATGTTCATGAGGAACCTAGAGATGACAATGATGATGAAGATGTTGATGATGATGATGATGGTGATGATGATGGATACGTTGATGATGATGGTGATAGTGATGGTGATGAAGATGATGATGATGAATAAGATGATGATGATGGAGATGTTGATGAGGAACCTAGAGATGACAATGATGATGAATATGTTGATGATGATGATGATGGTGATGATGATGAAAATGTTGATGATGATGTTGATGATGATGGTGATGGTGATGATGATGTTGATGATGATGATGAAAAGTCCCTCTAAGTGGTTATCTATAGGAATCAAGCATCAATCTTCAACCATAAATGAGCATTTTTTAAAATAAAATGTTAGGATGCATATCTAAGAGTCTAGAAGATCTCTATGAATTTGTCCACCAAATTTGGTCATGGAGATTCTAGTATCTAGTTAGAATATATTAGTGGAAACCCTAGGTTGATGACACGATGCTTTGATAAGGGAAAAAACCCAAAATCTAGCTATATTTGAGTGAGCATTGAGCACAAGGAACCAAATCTCTAAATATGTGTATTGTTAAATATAATTTTGTTGGGTGAAGCCAATAACCAACATAATCAACATAATATAAGAGTTTTTTGGGTTGGGGATATACCTCTAGGTACCCAAAGCATGAAAAAAGTTTGAGTGGGCACAAAACCAAGAGAACAAAAATGTTGAAGAGGACATGTGGGGTGGGAGGTCGACCTCCAAAAACTCAAGCATTGAAATGAGTGAGGTAGGTCTAAAGCAACTTCTCTCATACCAAATGAGAGAAGTGGTAGGTAGGTCTCTAGGTCTCTAAAGCAACTTCTCTCATACCAAATGAGGTAGGTCTAAAGAAACTTCTTTTGTGGAGTGGTGTTGCATTTTGAAGTTTCCTTGGTCATTGTGTTCTAGTTGCATTGTTGGTTTTGGCTGTTTGTTCCCAATGTTAGGAGTTTTTCTTGTTTTTTCTTTAACTTGTGTGTAGAGCTCTAGGCATCAATGGTTGTTGGGTGTATCCCTAGTGGTTTTGCTCACATTGCCATGCTATAGTTATATATGTATTGCTAATTTATCATAAGCAACTAATTTCATAGGCTAATTTATCATAAACAACTAATTTCTATATGTATTGCTAATTTTACTATTGCTTTAATTGTTGTAAAAGTGAGTTTTCAGATTTGGTTTATCCATGATAAGTTTTCAATGCAACTAAATCTAATATGAGAACTAGGGTATTTTTTTGAGGCTCCATGCAAATTTATTAAAGCACAAAAGTGATTGTGACTAGGTGAAACTCTACTCTTTGAGGTTTCAGAGGCTTTGGATTTATGTGTTTCCTCCTACCATATTTAAGTATATACAAGATTTTCTAAGGGCATGCTAAAATATTCATACGTATACTTTCATTGTGGGTAAGCCAGATGGACCACATTTCTTGCAAAGCCAAGGATTGATTTACATTAGATGTGTGTGATAGACATTGACGGAGAGTAGAGTTGAGATTTTCTGTGTGGCCATGGTTGAGGGTCTAAGAGTATGTGAGATAATTGGGAACCCCAAGTAAAAGGCCTCACATGTAGCCTTGGATGCTAGTAATAGTGTTATATTGTAGTGTACTTGTGTTATGTGACATGGATAGGGTTTGCATGAGATATCTCATATTAACATGATTCCAATGAGTGGGGAGACATTGATTAACATAAGCTTGGTGTTGAATCCAATGAGGGATTCCTAGATCTCCTAGAGATTATAGGTTTGCTGAGGAAACGCTAGGAGTTATATGTTAGGGATCATGAAGATATAACCACTAGTGAAGTTAAGGGAAGAGACATGGCTAGAGTTTGCATGAGAAGAGATTATGTCCTTTATTTAATAGAATGTGTAATTATCATCATAAATGTGTCATAATGTCTAAGAGTAATATGCCATAACTATGAAAAAATATAACATAACCTTACACAGAAAAAGAGAAGCTATTAATTGTCATAATTGTAAGGAATCTATCTTACTAGTATACCCACTTGGAGTCCAAATACCCCCTATTGAGGGTACGTGTGGTGGTTCACGGATTCTAGGTATAGATTAGGTTAATAGGGGTAGATTAGGTTTTTAGGATTCTAGATCAGTTTTCTAGGGTTAGATTAGTTTTTCTAGGGCTAGTTTAGGTTTCTATGACTAGATTAGGTTTATAGTATTTTGGCTTAGTTTTCTAGTGTTAAATTAGTGTTTCTAGGGTTAGTTTAGCTTTCTAGGATTTCTAGGGCTAGATTAGGTTTGTAGGGTTATATTAGTGATTCTAGGGCTAGACTAAGTTTCTAGGGATAGATTAGGTTTCTAAACATTAATGAAAAAGTGTGAAATGATGGCATGGGAGAAGGACAATATGACATGAAGGACAAGCAATGGACAACACATTAATGACAAAGTGTTGAAGAATCGACAAAGGAGCATGCCAAGGTAAGCAATATTGATAGGATGAAAAAGGATTATGACACATGGAAAAGTATGACAAGGACAACAATATGATGATGCAAAGATCGCCAAGTATGACAAGGACAACAATATGATGATGCAAAGATCAAGGAAACATGAGATCATGTCAAACAAACATGACAGATGTTGTTGACATGCATGATGAGGATGACTTGCTGACATGGAGGAAGCATGACAAATTTTGTTGACTAGAAACACATGTACACCTCAAAATATTAGAAGTAGACATACATGTACACCTCAAAATATTGATTTAGTGGTAGGACACAAGTGACTATGAAGTATCTTTGTTAATGTCTTAGGAACCCATGTCTTTACTTTGTTAGTATATTGTTGTTGGACGCATATGCTTTGTAAGTCGTCCCGTAGTATTTGTTGATCAATAGTTTGTGTTATTGTTGTTGGCGCATATGCTTTGTAAGTCGCCCGTAGTATTGTTGATCCATAGTTTGTAGTGGCCCATGGTTTTGACCCATAGTATTGGTGCCTAGACTTAGTATATAAGTGTGTGTTAAGGCCTATGAAGGCACTGTGAAATTATTTGTATTGAGCTTCCTCAAAGGAGGTTTCCCCCTCGAAGTGGCTTGCAATCAATATGATAGTGATTCTGAGTTCTGTCATTTCTGCTATTTCGCATATTCTTATTAATTAATTGTTGCAGGTGCTTCACATCTGGTATCAGAGCACTTTCTTGGGCTTGTTGGGTGAAATTTCTGCCAAATTTTTTTTTCGCATCTGTTGCAAGTTCATATTTGGGAATAATCCCTATCCGCTTAACTGTGGGAAGTACTTGAGCATAAGCCCTAAAAATCATTGTGAGGAGTACTACAGGAATCCCGAAGTAGCTGTCCCATTGAGAGGACCTGCCAGCGAAAAGGGCAATGACCCCTACCTGATTGACTAGTTCCCACCCGTGAGGTAAACCAAGAGCTATTGTTTATGGCAAAGCGGTTATCAGTTTTACCTGAGCCGTGGAGTGAGGGGTACTGCCCCAATACGCAAGCCGTCAGACAGCATTGGTGGCCCAGTGAAACCCCTAAACTGTTAGGAATCCACACATACCTGGGGTCCATATCTATTTTTAGTTGAACTGTTGTCGATCACTGCTGCGTCGTTTCAGATCCATCCATTCAGATCCATTCAGAAAGCCATTCCAAATCCAGCCATTTTCAATCCATTCGATGCTGTTTCAGATCCCTCTATTTTCGCTCACTTCCGGGCCGTTGCAGATCTATCTGTTTCAGATCCCTTCCGAGCCATAGCCACTCCATTCTGAAAAAAAATAAATTAAAATTAAAAAAAAAAGGTATAAAATTTAGTTTTTTCTCCATATCTCCCTTGTTTTCACTCCATTTCCCTTGAAACTTTCGGGGAACCCCTGTAATCCCATTCTTCATATTTCATTCGTGAGGACCCTATCCCCAATTCCACTTCCCAAATACCGAAATCCCACATTTGTCTATTTTTATTGTTTGCCATAACTTCCTTAGATTTCACCCAATCACCTTCAAATTTTACCACAGAGTTCCTTTCCGAATTCTGCTTCTTTGTTCCCCTCTGCCAAATTTCCCATCCTTTCACCCCGCTTCTGAAATCCTTATTTTTTGCTTCCTTGTCTATTTGATAGTGTCCAAAACCTAGTCAAACCCCAATTACCCTTCATATTTTTTTCCCAAATCCAGATTTTCCTTTACTAAAGAAGCTTTTGCTTTTGCTTTTCTACCCAGTCAACCAAAAAAAAAAACTTATGGTTATGGTTGTCACCCGCATAGGAGAAAAAACCATGGAAGAAGCACTTGCAGCCATCCAAGCGAAACTCCAGGATCTGGAGGAAAATTCTCAGCCTCCATCTTGAACATTCAGCTATGAACAACAAACGGCAGTTCGAGTCTTCATCAGACAATGTGTTCTCTTCTTCCAGCAATTTTCGTGGTCCGAAGCTTGATTTTCCTCGCTTCAATGATACTGATCCAACTGGATGGATATATCGTGCAGAACAGTATTTCAGTCTGCATAATACTTGTTGATGTATATGTAACTACGGAATGTATTTCATCTATATATTTCATATATATTTATTGTACCCTTATAAGAGATGTGTTATTCCTCTATAAGGAAGTGTCGTCATGTGTATTGACAAGTGTCGCAAGTGTGTGTACGTGGCGACAAGTTATTAGACCACCATGTGTGGGGTCGGCCCTGCAATATATATTATATTGTGGATGTACCTAGCTAGACAAGTCGGCCCCATAGTGTAACTGGGCAAACAGGTTAGTATAAATAGAGATCGGGAGATCTCTATTTTGATCATTCAAAAACTCACACTTCTCTCACTCAGAAAGTGGCACACTAGTGAGGAGGGGGATCATTTTCTACTAGGAGACTATCTCAGTGTATTTTGGTTGTACTTTGGTTGAGCCATTGCTCTCTCTATCTCTGAGGAAGTTGTGGGGTTTTTCACCTTAGGGTTTTCCCCATGGAAACTTTGTGTCTCTTGTCTTTCATGCTTTTGATTCTTGTGATGCTTGTCATGCTTATTGTGATTGTTATGCATTGATATACTGTATATGTTATTCTCTCAGTGAAGATCCTAGAGTATTGTGAATTAATGCTCAAAATTTAACATGGCATCAGAGCTAACCTAAGAAGAAGACATTTTGCAGCGACAGAAACTTGAGTTTCTTGTTTATTGGGTTTCTCTCCATAGATTTTGGAAACGCAGTATAGTAGATTGACTCTACGCATCAAGGAGAATCTATCTGTCCAATCAAAATTCAATTCTGAGCATTTTCAGATTTGGCCCTAAAAATTAGGGTTTCCACAAAAATAGGAATTTCTAAAATCTGAAGACATAGCTGGAAGCTCCTTGCCAAAAGCGAAGTTTAGAGCTTTGGATCGAGATTTTTGGCTGGCTAGATCTCCGGGAAACTCAAACCCTAATTCAGGGCTCTCCCAAGTGAACCCGGGAGGACAAAAAGGCAAATCTGAAGGGTAAAGCTTTGCTGATCTCAAATTTTGAATACACCAGGTTGATCATCTCATCAAGGTGCATCTTTCTATCCTTTCAGAAAATTGAAATTCACATTTTGAATTTTTAGGGTTTTTCTGACAAACCCTAATCCGGGACCAGATCTAGTTTTCAGCATTTCAAGTGGTAAGACCTAAATATTTTCTATTTCCATTTGAAGTACTCTTTAAGATGTCTCACCACACCAAGCTTGAGGATAAGCTTGAACGAGCTGATAACTTCCAAGCTTGGAAGTATAGGATTGGGTTAATCCTGGAAGAGAATGAGTTGGACTCATATGTAAAAGAAGGCATCCCTATCCCAGAGGATGAAGAGGCTAAGGTATTGCATAAGAAAAACTTGGTCAAGGCAAAGAGAATCATTGTTGATTCTATCAAAGACCATCTCATACCCCATGTGTCTTCTCTAAAGACACCCAAGGAGATGTTTGACTCTTTGACCAAGCTATTTGAAGGGAAGAACATAAATCGGAAGATGACCCTGCGGAACCAATTGAAAGGTGTAAAGTTTCAGAATGGAGAAACCATTCAATCTTATTTTTCAAGGGTCTCCCAGATCAAGGAACAACTAGAAGCAGTGGATGAAATGGTGGAGAATGGTGAAGTGGTGATGACCACTCTAAATGGCCTACCCAGGTCATGGGATTCCTTTATTCAAGGAATTTGTGCAAGGAAGAAGTTGATCTCCTTCAACAGATTGCGGGAAGAATGCTCTCAAGAAGAAGCTAGGCTTGTGGCCCGAGAAGAAAAGATGGGAAATGAAGATCAAGCTCTCACAGCACATGCCAGGAAAGGCAAGTCCAAGAAGGAATCATCTCATAACAGAAGATTCTTACACCACCATTATCATAAAGATAAGAAAGATTTCAGATGCTTCAATTGTAATGAGAAGGGACACTTTGCTTCAGATTGTCCCAAGAAGAAGAAAGACAACAACAAAAAATTCAATAAGAAGAAGAAGAATAACAAAAGAAGATATCATGCTCATGCTACCGAAGATGATAAACCTCCAAAGAAGAAGGCTAGGGCAGAAAGTGATGATGACTCATCAAGTGAAGAAGAGTATGTTCTAATCTTTGCTCTCACAGGTACTATCTCCCATGGTTGTAATGATTGGTTGATTGATAATGGGGCTTCCAAACACATGTCTGGGTTTAAGGAATCTTTTGTGAATCTATCTGAACATGAATCACCCCATAAGGTAAAACTTGGGGATGATTATCAATACCCAATCAAAGGAAGTGGTGAAGCCTCCTACAACCTAGATTCTGGAAAATCTTTGAAGATGAAAGAAGTCCTTTATGTACCTGGATTCAAGAAGAAATTACTCTCCATCTCTACATTGGATGCAAAAGGTATGAGGGTTGCATTTGTGGATGGCCAAGTCCTAATGTGGCCAAAGGGAAAGACCATAGATGATGCAGTAGTGATTGGAGAGCAAGAGGGAGGTTTGTATAAATTGAAGGGTCAACCTGAACATGCCATGGTACATGACTCCATGGAGCCAAATGAACTTTGGAATAGAAGAATTTCTCATATGCACTATAGGGCACTTCCAATTGCAAGCAAGGCTATAGAGGGTCTTCCTGAAATCAAGACCAAACATGAAGGTGTTTGCAAAGGATGTGCAAAAGGAAAGAACATTAAGAATGCTTTCCCAAGCAGTGAAAGCAAGGAAAAGGATATCCTGGAAATCATCCACTTAGATGTATGTGGTCCTATGTCATCCAGTTCTCTAAGTGGGTATGTTTACTATGTTTCATTTATTGATGACTTATCTAGGAAGACTTGGGTATACTTCTTGAAGAACAAAGATGAGGTGTTAGATAAGTTCAAGGAATTCAAAACCTTGATGGAGAATCAAACTGACAAGAAGATCAAAACATTCAGATCTGACAATGGTGGAGAATTCACCTCAGGTGACTTCAAGAAGCCTTGCAGTGATTCAGGGATTAAGAGGGAGTTGACTACTCCTTATAATCCTCAATAGAATGGAGTTGCAGAAAGGAAGAATAGAACAATCATGGAAGTAGCAAGGGAAATGTTGCATGACCAGGATCTACCTATGCATCTATGGGAAGAAGCAGCTAGAACAATTGTATATGTGTATAACATAACACCCCACAAGATATTGGATAACAAGACACCGGAAGAGGTCTTTTCTGGTAAGAAACCTGAAGTCAGCCATCTCAGAATATTTGGTTGTCCAGTATACACTCATGTCCCAAAGGAAAAGAGGACTAAACTAGATCCTTCAGGAAAGAAGGGTATCTTTGTGGGTTACAGTGAAAGCTCGAAGGCTTACAAATTATACTTTCCAGGGTTCAAGAAGATTGATGTTAGCAAGGATGAATATAAGTTCAAGGACAGGTAATCTAGGAAGCAAAGATCAAGAGGGAGCACACTCCAGCAGCTCCTGCAAGGATGCAGATTTTCAGAGGGAGTTAACCATCTTCCTACATTCCACAACAAAAAGGTGTAGAAGAAGCTACTTCAGCAGCTCCTGCCAGGAAGAAAAGACTCAGAAGGAGTCCACCCAACAAACAAACAAAGATAAGTATTTGAATTGTCATTACTTGCATATTTTATTGTTTAAATAATACTTTTCAATAATATTTATACTGATGTTCCTAGAATTAGGTTGTGTATTATGCATACTAGAATAGTTGCATTGATGAACAGTATACTAGTAATATACATGGGTAAGTGGCCTATGGCACTGTACAACATTCCATTGCTACTTATCTAGAATGAAACCTCTTCGCTGACATGTTGGGAGTTGTGCACACTCTTAACAATGTTCTGATAGAGATTGGAAGGCATCTAGAAAGTTACGGAATATGGATAAATGTTGTATTGAAGCATTGGCTAAGATAATTGCATGACTGTCTGACATATTTCTTTATGTGTAAAGAATTTGTTCTGAAAATTATGAGATGTTTCTAATCATGCAATTTAACTTGTTTTGTAGGAAAGACCGTATATCTTCACCTACAAAAGAAGGACTAGAACATTTGTTCCAGCAACAAGGATATCTATTGAAGATATTGAAGTTCTCGGGATCTGGTATGAAGAAATGGAATGCCATGATCCATCGATGTTTGGGATGCAGTCCCAAGACCTGACAGGGAGTCACATGTGTGCAGATTGAAGAAAGCCTTGTATGGCTTGTAGCAAGCTCCCAGAACTTGGTGTGATACAAAGAGGAAGCTTGTGGTAGAATGCACGTGGGATCTTCCTTGGCCAAGGGAAGTACTCAGTAGATATCCTGAAGAGATTCAGGATGATGGATTGCAAGGCCATGGCCACACCTATGGCATCAAATATGAAGCTTCTATGTGATGCTTCATCTGAGTTGGTTGATGTCTCTATGTATCGTCAGATGATTGGGTCCTTGATGTACCTGAAGAACACGAGACCAGATATTTGCTTTGCAGTGAACACATTGATCCAGTTCCTGATGGATCCGAGGAGTGTTCACCTAGTTGCTGTAAGCATGTTCTGAGCTACCTGAAGGGTACAATGGATTATGGGCTCAAGTATGAGGAAAATCAAAAGTTTAACTTGCAGGGTTATGTTGATTCAGATTGGGCTAGCAGTGCTGCAGATAGGAAGAGCACATCTGGGTGCTGCTTCAGTATGGGATCAGGTGTGATCTCTTGGTTTAGCAGGAAGCAGTCCTATGTAGCACTGAGTACAGCTGAGGCAGAGTATGTTGTAGCCTGTTCAGCTAGTTGTGAGGCAGTATGGCTACGGAAGCTACTGTCTGAATTATTTGATCTCCCATTGGATGCTATTGGTATCTTCTGTGATAACCAGAGTTGTGTGAAGCTGTCCGAGAACCCAATGTTTCATGACAGGTCGAAACACATAGAGATCAAATATCACTATATCAGGGATATCGTGCAAAGAGGAGCTGTGAAGCTCCTGTACGTTGCGACGGACAAGCAGATTGCAGATGTGCTGACGAAACCACTAGCCAGGGTGAAGTTCGAGTACTTTAGGGAGAGGCTTGGTGTTCTTCAGATTGATGACACTTCGAGGAAGAAGTGATGGACACATTTGCTGAAGCCATTCCAAGCATGTTGGAAGGAGGATCCTTCACATGGCTGTCGATGTAAGCGCTGGATGATGAGCATCAGGATGATGTTCTGGTTTCTGCTTTGTATGATCAGTTGGATCATTTTTATATGTATGTATGTATGCATCATGTTGGATGTTGGATATGATCACTTGGATCATTTATATGTATATGTACGCATCATGTTGGATGTTGGATATGATCAGTTGGATCATTTATATGTATGTACGCATCATGTTGGATGCTGGATATGATCGGCTGGATCATGTGTATGTATTTTGTATAAGCATCATGTTGGACTCTTGGACCATGTATCTGTATATGTATCAGGTGGATACATTCTATGATCAGGTAGATCATGTATGTTGATATGTATCAGGTGGATGCATTGTATGATTAGGTGGATCATATATGATGATATGTATCGGGTAGATACTTGGTATGCATCAGGTAGATGCATGTATGATGAACTTCAGGATGTTGCTCTAGATGACATGCAGCAGGATGTTGCAGTAATGATGATCAGGATGATCATGAGTACATGAGGATGATGTATGGTGAGTATCAGGTTGATACTCTGTGGCCATGGAACAAGTTGTGTAGATAAGCATGTAATTTGTTCTCTGGGAGATTTGCAGATAGTCTTTCGAGGTTTTTCCTACGGCATGTAATTTGTACCCTGAGATATCTGGCAAATGCTCTTTCGAGGTTTTGCTTGGGAGGACATATAATTTGTGCCCTAGGAGATTTACAGATAGTCTTTCGAGGTTTTGCCTATGGAATGTAATTTGTGCCCTGGGATATATGGTAGATGCTCTTTTGAGGTTTTTTCCTATGGCATGTAATTTGTGCCCTCGGAGATCCGATAGGTTGAGCCGTGTGCTCGTAATCAGTCCTGGGATGCTCTTTCGAGGTTTTGCCATGACCACATGTAATTTGTGCCCTGAGAGATCCGATAGGTTGAGATGTGTGCTCGTAATCAGTCCTGGGATGCTCTTGCGAGGTTTTGTGGTGACCACATGTAATTTGTGCCCTGGGAGATCTGATACGTTGAGCCTTGTGCTCGTAATTAGTCTTGGGATTCTCTTTCGAGGTTTTGTGGTGGGGTCACATGTAATAAGTCCTGGAGATCTAGACAGGATGAAAAAGGCCTCAGATGCTCTTTAGGGTTCTTGCTAGTCAAGAGACTCTTTTAAGGTTTTGTGACGCACGTAATAAGTCCTGAGGATTCCATAGTATCGCTAGTGATGATGAAGACTTGCAGGTGGTGGGCTTACATCTAGTATGAAAAAGGACTGGCTCTGTAGAACTTCCTATGATGAGTAGAGTTAGAGATTGGTTAAGATAGCAGCAGCAGTGACGATGATGATGACGATGCATCGATGATGATGATCCCGAGAAGAAGACTTGTCTAGCAGATCTATGTCGAGAAATACCTTCCTAGTTAAGAGGGGGTGTTGATGTATATGTAACTGCGGAATGTATTTCATCTATATATTTCATATATATTTATTGTAACCTTATAAGAGATGTGTTATTCCTCTATAAGGAAGTGTCGTCATGTGTATTGACAAGTGTCGCAAGTGTGTGTACTTGGAGATGGGTTATTAGACCACCATGTGTGGAGTCGGCCCTGAAATATATATTATATTGTGGATGCACCTAGCTAGACAAGTCGGCCCCATAGTGTAACTTGGCAAATAGGTTAGTATAAATAGAGATCGGGAGATCTCTATTTTGATCATTCGAAAACTCACACTTCCCTCACTCAGAAAGTGGCGCACTAGTGAGGAGGAGGATCATCTGCTACTAGGAGACTATCTCAGTGTATTTTGGTTGTACTTTGGTTGAACCATTTCTCTCTCTATCTCTGAGGAAGTTGTGGGGTTTTTCACCTCAGGGTTTTTCCATGGAAACTCTGTGTCTCTTGTCTCTCATGCTTTCGATTCTTGTGATGCTTGTCATGCTTATTGTGATTTTTATGCATTGATATACTGTATATGTTATTCTCTCAGTGAAGATCCTAGATTATTGTGAATTAATGCTCAAAATTTAACAATACTTTTGATGTCAACAAAGTTTCGATTGCATCCTTTCATTTGGAATAGGAAGCTCTTCAATGGTACAGTTGGTACATCAAGGCTCATGAAGAGCCAAAATGGCCAGAATTTTTCCAGCTCCTTTTGCAATGATTTGGTCCTAGTGCTTTTGATGACTACACAGGAGCCCACACTAAAATTTTCCAAATTGGCACTGTGAGAGAGTATCAAACTGAATGTGAGAAACTAGCCAACCACACTGAAGGATTGTCTGATGACTTTTACCGGAGTTGTTTTATCAGTGGTCTAAAGGATGCCATCTGTTCTGAGGTCAAAATGTTCTGTCCCAACACAATGATGGAAGCCCTAGGATGGCTATGTTGGCAGAAGACAAGATTGCAGCCCAACAGTGCTCCAAGCCCACTTTTGTTCCCTTCTGAAATATGGGTTCTCAATGACCATCCATACCGTAGGCTTCTCAACCAACTCCTATCAAGCATTTGTCTGAAACAGAGATGCAAGCATGCAGAGAAAAGGGGCTTTGCTATAATTGTGATGAGAAATTCACTCGGGGACATAGATGTGTTCAGCAAAAGCTCTATCTCTTGGATGTGGATTCCCCGCCTGCCTCTGAAATTGGTGACGAAGATCCAGAAACAATGGATGCTCAGGTCGACATTTAGGAGACGCCTATTGACCCTCCGTCTCAGGATGACCAACCAGAAATATCTCTCCACGCTTTAGCTGGAATCACCACCCCCCAAACAATGCGGGTCAGGGGTTACTTCAAAAATCTTCCTCTTACAATACTCATTGATTCTGGTAGCAATCATAATTTCATTGACCCTCGGATTGCCAAACAAGCTGATTGTTTTATCCATCCTTGCCCCAACTTTGAAGTCATGGTTGCCAATGGGGGCACCTTACCTTGCAAAGGGAAGTGTCGAAATGTGCGTATCTCTATGGGATATTATACCTTGTGCTCTGACATGTTTGCCTTGACCGTAGGTGGATGTGATGTGGTTTTAGGCGCTCAATGGCTACGCACACTTGGCCCTATCTTATGGGATTTTGCTGAACTTTGGATGCAGTTTTCCCTCAATGGACAAAAACACACATTGACAGGATTACAACCAGGGTCTCTCAACATCATCAGTTCACATTGCATGGAAAAACTCCTCAAGAAGAATTCACATGGCGTCATCGCTCAGATCCATTCCATTCAGATGCAACCATCAGCGGTCTCCACTACTCCTTTGGATCTACAACAAATTCTGGATCGATATACAGGTGTCTTTGCTGAACCAGTGGGATTTCCACCTTCAAGGCCAAAAGACCATTGTATTCAGGTCCTTCCTGGCATCATTCCTCCCAACATCAGGCCCTATCGCTACCCATTTCAACAAAAAATGGAGATTGAAATGCTCGTTAGGGACTTATTGAAGCAAGGTATTATTCGCCCAAGCACTAGTTCCTTTTATTCTCCAGTTCTTCTTGTCCGCAAAAAAGATGGGTCATGGCACCTATGCATTGACTTCCGAGCAATTAATCACCTCACCATCAAGGATAAGTTTCCAATTCCTGTTGTTGATGAGCTTCATGGGGCTCAATTTTTCTCCAAGTTGGATCTTCGTTCTGGGTATCATCAAATTCGGGTTCATGAGGATGATATCCCTAAAATAGCTTTCCACACACATGATGGCCATTATGTGTTTTTGGTCATGCCCTTTGGCCTCACTAATGCTCCTTCCACATTCTAGGCCTTAATGAATAAAATATTTTGGCCCTACTTGTGGAAATTCATTCTGGTATTCTTTGATGATATCCTCATCTACAGTAAAACATGGGATGAACATCTCCAGCATCTGGATCTTGTCATGCAACTTTTCTCTGACCATCATCTCCACACCAAGCAGTCTAAATGTGTTTTTGGACAGAAGGAAGTTGAGTATATTGGGCACATTATCTCAGCACAAGGGGTTCGCGTGGATCCTACCAAAATCGATGCCATGAATAATTGGCCGCATCCCTAGACACTCAAGAGCCTTCATGGTTTTTTGGGATTGACTAGCTACTACCGCAAGTTTGTCAAGGATTATGGGAATATTGCAGCTCCATTAACTGCTCTATTGAAAAAGGATGCTTTTACATGGACACATGCTACTCAGTGTGCATTTGACAAACTGAAACAAGCTATGTGTACTACACCTGTTCTAGCTATGCTCGATTTTTCCAAGCCCTTCACTATTGAGAGTGATGCTTGTGGCAATGGACTTGGTGCTATTCTCCTTCAAGATGAACAACCCATTGCGTTCACCAGCAAAGCCCTTTCAGGTAAGAATTTATTTGCCTCTAGATATGAGAAGGAAATGATGGCTATTTTGCATGCAGTACAGAAGTGGTGACCATACCTATTAGGGAATCATTTATGCATCAAGACTGATCACCAGAGTCTGAAATATTTCTTGGAACAACGTGTCTCCTCCCAAACAAAACAGAAATGGGTTAGAAAACTCATGGGTTATGACTATGAGATCACTTACAAGAAGGGTAAAGACAATATTGTGGCAGATGCTCTTTCTCGCACATTTGATGCCCAAGGTTCTCTTTCAACTATTTATATGCCTGTTCCAAATTGGTTGCAATCTGTTCAACAGGGTTATGTCAATGACTCTTCCTTCTCTCAAATCATCCAATGCTTGACCAACAACCCTTCTGCTGTACCACATTATTCTTGGGATGGTGCTTCTCTGAGATACAAGGGTCGTCTGGTGCTTCCCCAGAGCACAGATCTTCAACAGGCTGTCTTCTATGAACTCCATGCTTCTCCATCGGCAGGGCACTCTGGGTTCCTCAAAACGTATGAACGGGAACAGCGTAACTTCTTTTGGTAGGGCATGAAAAGGACAATTCAACAGATGGTGGTTGAATGTGATAGCTGCCAGCACAATAAGGGTGAAACAACACTCCTTCCAGGATTGCTCGAACCCTTTCCCATACCTACACGGATTTGGACAGATATTTCTATGGATTTCATTGAAGGGCTCCCTAAATCTGGTGGGAAGACAATGATTCTCGTTGTGGTTGATCGCCTCTCCAAATGTAGTCATTTTTGTGCTCTCAGCCATCCCTATACAACCTCCTCAGTCGCTCAAATTTTCCCGGACTAGATCTTTCGTCTTCATGGCATCCCTTCTTCCATTGTCTCGGATCGTGATGCGACTTTCACCAGTCATTTTTGGACAGAACTATTTCACCACACTAGCACCAAACTGAAGATGAGTTCAAGGTATCATCCACAAACAAATGGTCAGACTGAAATTATCAATAAATGCTTGAAAACGTATCTTCGTTGCTTCACCGCTGAACAACAACATCAGTGGGCAAAGTGGCTCTCTCTCGCTGAATGGTGGTACAATACCTCTTACCACACTGCCTCTAAAATGACCCCATATGAAGCAATCTATGGTCAGGCACCTCCAGTTCTTCTTCCATACACCCCCAACAGTTCACCAGTTCAGGAAGTTGACACGGTCCTTCAAAACTGCGATCAGATTCTTCGCATTTTGCAGGACAATCTTCACATGGCAAGAAATCGCATGAAGCAATAAGCTGATCAGCACTGTTCTGAGCACACTTTTCAAGCAGGCGATATGGTTTTTCTTCATCTTCAGCCATACAAGCAATCGTCCCTGAAACTCAAAGGGCGTCATAAGCTCACTCCAAAGTTCTATGGGCCATATCAGATTCTTCAGAAGATTGGGTCCGTTGGTTATAAATTGGAACTTCCTCCTTCTTCCCGCATTCATCTAGTATTTCATGTCTCTTGTTTGAAGAAAGTTCTTGGCACCAACATCAGTGGACAAACTATTTTACCCGAACTGGATAATGAAGGATCCATCCTTTTGGAGCCGGAGGCCATCCTCAATCGGTGCACTCATCAACTTCTCTCTCACTCTATCACATAGGTCTTAATTCAGTGGCATGACATGCAACCAAAGGATGCTACCTGGGAACCACTCCTTCAGATTCAACAACAATTTCCACATCTAAAGCTTTGAGGACAAAGATTTTTTTAAGGGGGAGGGGATGTTAGGAACCCATGTCTTTACTTTGTTAGTATATTGTTGTTGGATGCATATGCTTTGTAAGTCGTCCCGTATTATTTGTTTATCAATAGTTTGTGTTATTGTTGTTGGCGCATATGCTTTGTAAGTCGCCCGTAGTATTGTTGATCCATAGTTTGTAGTGGCCCATGGTTTTGACCCATAGTATTGGCGCCTAGACTTAGTATATAAGTGTGTGTTGAGGCCTATGAAGGCTCCGTGAAGTTATTTGTATTGAGCTTGCTCAAAGGAGGTTGCCCCCTCGAAGTGGCTTGCGATCAATATAAAAGTGATTCTGAGTTCTGTCATTTCTGCTATTTCACATATTCTTATTAATTAATTGTTGTAGGTGCTTCACATAATGCTTGATGTTTGTAAAGTGTGTACGAGTGGAGCTAAGTGAGGGGAGATGGAATTAGTGTGATGGAGGATGGTTTAGGATGACTTAGCAGGATCTTAGGGATGGATGGTGGATTTAAAATTAGAAACGTTAAGATAATAGAGAACTGAAATTGTTCACATCTATGTATGTATGTATCAACAAAAAATGCATGTACCAACAAAATAACATAAAACTACACATACCTCAATGTAGAACATAACATTCTTTGATGCAATTCTATCTCTTATGTAAAGTTGACTGGTCAACCTCATTCAATAAATCCATCTAGATCCTCTCTGTTGCTAATTGTCTCCATCAATCTCTCATGCTCTGAATGAGGTAGGTAGTAGTGTACCTTGGTTGAGCTCTTGCTTGTCATTTTTTGTAGATGGATGTTTGTGCCAACAATCAAGTTTCTGAACTGATACACCACTGAACTTGGTCTGTAATCCATGAATACAAACCCATTAGTCTTTCTTGAATTCCCATCTAGTGTAAGATATTCCCCCTTAACCACCATCAAGCCAATAGGAAATTCAATGCCTTCATCGTCGATTAATGATCCGTAGAGGTTTTTCTTACCTTGGATGCACTGTGCCAACCAATAATTCATGCCCCATTAAATGTATGTCGGGGAAACAACTGCGTATATGTCTCTTGGTTGTACAAGATCTGAGATATGGTTGTAGTCTATCGAAATTGCAGACTGACCCTCCTCTAACTAGGTTGTTTCAACAACTGCAAGTGACACACAATCCCATTCATCAACCCAAGCCATGCATTCACATTCATCCCATTTTCCACTGCTGCAAGGGCTGCAAAAGAAAGCAAGTTTTCGCGTCCATATTTCAAATAAGGGGTTGTTTGAGCTTCGAACTGAATGAAATCCACATGTTCCTTGTATTGTGCCGCAACTATAGGAACACGATCGATCTATGTCAAGAACTTGCCAAAAATTTCTTACCACACATCCTATCACTGATGAAGTTTGTTGATCTCTTACTCGGTCTAACATTGTTGCAGAGCACCATTGAACTATGGATCTTGTATCTCGGATATGAGGGTTTGTGTTAAACCTCATCTCTTCCCTTCGTAGTGTGGTCTTGATGCATGCATCGAACCCATCATGCTCGCCTTTGCAGTGCCCAGTCTCAAAATAGTTCCATATAAGCGGCACATTATAAGTCTTATGCAAAATACTCATCCATTGGAATACTCGGGCATTTTTGAACTGGCCCGCACAACCATCCGACCATACCCAATGTTGATCCATCTATATATCTCTCTCCTTCAACTGAGAATAGAAAATTTGAAAACAATGTTGCACATAATGAAGATCATGGATTCTATCATCACTTATGTAAAAGTTTGTCTCCTTCACTATTATCCTCACGTCATTGCTTCTCTCTGGCCCATGCCTATACATAATATGTACCATGATGCTGACTTGGTCTGAATGGTAGCATTGAATCTGGATTTCATTTTGTGGTTGAAGGTTGTAGTTTTCTGCAAAATCCACAATTGACACTATGGTTCCAACAGGAAATGTGTCCCTGCATTTTTTGTATTGCTCATCTTGCCATCATGCTACATGCACATGTTGAACATACTGCTTTGTTTTTTTGTAGAACTCCATCAAGAAGTCACATACCCGTACATGTTTCCCGCATGTTTCCATGAAAACAAGCGCAATATTACAATGTGGCCTTTGGAAAAATGTATATGTCATAAATTGAATGTGTAATACAAAAAATATTGAATATTCATTTGTACCTGTGACTTAACTAATGTAATATTTTTACTTTCCCTTGCATTCTAATTTATAGGTTACGTACTTGAAGCTCTGCATCTCCACGCCCATCCTACCAAATTCGTGCTCATTGCTTTCATGAATTCAACAGTTCAAAAGAGAAAACCCACTGCACCTAAAACATGTCCCATATAGACACGATTTTTCATAATATTTTTGTCCTTCGGACCTTGGATACATGATGTTGTGGATAAAGTCTCTTGATGCATTCGGTGGTAGTATGGATTCATTGCAGCCCTGAACAATGTTAGTATGCAAATAACAAAATATATGTTCATATGTGTCATAATAATATTCATATTCTACGTGGTATCTACAACAACAGGTGTTCTGATCAATGCATATGCGAACATACCATGGTTTGCATTTCTCAAAGGACATTTGTCCCAGGTTCAATTGTGTGTGCTCATTTCTGAATCTCTCATAGAGTTCAGTTTATGTGGTGTCAAGGAAGTGTTTAACATGGGGTTCACATTCAGTAGAACCTTTTCTTAGCTTTAGCACATCTCTTTGGTTTGATGAAGGTCTGGTATGATCATGCCAAATTTTTTTTACTAAGTCCTTAACAGCATCAATTAGCTTCCTATCTCCACGAGGAAACCTACCAACAAAAGCCCAACAATCGTTTCCACCTGGAGTGTCAAGATTTTCTCTTATAACAGAGTAATTTTTAATAGTTTTTCTATTTAATTTAAGTATGTGAGAAGTGTGTGATAGTAGGCGACGTTGCCTTGTGGACTTGCTTACAACTGATTCTGCTAAAACCCAACGAGCCGCACAAAGATATTTTGTTTGAGACATCTTCCCAATCGCATAAAATGCATATTAGATATTTCTAACAATATGACTGCTAGCCTCCGAACTTTTAACTATCTTTATGCCCAAAATTCTCCAAACAACAGCTAAAAAATGTGACTTTAACAAACATAGCAATAATTGGCATTTACCTGCATCAACTTTGGATTCAAAATATTCCTTGACAATTTTTATGCATTGCCATTCGATAGTGCATTTTTGCAACTTACCTTCAAGGCCCGACATAGCACTTTCATCCACACGAATACATCTAGGAGTTATTCTTCTTGCACTGGACAATCGAGGTAGGGAGGGTGGACATGAGACATGAATACCAAAGCTTGTTTGTTGTGGTGCTTCATCCACAGATTGGGCCATAATGGGAGTGTGGTCGACATGGTTGTGGTCTTCTTGGGGATATTGTAAATTAAGCACTAGTTGTATGTCCATCTCTACACATGCAGCATCTCCCAATATTCATGTGTCATGAGGAACTTCAGCATGACTCGTTGATGGATTGTTGGTTGGAGATTGTGTTGATGTTGGAATTTGAGTTGGGTCCATTGGGCGCGACCGCTTTACTTGTGGTTCTGAACAAGAGGTTGTCATGTCAACAACTGTGTTAGGATCAGTGGCAGGATCTAGGGCAATGACAGGACCATGTCTCATTCTTTCCATTTCCAACATGGCATTTTCTCTTAAGTCATTGGCCTTTTCAATGGACAGATTCCTTCTATATTTTTTTGTTCTGTTGTGTGAGTTCCCATCTCCAAAAGTCTCTTTAAAAAAACTGTGAGCCCTAACCTTGGAAAAGAAACAACAAATAAGATATTAGTTCCATTATACAATGAACTTGACACATTCCAACATAACTTACCACTTTACAAATTAACACATACAACTACTGACTATGTTGGTTTATTTATCTTCGAATAAACATCATTATCCCTTACAATTCCAATCAATATAGATGATGGTTGATCAAGTGTAGAGTGGAGAAACTAGTGTCTTGCCTAGCCACGAATTCATAAAAATTATCGTAGTAACACCCTACAACAGAGATGGCTAGAGATGCCTTGGGAATAGTTTGATAGTTTTTCTACATCAAATAAGGTAAAGAGAATAAGTTTACTAATTACACAATGAGGAGGTTGCGAATTCCCCCAAGGAAGGAGAATTCAATGAGTTAGAGGCAAGTAGTCAAGCTCAAAGGCAAGATATTAAAGAAACATTACGATAAGCATAGCATGAAGATGAGAGCATGGACAAAATTTCATGAACTAATCAATATGGACCCTCTCCCATGATTGCTTCTTAGGATTTTATTCAAATTGAAGAGGCTCAAGAGAGAACCTCATCATAGATGGGAATGCATGGGGGAGGAATAGTTTGATATTTTATGATATAGGTTTTAATATGGTACAATGTGTAAAAGATAGAGGTTTGATAAACCATTTATTTGTATTTTTTTGAAATGAAAAAGAGTTTATGCTAGAGATGCCTTGGGAATAGTTTGATAGTTTTTCTAGATCTAATAAACATAGCATGAAGATGAGAGCGTGGAAAAAATTACATGAACTAATCAATATGGACCCTCTCCCATGATTGCTTCTTAGGATTTTATTCAAATTGAAGAGGTTCAAGAGAGAACCTCATCATAGATGGGAATGTGTCGGGGAGAATTAGTTTGATAGTTTATGCCATAGGTTTTGCTATGGTGTATAATGTGTACAAGATGGAGGTTTATTAAACCATTTATTTGTATTTTTTTCAAATGAAAAAGAGTTTATCCTAGAGATTCCTTGGGAATATTTTGATAGTTTTTCTACATCAAATAAACATAGCATGAAGATGAGAGCATGGACAAAATTTCATGAACTAATCAATATGGACCCTCTCTCATGATTGCTTCTTAGGATTTTATTCAAATTGAAGAGGCTCAAGAGAGAACCTCATCCATACCATCCTTGTGTGAAATCAAAATATATTATTGGTTTAGATTGCATACTTAAGCTTGTCTAGTGTTCATATGAGTTTTTTTAGATGTGAAATTGGGATTTCTTGTCAAATTCATTGTTTTCTATGCATGGATATTGCTGTAGGAATATAATAAAAACAAAAAGGCATGGGAGAATATCAAATCTTGTGAATGAAAATAATTATTTACAATTCACCATACCTATAGAAATGATCTCCACTTGCAATGGAAACTGATAGCTTGAATGTATCCACTAGATTCCAAGACCACTGAAGATGTTTGTTAGATTCGAAATCCCATGTTTTTTGGTAGAATTCCAAGACCCATGAAAGAAATAAATCCCGTGTTTTTTGGTAGAATTCCTGGGAACAGAGAACTCTGTTTATTTTAACTAGCAACAAATGTGTGCACAAGTGTTTAAATGTGCGCAAGCGTGTTTATAGCGCGTACACGTCATTAGCACGTACACGCTAAAACACATGCACACGTCATTGCATAACGTTTACACTATTTATTACCCAACGTTTACACCATTTAATTCCAAACCTTCCCCCACTTCGAAAATATTTCCATAAATTGGACTCAGTGATGAAATTTGAAGGGTGGGTCTTAATTTTTATTGGAAGGGCATTTGTTCTTGGAGTCCTTCAAAGATGAAGGGCAATTTAAATAATTGTACTTCAATTGACAAGTATAAATTAACTAAACCCTTCCCCCCAAAAAATGCAAAAAACAAATATTGCCCATCCAAATTTTTACAATCTTAAATAATTGAGCACTCCTTAATATCTACATGATAAAATGGTATCTTTTTAATAAAACTGAATTTGAACACATTAATTTGACATATATGTAACATTAATTTTATAGTTCATTAAATTAACAATTTTTTTGGGTTAGACCACACTTCATTGTACAGAAAACTACTTAGACTACGCAATAACCATATTGCATCTTCTACATGATCTTATGCATAATGCAAGACGTTGTAAGTAGATATAGTCTTAAAATAAAACTAGAACCATGAGAAAATTACTTTTTGTTAACTATGCACAAAAAAAAGCCACTAAGCAAAACGAGGCTATAATAAACCTACAACCAAAATATACATATAAAACCAACCAAAACCTTAATTCAAACCTGAGAGAGGGCAATCATCCAAGCTTGATAGATGTAAGAATGATGGACATTAAGCACCTAAGAAAAAATAATACATAGCTAAAAAAACCATTAAAAAAAATCCTCCATACCAAGCAAGTTAGCAACGCTAGCATCATAGGGGCCTCAGCATCAAATTTTGTTGTTCAAGACTTGTCACAACAACATACAGGTATGGGATGGAGGGGAAATGGAATGAAGCCTAAGTCATCTAGAGCCTTGCGACTCGCTACATCTTTGAGTCTCGACAATCTACCTTTTAAATTGAACTAGAATAACAAAAGAAGTTTGTTAATGGCTCGATTTGCAAAAATTATAGATACATGAGTAATTAAGAGCTCGAGGGTCTAAAATTCGATGTGTTTTTTACCAATCCACGATTCGGTGAATTCATAGTCATTGGCATGAAATTTAAGTTATTTAATGAAAGAATTAATGTATCTACCTCTATGTTCAAACTGTTTTCCATGTTGATGCGGGCCACTGCCCTCCTTGTTGTCTTACCAAAAGGCATGAGAATGAGGAATGAGACATAAAATTATGGACTTCACCATCAAACAATCCATACAATCACATTGGTAAGGAGTGATAAGAAGATCACAACAATCCAACATGTCAAATCTCAGATGATATTGTCAATTAAAGACTTATATGGTAAATTTAATATAAGACTTACTTATAATTGTCTCAAGAGATTACTCTTTGCGTCTTGACACATTTGATAATTTATGGTTATCTATGCGCCTTGACCCAATTGATATTATAAGGTGAGGATGCGCATGCATAATAATCCTTATTTATGACTATGCGACGAGGATTTAAATGGAAGAGGATGTAAAGACATGTTATTTTTATACGTATTTTGGTGGCGAGTGTCGAAGAGAAACGTGGTGATAAACCACATATGTTTGGAAGGACAGAGGGGGATTACACGATCATGATCATGCCACCCATCAAATTGAAGACAATTCCTGAGCCAAAAATTGTTTTTTTAAATTTTATTAATAACCATTATGGTACTTTGGTCCAAATGTTTTTTAACTCATTGTTTCTCCATATTGTGTGCCTACTACCACCTCTCTATATTAATGAATAAATCAACCTCTGCTTGGTTTGTGGTTATAGTTGCATGCCATTATTTGTAGTTGCATGCCATTGAGTGTTGTTTAGAGTTCTCATGAGTCTGTGGAATTTATGCAATAAATGAAGTCTTGTAGAGGAGGACTCATCAAAGAGGCAATTTGAATTTCATTTTGACAAAAAAAATATTTTGTAAAGATCAAATGCCATGGATGCATCCTTATACTACCATGCAAGACCATGGATATGTTACAAAGCATTGAACATCATCGAAGAATGAAAACAGGTTCCTCGAGATCTTATTGAGGCATATTGAGCTCAATTGAATTCCACTTCATCCTTAATTTAAAATTCTTGACCTCGAGCGTCATCAATAACACATAGAATCCATGACACTATCCCTCTACAAGGAGTCTTTTGCATATGAATTGAATATTGCTGCCATTATAATGTCTTGGGCATCAAGGATTTATCTTGGCTCCTTAACCATGGCTAGTGGAGGGAAACAAGAGCATCCAACACTAAATCTTGCTTCTTAGGCACAAACATTATGAATGAGTCCCTGCACCACCACATTTGAAATCTATAGGGTATTAGTCAACTACAAGTGTGTTATGTGTGCCATGACTAGGTTAGTTGTGAACCAAAAATGGGTCTCTAGGTCTGACCAAGGTATATTGACAACAAGAAGCTCCTCGTTCCTTAAATGAAGCTTCTCAGGCTCAAGCACCATGAACAACACCTACAACTCAAGAATATTCTTAGGATACGATGTTGAATGCATCTTCAAACCACCACACATAACCCTTGTGGGGTATCTCTAGCAAATGTAGAGGGATACATATACCATGATTAGGCTACATTGCATGCCTTAAACAAGATGATGAAGATGATGATGATGATGATGAATCATCCTCATCATCATCGCCATCACCCTCTTCCTCATCATCATCCTCATCCTCGTCATCATCAACGTCGTCGTCATCATCCTCCTCCTCCTCCTCCTCCTCCTCCTCCTCCTCATCATCATCATCTTTTTCATCATCATCATCATCATCATCAAAATCTTCGTCATCATATTCATCATCAACATCATCATCATCATCATCATCATCATCATCTTCGTCATCATCATCATCATTGATGATGATGATGATGACGAAGATGATGATGATGATGATGATGATGATGAAGATGGTGGATGATGATGAAGATGAGTACGAAGATGATGATGATTATGATGACGATGACAAATATGATCATCATCATCATCATCCTCCTCATCCTCATCCTCATCCTCATCATCCTCATCCTCATCATCATCATCATCATTGTCATCATCCTCCTCCTCATCGTCCTCATCCTCGTCATCATCATCATCATCATCATCATCATCATCATCATCGTCGCTGTCATCGTCGTCGTCGTCATCGTCATCACCCTCTTCCTCATTGTCATCCTCATCCTCATCATCCTCATCATCATCTTAGTCATCATCTTCATCATCAACATCATCATCATCATCTTCATCATCATCATCATATTCATCATCATCAGCATGATTCATCCTCATCATGAGCATGATTCATCATCATCATCATCATCATCATTCTAATCACCCTCTTCCTCCTCCTCATCATAATCCTCATCATCATCATCATCATCATCATCGTCATCATCCTCATCATCATCTTGGTCATCATCTTCATCATCATCTTCATCATCAATATCCTCATCATCATCATCATCATTATCATCATCATCATCAAGACGGGGGAATCAAGGTTTGACCTAGAGTGACCCCTTTTTAATCATTCCTAGTGTTATGTTGTTGATGAACCAAAATTAAGCACTCCAACTAACTATGGGCCCAATCCATTTTGGGTCAAAGTACACGATCCCCACAACCATGTTCTTTACCAAGTCTTGAACAAATGGACTGCACCAATAGAATAAAAAATCTATATAATATCCAAATCCCATCAAACCACTATCATCTACCTTGAATCTAAATTAATTGCAGTCATGTTTTTTAAGTACTATCGTTGTCATTCTCATTGGAATTGTGTTTAATATTGTTAATATTGTTTTTATAAATTCAATCTAAAAATTGTAGTGTTCGCACAGGTGTCCACAGGCTCTAGCGACCAGCCATCGCCATCGGGGATCAACAGATCTCCATGTGTGTAGGTATCATGTGTATTAAAGCATAAATTTAATTTCAAATATGATGACTTGTCTGAGTATATTTATATTTTTCTATATTAAACTATGAGGTTATAAATGTGTATACAGGTGCGAGAACCTCGGCCTGGCATTGCCATTATTCATCCCTCCCCGGCCTTTCGGCCACCGTATATTCCAGTTGTATCCCCTGGCATACATGACCCATTCCATGCATCCCTCCCACCCCCTTCCATCCAGCCCCCCCTCCTATCAAACAACACAGTTCCATCCAACTCCCCCTTCCATTTCATATCTTGCGTCCCATCACCCCATCCCAACCTTTCCACCACCTCCGTATCAGTTTCCCATGTTCCCACCCTCCTGATTCGACCACGGCACACCACCCATCCACAGTCACCCATCCCTCCACCGCAACATAGACCTCCCACCCCCCCCCCCCCACATTCCCCCACCACACTTGCTTCCTATTCCACGGTGCCCCCATCCATACTACAGCCAGTTGGGGTTTATCACCCTAGACATGCATCTCCACTTTGCCCACCCTAGTCCATGCCACCTTCTTCCACCTCTCCTTCTTCCAATGTGCCCCCCAGTGGTGTAGCCACCGTCGATGTGGCTACATCCTCCCCTATACCATCCACCCTAGCATCGCAGCAAGTTTTCCAGCCGACTACTCCATCCGCTAGCCCTGAATACCAATTGGTTGTGTTCACGGTGAGATTGACTAGTTTATGAAAATCTCGTTCAATTTTAACGAAAATTACTATATGCATCTAATTTCATCATTTATTTGATTGTTCTACATGTTGCAGGGTGGCATTGTTGAGAGATTAGGAGCATGAAGGAGGGAGACCCCCTCACAACTTACAGTCTCGCATGCAGTAAGTTATCTAAGATTTGAAAACTATTTTTATTTTTAAATTATGTTTTATACTTGTATAATTGCCAAGAAAAGTTGACATATTATTGTTGTCATTTCAGGGCTCAGGGGGGCGTGGTCCAAGTCACCCGAAGGACCCAGCTTCCTCTAGCACAAAGAAGAGGAAGATCGATTTTGGAGATGCACCTGGGAGCTCCGAGGGTGGGTAGGAGGATTGAGATACCCTTCTATGTACACTAGCCGCGATGTGGCATTTTGGGAATGAGTTGCCATATTTTGTATAGGGCACCATGGGCCATATTTTGTATAGGGCACGAGTTGCCATTAAATTGACGTTGGGAACGATGTTCCATTTTTCCAAAAAGTGTACATGACTGAATCATTTTTGCATATTAATAGATGGATCTACACTTGTCTATCTGACTTTGTCTTTGATTACATTTTTGCATACATGATTTTGTCTTCAATAACAATGTTATGGAAAAAATTTCACATATATATAGATGTTATTTCTAGACACCAAGTGACATCAATATGAGTCCCTTGTATTTGAATGGGTCTTGCATCTTACACTTTTTCACACACCAAGCACATGGATGTACATGTGAGTCGGCATTAAAAGTAAACTCAAACTATAGATAACCAAAGATGATGACATGTACATGTGAGTCTGCATTAACATGAATGTCTTCCAAATGTTTTCATAAATGAGCATAGAAACAACAATGGTCAAAACAAAGAATTAAATAACAACAATTTTGAAATATGAAATAATAAATGATAAAGAAGCTTATGAAGAGAAGATGTCCTCAAAGAATTGCTCCAAATGCAAGACATACAACTTCAATCCAACCACAATATGTCCTGGTAATAGTTAGTATGGGTGCAAGGTTTTCCTTTTACAACTCTTCACTAGGTTTGTAGAAACCCTGCTTGCACTTGTCTCGTCTCATGCTCAATTGAAGTTTTTATTTACAACGTATCTCAGAAAACAAATTGGAACCAACCTATTTTGGAAGATCACCCCTTATGGCCTTGATGGAGTCTCACAATTCCACTCTATATGTTTCGATACACTTAATGCTCAGTCCTTCAAATTGCATAGTTATAAAGACTATGCGTTGCATTTGCCTCTTAATTTGTTTGATGGAATATGTATGCTTTTTGCAACGGGATCATTACATAGCTAATCTGGATTTCTTATGTGGATGGAGACACCCAGCAACCATTGATGCCTAGATCTCTACACACAAGTTAAAGAAAAAAAAAGAAAAACTCCTAACATTGGGAACAAATATCCAAAACCAACAATGCAACTAGAACACAATGACTAAGGGAACTTCAAAATGAAACACTACTCCACAAAAGAAGTTGCTTTAGACCTACCTCATTTGGTATGAGAGAAGCTACTTTAGAGACCTAGAGACCTACCTACCACTTCTCTCATTTGGTATGAGAGAGGTTGCTTTAGACCTACCTCACTCATGTCAATGCTTGAGTTTTTGGAGGCCTACCTTCCACCCCACATGTCCTCTTCAACATTTTTTGTTCTATTGGTTTTCTGCCCACCCAAATGTTTTTCATGCTTTGAGTACCTTGAGGTATATCCCCAACCCAAAAAACTCTTATATTATGTTGATTATGTTGGTTATTGGATTCACCCAAAAAAATTATATTTAACAATACACATATTCATAGTTTTGGTTCCCCATGCTCAATGCTCACTATATTTAACAATACACTTATCTTAAATTTAGTTCATGTCTTGTTAAATATTTCATAATGAAATATCTATTTGAGAGCACCACCTTAGACTGAGCCATACCATTAATATAAAATGTACATTAGAGAAATGACCTAATTCAATTTGCTTCTATAATTCTAACCCTAACCCTCACCCAAACCCTAGCACTAAACCCCTTGTACCCTTTAGATACTTCCTCCAATATGTCTTAATCTCCCTACAAGTAACACTACCTCTTCACCCTCTCCACAATGGTGCCACTATCATGAAACTCAAAAGCTTGATAAATTTAATGAGCAAAACCCTTCATCATCATTGTCATCTCTAGGTTCATCATCAACATCTCCATCATCATGATATTCTTCATCATCATCATCTTCATCTTCATCACCATCACCAACATCATCAACGTCTTCATCATCATAACCATCTTCATCATCATCAACATCTCCATCATCATGATCTTCATCATCATCATCATCATCATCTTCATCATCATCAACGTCTTCATCATCATCAACATCTTCATCATCATGTCATCTCTAGGTTCCTCATCAACATATCCATCATCATCGGCATCTTCATCACATCATCATCATCTTCATCACCATCACCATGATCATCAATGTCTTTATCATCATCACCATATTTATCATCATCAATGTAGCTAGGGTTTTCACCCTAGCTTGTGCAAATGAGCACCTACTAAGGAGAAGGGCCTCCTTAGTAGCAGTTCAATAAATAGTAAATTAAAACAGTTAAATCTAAGCTAACATGTGCATCAACAGAAATAAAAAGACAACGACAATATAATAGAAAGTTTATTTTTGTATTATGATATGATCAAGATTACATTTACTTGAAGTGTTGAGGTTGGTGGAGCTCTTGCAGTAGTCCCGGAGGGCTGCTTTTGTGCTCCAATGGGTTCCTTCTCCTTCTCCAAGGTGTTTGAATAATGGGCCAAAAGGGGCACTCAAATAAAAAAAACTAGCTCAAATGGTAAGCTAGGGTTTCAAGAGTGATTTTGGTAGAGTGAGGATAGGAAAGATTGTGAATGTCAAATGGAGAGCCTCCATCACCTATTTATAGGTTTTTAGTGGTGGAGTATTGACCCATGGTTTTTGGCACCATATGGTTTAAGTCAATTGTATAGGGTTTTTGCTTCTTTTTTCCCTCCTTTTTATATTTTTTATTCCCTTTTATTTGATTTTTGGGAATTTAGGGCCCTTTTAGAGGCTTTTTGCTATTTTTGGAGGAAATTTAAATTATTTTTGGCGAAAAAAGGGGTTTTTTGGCCTTTTGGAGGCTTTTTAATGGTTTTTTAAGGTTTTGGAGGCAAATATGGTAGGAAATATAGACAAATGAGTCATGTAATGAGGGAGATGAGATGGTGAGCACTTTTTGGGTGTTAACAGATTGCCCACTGATGTGTGAGGGCAGGAGCTCATCATATGGCCGATAGACATCATAGGTATTTTATGGTTTTCCTGAGATGTGGAGAGGAGAAGAAACGAACTAGAGCCCGGAACAACGGTCCTGAACAAACTGCAAAAACTAAAAATACATGACCTCAATAAGGAATGAGGAATAATCTCAATATATGGATGAGGTGGGCATACCCATGCTCATATCAAGATATATAAAATAACAATGAGGCCCAAAAATGGGGACCTGAAAGATACATGGAGAACTATTGTGTACATCATAAGGGTCCAAAAGGAGACACAAATCTGGGACATACTGTCGGGCTGACCATGTCTGAGCTCAAGAACGGATACACTGGAATAACAATAGTTTTGTTGAGTGTGGTACTAGAGGAACTGATGAGCTGTTGGATCATAATGATGAGGGGTCATACCCTCAATGGTACACTAGACTGGAGCTATACTGGGTACTCAAGGAAGCACCTGAGTGAGTGGATTTCGAATACAATCGCCAACGCAACCCAAATATCCATGGGAACATATAACTGGGTGTTCCAAGGTGACTCACCAATGTGCTAGAGTCAGGGGAAGTCCGGGGTCTTCGACCAATAACTGAAGGGATATATACCTTGCACAAATCTCAACGATGCGATCAAGGTGTTGAAGTCGAGCATGTGAGAAACAACCATTCGGAGAGGCACTGATGACTCCACTCAAAATGGTCCGTAGGCACTCACCATAGATGGTGATGATTCCAAGGCACAGGGACCTTTCGGTCTATCCTCTGGAATAGATGGGCTGTTATCGACAGAGGAAGACCTGCAACTAGCAAGGCAATGATGTTTCCTTGATAGGAGCACGAGGTGGATAAGCGAAGTGTGAGAGTACTGATGGTAGGACTGACATACTGTGGAGGTGGGGAATAACTGGGCAAATAGAGTGGGTGGACTCAAACTTCCTTTGTTCAGAGTATGATGGTGGGGATGATCGGGCAGCATATAAAACTGACTGGTGGGAAGGGGATCATAGCTTGAATGGATCAAGGATGGTGACTGGGATGAGTGATACTCAAGTTGGTGTAAGATAGCAGGAGATTCTGAGGGTGGTTTATTGCAGAATACTTTGAACAAAGGCGACCTTATTGGGGGTGCTGCCGAGATGATTGATCATAGTGCTGAGGGGCACTGGTGGGGGCTTCTTCATGGTTTAAGGAGCTAGAAGAAGTGTGCTCAAAATGGCACTGTCATGTGGATTTATACGAGCCCAGGACAGTTCATGCTCATGATTGCTTTCAATTTTAAGGAGTCTGAAAGTGATAAAAAGACTCTAAAATAATGGAATGGTACCGTCGTGTGGATTTGTACGAGCCCAGGATGGTGCATGCTCGTGGTTTCTTTCAATTTTAGAGAGTCTGAAGGCAAAAAGAAGACTCCAGGGGGGTTATTTTTCGTGTGTTAGTCTCCAAGGCCCGAAAAAGCATAAAAGGATGCAATGAAGAACTCTTCTAGCCGGTGTGACTAGAGTATTCATTTTTCATAATTAGTCTACCAGGTCTAGAAAAGGGTTAAACTTATATCAGATAGATGCCCTTTCAGGTACTTTAACGAGCATGAAAGGAATCAAGATTGCTCAACGATCTTTTCATTCTTTTAGGAGTCAGAAAAGAGCTTAGGAGAAACTCCCTCAGTGCCTTTTTCGTAAAGGACTTGTTCGGCACGGAAAAGGGATAAAACTATACCGAACAAAAGGAATGGCTAGGCAAGGAGAGAGTGTTCAATCAAGGGACATTGATGAGAACCAAGAAAGAGGGTTGGGGGGGAACACTGGTGGGCCTCCTTGCGGGATGATGAATGGTGGCAAAATAACGAAATAATTGCAGTAGGAATGGAGTGAATGGCTCATGTATAAATGTGTAATAATTCAATGGCAGCCGATGTGGTGCACAAATCGAGGCAGCAAGGTGTCGGGACACAATGTTGGAATTGTTTCTGGTGAGAGAAATAAATGATCTCAAGCATCATCATGAGCTCGGAAAACTGAATCCGGTGATATAAAAAGCGTCAAAAATAGATAACGGCCAAGGTGGCACGCAAACCGAGATGACTAGGGGCTAATGAAAAATGCTCGAAAAATCTGGGGGTGAGAGAAAGAAATGATCTCAAGCATCATCATGGGCTCGAAAAAATGAATCCAATGGTATAAGGAATGCTAAAAACTGACAATGGTCGATGTGGCGTGCAAATCGAGATGGCGACGTGCATGGAAAAAATTCCAAAAGAGGGGTTCGAAGAAAAATAGAAACTGAGGCGACAATTCTGAAGGTCTCGTCGTTCTGATTCCAGTGGTGGAAATGGTTTGGAAAATGGACTCCGTATGGAGCCATAATGGACAAATCAATAAAATGTCAACTGTCTATAAATAGTAAGTGGACCCATAATGCCAAGTGTCATCACCGTACCATGGGTCATCTGACCAGATGATGAACAAGTGATTGTCTGGTAACTCATTGGAGATTGGTGGGGACGGCAAAAGGGATGGGAGGTCAGTTATGAGTTGGGCAAGCATGAGGGCTTTAGTGCTCTTAAGGGTTGTGAAAGTTAGGTCATATTCTTGGAGGATAATTACCCATTTAGTGATGCAACCTTGCAGCAGTCACCAGTTCAAAAGGTAGACCATGGGGTTGGAGTTGGCGACAACTGTAGTATGACGGAGTAAAATGTAATGGCGCAATTTTTGTACGAAAAATATGACGATAAGGGCCTGTCTTTCCTCATATGGGTAACGTAGAGGTGGTCCAGACAAGGTTTGGCTGACGTAATAAATGACATGCTCCTGGCAAGCAGCATCTTCTTGAACAAGGACCCTTGACACGGTGTGGTCGGATGCCGAGACGTAAAGGATGAAGTCCTGAGAGAAATCCGGAGGGGAGATCAAAGGGGCTTGCATGAGAGCTTTTATAAGGGCTTCAAATGCAGCTTGCACCTGGTCGTCCCAAAAAAAGGGCATGTGAGTACGAAGCAGACGTAAGAAACCATGAACTTTGGTGGCATAATCAGGAACAAAGCGGCGGAGGAAATTAGATTTCCCTTGTAAACTCTGTAGCTGTCGGAGCGTGTGTGGTGCAGGGAGGTCTAATATGGCTTGAAATTTGAGGGGGTCTACAGTGATTCCTTTGTGGGAAACAATGAAACCTAACAACCGGCCTGCAGGAACAGAAAAGACACACTTGAGTGGGTTCAAGCGGATCTGATATTTGTGACAACATAGAAAAACTTGCCAGAGGTTGTTAAGGTGGTCGGATCATTTCTTGGAACGTGCTGTGAGATTGTCAAGATAGACTAATAGGATATGGACCAAGTCGTAAAAACAATAGGTCATGGCTCGCTGGAAGGTGGTGCTAGCATTTTTAAGTCCGAAAGGCATGACTCGATAGGCAAAGGTGCCCCATGGGGTGGTGAAGGCAGTCTTTTACTGATCTTCTTTGCGGATTTGAATCTGGTTGTACCCAGAGACACCGTCCATGAAGGATAGGACTTCATGCCCTGCACACGCATCGATGAGTTGGTCAATAAATGGCGTGGGGAAGTGTTAGAGGGAAATACTACCCTATAGTGAGGAAATAGACACTATCAACTTAAGGGGGTGACAGGTAAACATACTATGCATTACAGAAGTGTTTATAAAGGGAAATAGATCAGAGATCTTGAGGACATACCTTATGAACGAAGTTTGATCCTTGCTTTTGTTCAACCTTGCGCTCGATCCTCCACTCAATCTCTTGTCTGATAAACCTGCAATACAAAGGCCTTTCTCAGCGTATATTGGCCAATATAATAATAATGGAATTGAAAACTAATTCAAACATCAAGCATTAACCAACATGATCCAAACAAATACATAGTCCATTCAACATTTGATTTGGGACGATAAAGATGTTTCAACCTTTTATTGTCAAAAACAGATGAATGATACAAAGTATAC
This sequence comes from Larix kaempferi, assembly GCA_027924585.1. Classification (NCBI taxonomy): domain Eukaryota; kingdom Viridiplantae; phylum Streptophyta; class Pinopsida; order Pinales; family Pinaceae; genus Larix; species Larix kaempferi. The sequence continues at coordinate 7,945,566 of BSBM01000422.1, read as the reverse complement.
CTAACTTTGCAGCATGCTCATGGAACCTGATCCTAGGCTCCTACTCCTCTCTAGCTTCAGAGTTTCTCCAACATAACCACCTTCAATACAAGCTTCTTATAAGAAGAGTCTCTTTATGGCTCTCTTGTTTATATGTCTCTATGTCTCTATGTCTCTATGTCTAACCCCTCTCTTCAATCCTCCTTGTATTTATATGACAAGGTAGGTAGTTCAGGTCAAGAGGTGGTTGCAGGGGAAGTTGGGGAAGTTGGGAAACCAACTGCAACTAATCCCCATTCGTCAAATTAATAATTTTTTGATCATATTTGATGATGTGCGCGACTATTTCACAGTGGAGTAGCACATAGTGTCTGACTACAGTATTAAATAACTAGCATTTGCCACTTTTTGGATGTTGTGCACTAGTTTACTGAAATAGAGTATCGCATACTAGGAGGTTTGCGCTACTATATAGCTTACAGAGTAGCGCCCATGCACTGGTTTGCTTAAGGAGAGTAGCGCCCATGCCAAAATATGATATTTTTTAGGGTTTTGTCAGCTTGCAGGAAGGTGAATCAGGTCAAAGTCTCATCTGAGGTCATCATGCTCTTTAATCTAAGTTGTCCTTTTGTGTGATCAACAAATCAAGGTGATCACAGATGGAGAAGTGTATATTTGACCTATAACAGATGCCCCCTAATGTGTGAGGTCAGAGGGAAATGATGGCCAAAATACATTATAATCCAAAGCCAGAGGAGGAGCAAGAAACCGCAGGACCAAGTCACAAAAACACCTGAAACAAAGATCAAGGTCAGCAAGCAATTACATTCTTGACATCATATAGATGTGCAGTGTGATACAATCATGATCTCCAATACATAACAAGGAGATCTATATATAGCATGGCCACTTGAAATACAAGCGTGGATCCATGTCAAACTAAGAGATCATAGCCATAACAACAAACTGGATCTATGTCTCATGGAGAGCTGAATATAAGTGAGGCTCAGTCTTGAGCAACTTGGGTGATAACATAATGAGGTAATGTCATCAATATCCCAAGGTATTCATCCAAAAACAACCCAAGGTACAAACCCTAACCATGTGAATAGATGAGCTGATAGTCAAACATGGGGGGTATCATTTGATTACCGGTCGTTGATGTATACCGTTAACAAATGCGAGGACTTCCACCGATAATGATGATGGGGTCCAAGGTACCTAGTACGATCCAACAAGTGTGAATCAGTGGACTTGGAGTTGAACACTTGAAGGTCCTATAGAATAAGAGACATTGATGTATTCTCATAATTCAACAGCGAGGAAAATTGCCACTGGTGACTGCAATCTCCAAGGTACTAACCGAAACTCTAAACTTCATTCCCAGAGCAAAATAGGTTGATGTCGATGGGAAGAAGTTCATTGGAAGGGAGGCCTTAAGGCATCCTCCATCATCCAACACAAGGGACACTCAACTGGTATGAGTTGATATGGAGTAATATATGTAACAAGACTGACACTAGGATGGCCGACACATGAGGTCAAGGTAAACTGCAGAATGGCCGACATAGGGTATATCCTTGAATAGTGAGCACGACACAAAGTGACTTAGGTAGTTTTCAACATAATGGGGAAAATAATATAATCCTGTAATGTAGGAGACATTAGCAAACCCTCCATATGATTGGAAGAATAACCAACCGGGGGAGCAAACAACTCAGAGATCAGGTTCACCCTAAGGTCAAAAACTAAACCCAACCGACATGATAGACTCAAGTAGGTGCTGTGTTCAAGGATAGAATTGACTGAACTGCCTTTGACACTGAAGATATGATACATCTTTATCATCCCTTATTCTTTTTAGATAAAAGAATACCTTTCTTGTTGTTTTAATGAGTCCAAGAAAGAATGAAAACTCAATAGATCCAACCATGTAAAAAGTTTAACGAGCCCATGGGAGGAAGACTCAGGAACTTCTTCATTGTTTACAGAGTTCGAAGAAGAGATAGAAGATTACTCTATATTACTGATCTCTGGATTTTAATATCGATCCGAGATCTATTCCTACTCACCGGTGTTTTCAATTTTAAGGAGTCTGAAAAACTTAAACAACAACTCCATACACCTACTCATGGATTTTAATATTGAGCCCAAGTAGGTTAATGCTCGCCGGTGTTTTCCTATTTATAGAGTCTGGAAAACTTAAACAATCCTCTTTACACCTATCCGTGGATTTTATATCAAGCCCGAATTGGTCTGTGCTCGGCGGTGTTTTCTTGTTTATAGAGTTGAAAACTTAAACAGTCCTCTATTTACCCTCTCGTGGATTTCACATCGAGCCCGAATAGGTGAATGCTCGCTTGGTGTTTTCATGTTTAGAGAAACTGAAAACCCTAAAGAAAGGATTCTAAAGGTCATGTTTCGTAAATTTAGTCTCCTCCCCCAAAAAAGTAGAAAACAATGGAAGAAGAACTCTTCTGGCGCATACAAAGGTATACCTAGAGTATACCTTTTCCGTAAATTATCCACCAAGGCCTAGAAAAGGGGTAATTCTATACTTGAGTGGATGTCGTTTCAAATCCTTTAACGAGTCTCAAATGACAACTATACTTGGCAATATTGTCATATTTAAAGAGTCTAACAAGAGCTTAGAGAGAACTCTATAGGAATTTTTTTGTAAAAGTTTAACGAGTCTGAAAAAGTAAACTCGTGACCTCCTTACTGTTTTTAAGGAGCTCAGAGGAGAGATCAAAAAATGCTCATAGCCTCCTTACTATTTTTAACGAGTTCGAAGAAAAGGTGGAAGAATTCTCATAGCCTCCTTACTGTTTTTAACGAGCTTAAGGAAAGGTGGAAGAATGCTCGAGGACTCCTCAAATAGGGTCAATGCATGAGATCTCATGATGAGGTCGGGCAAAGATGTCACGGAAATCATTAAAAATATTGGTGTATGGAATGATTTCATCAAGATAACAGTCCGCTCCAATAAAGATATGTTCTATGACCCCAGGTTCAGTGGGAATGTTGATGGGGATGGTTCTCACTGTACTCATCCTATTCCCTTTGGCAAAAATATCTTGTGAAGTGGAAAGGATAGAGGACCAATCAACATTCTCACCGGGTCTCAAAGGGAACTCACCTCTCTCTGTTAGGTTTAGAACAGGAAGTAGATAGGTCCTGGGGTGTAAATGTTCCCAAGGTTGTCTTAGGCCTATCATGGCTTCAAAAAATGTTTCATCAGAAGGAAAAACTGTTTCCAAACCATCAGGAGAGAGGGTAGAGTCCATTGACCATGCAAAATTAGGGTCCATATCCGACTTGGTAGAGACCAAAGGAGTCGGGATATGTTCTGTTGCAGGTTGTTGTGAATCCTAATGGGTTATCTCTGCAACGGCTACAGGCACAGCTGGTTCTAGTTCAATAGGAAGGATCCACAGGTCATTCTTTGAACCGACCGTGAAAGTTTCAGTAGATGAACCTTCATCAGAACGCATAAAAAGAACAAGAGAGGGTAGGTCAGAAGTGCCTATTAATGACCCGTAAAGCCCTGCTCCTAAACTCTCGTTTACTGGGGTAGTTTGATCAACTAAAGGAATAGTGGTATCCGATGAAGTCTGGTTGTTTTGCTGAGAGAACGAGAGTTGATTGACCGTGACGATCTTGCCTTCGTGAGGGAACATAACAACTCAGAAAACTGTCAATGCAATGGCTCGCATGGCATATGTCCAGCTCTTGCCTAATAACATGTTGTAATCAAGCGGAGCGTCCAGAACTTCGATCTCTACAGCAACTGTCTTACTGGCAAGTGTAATTTCAAACGAGGGTAGAACTACATGTGGACAGAAAGTCCTGCCATCGAAGCCAGTAAGCAGCATGTTAGAGGGGGCTAGCTCGGGAGAGCCTAAAGCTTTCTAGCAAGAAATGGACATCACGCACGTCGACATGCCCTCATCTACGACAACCTGTCTAATGGTCATAGGACCATGGACCACTTCTATCTGTAGGGAAACATGGTACGGAAACTGATATTTGATATCAGTTACATCAAAGCGCGCAGTCATGTTAGATGATTCCATACTTCCAATCGCTGCCAGAAGTGCATTTCGTTGTAACGGACAACTTTTCAGAACTTCTAAGGTGGACATACCATAAGGGGTCTGGGCTAGATCTTCAACCACATTGTAGTTAGAAGCAGCCTGAGAGTTGGGATTGTGCGAGGCCCGTTACAAGACACCTTTCGGAATCTTGGGCAGCGGATCCACTGAAATGTGGATAGGAATGGAAGATTCAGGAATCTCTTTATATTTGTTTTGCACATCCGGGGTATAATTTCTTGCTCGCATTTGCAAAAGTGCATCTGCGCTAACCATATTAATAAAATTTTGATCAACTGAAGCGTGTGTAGTGCCCCCAACTTTGGAAGAGCCAGAAGCTGATCCCTGCCCCTTAGGAAATGGATCCTTAAGTACGGCAGGTTTCTTTTCTTGAAGCAGCTTCTGGGATTCTTCGAGTAGAGGGCATTGGTGAGTGAGGTGATCCTACTTGCAAAGCTTACAAGGGAACTTAACCTTCTTCTTCTCTTTGTTACCCTCCTCGGCATTCTCTTTATTCTTGGGATTTTGCTGGTTCCCCTCTCCTTTCTTGCCCTTCTTTTTGTTGTTGGGCTACCGAGGGCCCTTTTGATTGTCCTGAACCTGGTTCATAGATTCAGAAGTAGAAGGAGAGGTTGTGACGGAGGTTACTTCTGCAGTCAATTGTTTGACAGATAAGGCATGAACCTGCTTGGTCAATGCTTCTAAAGCTGCAGAATCTACTGAACCCACTATGCCATCAGCATGTGGTCCAGGTTTAGGTCTGCCAAGGTCAGTGTTTGATCGCGGTGCATCTGGTATAATCTCATAAAGTAGCCCAGACTGTGCATAAACAAGGTCTAGCTGCTGGGTTCGTAAAATGGCTTCTTCCTCTATAGACACTCAAGAAGTAGCTACTTCCTTAGAAATGTAAGGAAGGAGTGATTTTAGATACCACTCAAGAAGAAATTCTGGAGGTATATTGGCTTTAATGAGCCTCTTCCATCTTCACCACTCCTGAATGTGGTCAGATAAGTGAGTGGCCTTATTCTTTCTAAATGTAGACAAAAGATCTGTCCCGGCATCATACCGCACAGGAAGTTGGAAGTGGTTCAGAAAAACAGTCGCGAGATCCCGAAAGTTAAAAAACGTAGCTGTAGGTAACTCAATGTACCATTTAGCTGCAGTGCCGTTTAAGGTTCTTTGAAAAATTCTCAACCTAACGGAATCTTAGTTCAACGAGTTCGAAGAACACCATAAATGGAAAGTGGTGACATGATCACCAAGTTCTTCACCGGTTTTGTCTTCGAATTTTGGAATGTCCGAAGGTAACATAGTAGGAACTGGTGGCCAAGCCGTGTTATGGCATACCGGATCATTTGTTAACTTGGAAAGGTCCGGGAAATTCAGAGTTTCCAGAAATGGTAAATGAGTCTACAAGATGGCATTTGATAAGCTGGGGTCATGGAGGGGGAACCACCCATAGTTTGACCCGTAAACTGCTGGTAGGGGTTGCCCCTAGCCACTTGTTGGTAGGGGTTGCCCCCAGACATCTGCTGGTAGGGATTTCCCCCAGCCATCTATTGGTAGGGGTTTCCCCCAGCCACTTGCTGTTGTGTGATGTGTTGTTAAAATTTCCCCATCCAAATGAAAGTGGGTTGGTACTCTGAACGTTTGTCCACTGCGTTTGGGTGTTAGCCCCGCCATATTGTTGATTAAGGATGTTACCCCCTCCTCCAGAAAACAAATAAAAAGGGGTGTTTCCTGCAGGTACATTACCTTGATTGGTATTGTAACCTACAAAGGTATGAAACCTAGGGGTAATTGTGGTGGACGGTGTGGTCATGGTACTCATGACGGGCGTAGTTGCAGAGGCATTTGGCCCTACATTTGGTGTGGAAATCCAAGTTCTAGGTATAGGATATGGTTGTTGAGTTGCAGGAGGTGGAACAAGATTCACTATACTACTGGGTCCAAAAGTAGGTGTAGAGACAGATGCCATAGTTGTTGAACTCGACATGCCTAAGGTACCGACATTAAAGCTGAAGGACGGAGTCGAAACAAAAGTTGGTTGTGCTGAACTCGGAGTAGAAATGGGAGGAGGATTTACATTATTTGTGTTCATACCTATTGTGGGAGTCTGTGGAACTCCCTGTTCGCCTCCTGTATTAGTCATAAAATGCCTAGGTATGAACAAATATGCACTATAATCAGGTTGCTGGAAACCAACGGGTAACAGAAGCGGATTGTTAAGATTATTCAGAGGAGGATTAAATGGGGTACCAAACTCACCAGAAGTGAGATCCTCAATCTCGACTGTACTAAAAGTTTGCTGATCTGGAGTCCTAGGTTGTGGTTCCTCAGGAACCTCTATTTCAGGTCTTTTTGTTGCAGGTTGTGGTTCTTCAGGAACCTATATTTCATCAGTAGTTTCCAAAGGAACACTGGAGTCTACCCTCTGTCATCCGGGTGGCGGGTAGTGGTTCCACTCTAAGTGGGAGAAGGTTTTGCAACCTTCTAGACCTATGAAGCTGTTGGTCTTCCACGATTATATATAAAAATAAAAACTAAGCAAAAACCTAGTGGCCACTAAGACTAGGGGGCAAACAGCACATCACCAAAAAAAATCCTAAGTATTCAAACCAGTCAAACAAGATGCCTTCCGGAGAAGAGTCTGGGATGATGAGGGCCCATAACAGATCAACGAAGGATGAAGAACAGTTACTCGAGGTCCACAATACAATGACTAAGGGTGCAAGCACTAGAATCACCCAACCACCCTCCCAAAGACTTGCAAGGGATTTCCTCCCATGTCTATCCTAGGTACAACAGATATACCCTCCGTTATCACCTGTGTATTATCCTATGGTCAGATACTAAGGCTACCATACATACGAAATATCCTGGAGGGACAGTCGTCAGCCTGATCAAAACGTGTCGGCAGGGTAGCAAAGCCCGAAGTCCAGATGGACCCCCGTACACGAATCGACCCTAGTTTATGGTCGAAAGGAATGTGAGGGAGGTATCCTCAATGATTCCGATCTTCCATGGCCTCGTGCTTAGCTCTGGTTTAAGTAGAGTTTCCCAGGAATATTTGATATATATGGGTTTACCTATATGACAGTCGCACTACGATTTTTGAGTAATGAAATAAGCTTCGAGCAGTTTAAGGTGTTTTAAGCTCGAAACTCTAGCCTAGACTTGTTGGTGTCATGTATCCCTAGAAAGAAAATCGTTTCTAATTGATTTTACTAAGATTCTTTTTAAGGTTACTTTTTACTCAATGGGGCAGTGCATTGTGTGATGTGGTTGCAACAAAAACTAAAGTGCATAAACTAAAACAACTTTCAACAGCAAAAAGACTTTTTATTTTTCGTTTTATAGTCTTTCCAAAATGAAGAGTAAGCAAACCTAAACAAAGATTTCTTTTTGTTTTCTTTTCAAATTATGAACAAAATAAACTATGTTATTTTGTAAAAATGATAAGCCTCACTACTCTAAGATACCAAACATATTTTTATTTTTCTGTTATATACGAACGAAAAAGAACTTGAAAGCGGAAGAAAGTAAGACCTACAAAAGATGTGCAAGTATGGCAAAAAGACTCTAAAGTTCACAACAATCGAATCAATGACCCGACAAAGACTTGTCCTACGAGTTTTTTCAAAGGAAAAATCTCTTGAGCTTGGAAACAAAGTGTGAAGAAAACAAGGAGGAAAGATGCTTAAAACTAGAAATCAAACTTGAAAGAATGCTCCAAAGCACCAAACCCTAACAAGAACACTAAGCCAAGTAGTAGGTAGGCAAGCAAACTCAAAGATGACCTTACTAACACAATGACTCAAAGGCGAAGCAAACTAAAGTACTCCAAACCCACTTGATACTGGAAATGACAGCGAGGTCAAGAAATGTTGGGACTTAGAAAGTTTTCTAGGACACCCCAAAGACTCCAAAAAAATGGGTCAAACCCTAAAAAAAAGGATGAGACACCCAAAGAGCATACAAGTGTTGCAACAAACAGCAAATACTAAGCACAAAGGTTTGTAGGTCAGCAACACACTACTAGGGTATGGATAAGCAACTATGTTCACTAAGGAACAAAGCAAAGCCTCCAAAAAGAGTCACAAATGAACCAAACAATTCAAAAGCAAACAAGTGACCAAAAGATGACCTAAAAGACTCAAAAGAGGCTAATGAGGCTCAACAAAGGATTACAGACCTCAAAGACCAGTCAAGAAGATCAAAAACAAAGTTAGAAACCCACCCAAACAGGTAACAAACTCAACCTTACTTCAAACAGAGAGCTACAGGAATGTGCCCTACTGTGCAGTAGGCAAACTAGTGCATTTGGGGATGTGTGCGCTACTATGCAGAGGAAAACTAGTGCATATGCGCTATTGTATGTACAGTAGGGTAGCGCACAAGTCTTAAAAAGTCAAAAACTAACCTTGCAGAGTTGTAAAAAGACTGAGTCAAACAAAGGGAAGCAGGTAGGGGCAACCTACAAGGATTCTCAGAGAATTAAAAGGGTTAAGAAGTACTGGAAAGACAACAAAAATGGTTTCCTAGAGCAGAAAAAACAACCTCCCCAACGGAGTCGCCAGTCTGTTAGCGGGAAATACTACCCTGTAGTGAGGAAATAGACACTATCAACTTAAGGGGGTGACAGATAAACATACTAATTGCATTACAGAAGTGTTTATAAAGGGAAATAGATCAGAGATCTTGAGGACATACCTTATGAATGAAGTTTGATCCTTGCTTTTGTCCAACCTTGCGCTCGATCCTCCACTTGAGCTCCCCTCTGATAAACCTGCAATACAAAGTCCTTTCTTAGCATATCTTGGCCAATATAATAATGATGGAATTGAAAAGTAATTCAAACATCAAGCATTAACCAACATGATCCAAACAAATACATAGTCCATTAAGCATTGATTTGGGACGAGAAAGATGTTTCAACCTTTTATTGTCAAAAACAGCTGAATGATACAAAGTATACTTGACTTTGCAGCATGCTCATGCAACCTGATCCTAGGCTCCTGCTCCTCTCTGACTTCATATTTTCTCCAGCATAACCACCCTCAATACAAGCTTCTCATAAGAAGAGTCTCTTTATGGCTCTCTTGTTTATATGTCTCTATGTCTAGCCCCTCTCTTCAATCCTCCTTGTATTTATATGACAAGGTAGGCAGTTCAGGTCGAGAGGTGGTTGCAGGGGAAGTTGGGAAACCAACTGCAACTAATCCCCGTTCGTAAAATTAATATTTTTTTGATCATATTTTAAGATGTGCGCGACTATTTCACAGTGGAGTAGCGCACAGTGCGTGACTACAGTATTAAATAACTAGCGTTTGCCACTTTTTGGATGTTGTGCGCTAGTTTACTGAAGTAGAGTAGCGCATACCAGGAGGTCTGCACTACTATATAGCTTACAGAGTAGCACCCATGCGCTGGTTTTCTTAAGGAGAGTAGCTTGCAGGAAGGTGAATCAGGTCAAAGTCTCATTTGAGGTCATAATGCTCTTCAATCCAAGTTGTCCTTTTGTGTGATCAACGGCTCAAGGTGATCACGGATAGAGAAGTGCAGATTTGACCTATAACAGGAATTTGTCCTTGGGACATGTAATGTCCCTTGTTAGGAATTTTATTAAAATGACAATTTTTCACTCTTTTCCCTAGTTTGACCTTTGACTAGTTTGGATCTCTAGGTCCCAAATTTGCCCCAAATGATCCCAAATATTCTGAGAAGGTGTATGAATGATATTATAACATAAATATGTGTTTCAGGGATGCCTTTGGACCTTTAAAATACTTCTTCAAATCCTCTTTCAATTATGATCAATGTAGGTAACTTTACTAGTGATTTCCCTTTTACTAGTTTGGTCTCTAGGTCTCAAATTGACTCCAAATGCCTTCAAATATTCAAGGAAGGTGTATGAATGATATTAAAACTTGAATATGATGTTTATGGATTACATATGGCCACCAAAAGACCTCTGCAAACTCTCTTATGATTCTGGACCAATTATGCAATTTTACTAGTAATTTGGGGTTCAAATCCCCATGGGGTAAGTACTGAAAATGGCTTCCCAAATGCCTCCAAACCAACTCAAATTTATGAAAATAGGTATGTAAGGTGTTAATTATGTTATTAAATTCTCATATTCACCATTAATAGATTATTACAATTGTTCTCACCCTCTCCCATTCAACCTCAAAAATCCCCAATTCGACCCTTGGGGAAATGACACTATTTCACCTCCCAATACAACTAAACTGAGTAAAAATTCTTCAAATGCTCAAGTACAGTACATGAAACTTGTATAAGACATCCATGGCAGTATATTAATCACAAATATATCATAGAATCATCCATTCATTCGAAATAATCAGCATTACATTGATTCACAACAAGGTGGTGGGGAAATGACACTGTTCTTTCATTAAAATTGAGATTTATACATTTCTACTTGGAATTTCGACCTGAAAAATTCTGGAGATGAATAACAGAGTATTTAATTCATATTAAAAAATAAATGGAGCATTAGAAGCTCCCCAAACAGTACAATAGCTCACCAAAAACGCCCTCCCTCAAGGATCAAGAATATGCCATCAAAACTGGAAATGGTTGAAGGAGTGAGCTGCAATAGAAGAAACCATGAGCTGCTCTGTATCTTACACCTGAAAATAAAGACTCCACTAAATATCCAAATTAATGTTCTGAATGGCCTTTCCAATTACCAACTTGGATGGGAATCTTTCACCCTCGAAATTGGCCAAGGCAAGAAACTAGTCATCCACTAGCTCTCCCTCTTCACAAATGCAATTGCAAATTCTACAAATGATCAAAAAGATGGTTTCATTATTTTTTATTGACATTTATAAACTTCTAATGTCCTCCATGGGTCGAATTCCTTCCAAGAGACTCATGCCAACTCATGTTGGGAAGAGATTCCAAAGAACGCCACTTGTACAACAATTCCTAGTCTCCCACTTCCACCAAATCACATGTGGAAGCATCTTAGCTGCCCTGACACCCTTGAGCACCCTCTTGGAGTCTATTTTTAGCCCTGACATGTCATATATGTCATATGTCAGCCTTCAGGTCTGATTTGTGTCATAGGTGTCATAGCATCTTCATCATTGTTGTCATAGAGCTAGGGAATCTAGCCCAAGTGTCTCACTAGCTCCAAATTGTCTCTTCCTCTTCCATGGGAGTTACTCTTCCTCTATATTTCGACCTTGGATGAGTCATGCAATGAATAATACCTTTTGGACTCCCCCAAGTATGTTACCATTCACCTTGAATTTGAATTGGTGAGAGAATGATGCCAAGTGTAGTGGGAAAATCTAGCCATATGTGGGTCCCACTTCCTCCATGTGTCTTCATGATGAAATGCCACTTTGATTTTCACTTTTATATATTTATTTAGCTCCTTTATTAAATATTTATGCCATTCTAATGTTCAAACATCATTTATTATCCCCATTATTCCAAATCCCAAAGCTTCCACCCCAAACCTAGGAAACTAGTAATTTTCCTCCTTGACAATTATTTGATCTTTAGCATCAATTTGACAAACTCTAATGAATAGGGCCAATGTGAGGGCCAATGTGATTAGGCCATTGTGACCCAATACCAAATTTGGGACATGACAAATCCTCCCTTCCCAATATTGCTTGTCCTCAAGCAATTTTAAACGTGGGTGTTGAAGAACCTGCTTTCTGTATAATTCTTTGAAGTTGCCATTGAATTTCCCAACCTTGAGTCTTTGAGTTTCCATGAATATTTTAGAGAGGAACCACCATGCTTGCTGCTGCACTACTCTGATTAAAATCACTTTATTAAGTGGGGAATCCATCTCCCATACTGCTTGCTTCCCCAAAAAATATGAAACCAATGAGATAAAAATTATTCCAGGGTCCCATTGCTTGTATTGCACCCCAATAATTAAGAGTGCTCTCCAACCCACACCATTAGTTAAGAGGATTCCTGGATCCCATTTTCTTGTATGCATCCTTCCAAACATCATGAGTACCAAATATATATCATCAAAGTACATAACAACATAATGAAAATGTACATCAAGGATATGCTTCATCAAAGAGTCATGAAAGTGCTTATACCTCCAAGCAAGTAGACACCATTTTCCAAGTGCATACAAACTTCAAGTGACCAATCAAATATGCTCCAATGACATAGGTGAGGATCCCATGTCCTATAATGCTGCTCCAAAAGGATGTGATATGCATCAAAATATTCCACCATGTATTCTTTCATCCAACAATTGAATGAAGAATCTCCACTAAAATCTGAACCAAATAATGAGCAGAAAAAACAAGGAGACTTCAAATGACTCAGAGAAGTCTCACCCATACATCCATGAATGTGAGAATCATAAAAATATAACAAAGTATGTGGCTGCCAACAAAAATGTTTTCCAATCATAAATCTATTCGCCCAAGTGTTGGATGAAGTTCCTCCAACATCAAATGAATCAAGTGTCGAGCAAGAAAAACCATGAGTCTTCAAGTGACTCAAATGCATATCATAGGTGCATCCATGTAGATTTGCATCATCATAAAGTGACAAATAATGTTGCTTCAAATATGAAGAAGAATGTGCTCCAACCATGTCATCATAAAAGGTAAATCTAGGAGTTCCATACTCCTCATGTGGCACCATCAAAAAGAACCCTTTCACCCATACTTCATTGAGACTAATACTGCAAAACATGGAATTATAGGATGTAGGAGAATGAACTAACTCACCCAAATGATCAAAAAGTGCAGAATTTTCATCATGGAAAGGATCCATGTGGGTAATATCATGCAGCTCCTTCAAAAGTGGGAAACCTTTGTCATAGATTGGTTCCAATGTAGAGGAATCATGCTCTTCTTTAAAAATTGCATAACCTTCATCAAGAGACAATTCAAGTTCCTCTTCCACCACATCAAGTGTTTGGATCTCTTCAAGTTCATCTTCAAACACATTAAGCACATTCAAATTCCCACATTTCTCATGATCCACCATGTCATGAGAATCCTCCAAATAATCTACCATTTGACAATCTGAAACATAGGAGGAAAAACAAGTATCTTGCAACTTTTCAAGAAGTTGCTCATTTTGAATTGTGAGCTTATGAATATCCTCATTATTCTTCAAGTATGCATCATGTAACAATTCATTAAGCTCAAACAAATGGTTTCTATCAAAAAGCAAAGACATGAAATTACCTTTGATGTTGCACATTGCTCTTTGAATCTTCTCCATGTCTTCAATGAAGGATGTTTCCTCCAATGAAGTAGCTCTCCAACAAGAATTTGACACCAATGCTTGAGTGTCATGGAGAATGCTGAGGGAATCTTGGATCTTATTTTCATTCATCTTTAAGGACCATTCAAGAAAATGAGGCTCTTGCAAATGAACCTCCTCATCTTCTTCATTTTTTCTTGGACCAACTTCATGAAGCTCAAGTGGTGATGGGGAAGTTGATCTTGGTTCTTCTTCAACTGCTACAAGGTCTTCATTATCTTGCTTAATGGAACTTGGGCTTGCAGCAACACTTTCAAAAGTGATCTCTATGTCACCAACATAGAGGTGTGAGCACCCATCAGTAGGTACTCCTTCATAGTTTAAGCATCCATCAGTAGATGCTCTTTGGTTCATGTCTAAGCTAGAAGGTGTCTCGGAATGATCTTCCATATTTTCAATAGAATCTTCTTCATGCTCTTGTGATGTCTCTTCATTTTTCTCCTTCAAGCAAGCTGATGCATTTTTCCCCTTGTTTTCCTTAGGATCAATATCTTTGGAATCTCTTTTTGAAGAATTCCCAAAAGCTCTGCTCAAGTGGACATAATTTCATGCACACATGTATGATACTCACTCCAAGGTTCTTCACAAGAAGGGCATAAACCTTTCGTACCTAACTCCACATCTTCATTTTTGGGCCTATTTTCAAAAACATGTTCAGCAAAGTACTCAAAAGACATGGCATTTTGTGTATTTTTGCTAAAAGTAAGATATTCTTGATATTTTTGATATTGTTGGGGCAAGGTTTTATATTTTTCTCTCCATCTTTGGAACTCACTCATAGAATTATCCTTGGTTGGTGTGACACACTCATATTCATCAGATTTAAAGTCATACGAATAATCTTCATTTCTCTTGAAATTGTAAGAAGTGTTGCATGATGGCATCTCTTCCTTGTACCATTCACATTCTGCTTCATATTGCTCATAAGCATCTGCATATTCCTCATAAGAATTGTACTCATAGGATTCATCATAATAGTAAGACATGGCTTCCTATTATTATTGAATGTATGTACCTAATCCACAGGTGCAAGGACCATGCTCTGATACCACTGTAATGTCCCTTGTTAGGAATTTTATTAAAATGACAATTTTTCACTCTTTTCCCTAGTTTGACCTTTGACTAGTTTGGATCTCTAGGTCCCAAATTTGCCCCAAATGATCCCAAATATTCTAAGAATGTGTATGAATGATATCAGAACATAAATATGTGTTTCAGGGATGCCTTTGGACCTTTAAAATACTTTTTCAAATCCTCTTTCAATTCTGATCAATGTAGGTAACTTTACTAGTGATTTCCATTTGACTAGTATTGGTCTCTAGGTCTCAAATTGACTCCAAATGCCTTCAAATATTCAAGGAAGGTGGATGAATGATATTATAACTTGAATATGATGTTTATGGATGACATATGGCCACCAAAAGACCTATTCAAACTCTCTTAAGATTCTGGACCAATTATGCAAGTTTACTAGTAATTTGGGGTTCAAATCCCCATGGGGTAAGTACTGAAAATTGCTTCCCAAATGCCTCCAAACCCACTCAAATTTATGAAAAAAGGTATGTAAGGTGTTAATTATGTTATTAAATTCTCATATTCACCATTAATATATTATTACAACTGTTGTCACCCTCTCCCATTCAACTGCAAAAATCCCCAATTCGACCCTTGGGGAAATGGCACTATTTCACCTCCCAATACAACTAAACTGAGTAACAATGCTTCAAATGCTCAAGTACAGTACATGAAACTTGTAAAATACATCCATGGTAGTATATTGATAATAAATATATCATATAATCATCCATTCATTCTAAATCATCAGCATTACATTGATTCACAACAAGGTAGTGGGGAAATGACACTGTTCTTTCATTAAAATTGAGATTTATACATTTCTACTTGGAATTTTGACCTGAAACCTTCTGGAGATGAAGAACAGAGTATTTAATTCATATTACAAAATAAATGGAGCATTAGAAGCTCCCCCAAAGAGTACAATACCTCACCAAAAACGCCCTCCCTCAAGGATCAAGAATATGCCATCAAAACTGGAAATGGTTGAAGGAGTGAGCTACAATAGAAGAAACCATGAGCTGCCCTGTATCTTACACCTGAAAATAAAGACTCCATTAAAGCTCCAAATGAAAGGTCTGAATGGCCTTTCCAATTACCAACTTGGATAAGAATCTTTCACCCTCGAAATTGGCCAAGGCAATAAACTAGTCATCCACTAGCTCTCCCTCTTCACAAATGCAATTGCAAATTCTACAAATGATCAAAAAGCTGGTTTCATTCTTTTTTATTGAAATTTATAAACTTCTAATGTCCTCCATGGGTCAAATTCCTTCTAAGAGACTCATGCCAACTCATGTTGGGAAGAGATTCCAAAGAACGCCACTTGTACAACAATTCCTAGTCTCCCACTTCCACCAAATCACATGTGGAAGCATCTTAGCTGCCCTAACACCCTTGAGCGCCCTCTTGGAGTCTATTTTTAGCCATGACATGTCATATATGTCATATGTCAGCCTTCAGGTCTGATTTGTGTCATAGGTGTCATAGCATCTTCATCATTGTTGTCACAGAGATAGGGAATCTAGCCCAAGTGTCTCACTAGCTCCAAATTGCCTCTTCCTCTTCAATGGGGGTTACTCTTCCTCTATATTTCGACCTTGGATGAGTCATGCAATGAATAATACCTTTTGAACTCCCCCAAATATGTTACCATTCACCTTGAATTCGAATTGGTGAAAGAATGATGCCAAGTGTAGTGGGGAAATCTAGCCATATGTGGGTCCCACTTCCTCCATGTGTCTTCATGATGAAATGCCACTTTGATTTTCACTTTTATATATTTATTTAGCTCCTTTATTAAATATTTATGCCATTCTAATTTTCAAAAATCATTTATTATCCCCATTATTCCAAATCCCAAAGCTTCCACCCCAAACCTAGGAAACTAGTAATTTTCCTCCTTGGCAATTATTTGACCTTTAGCATCAATTTGACAAACTCTAATGAATAGGGCCAATGTGATTAGGACATTGTGACCCAATACCAAATTTGGGACAGGACAGGACATGCTTGGTTTAAATCGTGGAAGTTAGTACATACTCTGATGGTGCCTTGTTTCTTGTTAACAGGGACGGGGTTAGAAACGCAAGTGGTGTATGCAATAGGATAAATGAAACCTGCTGGATGAAGTTTCTCAATCTTTGCTTTAACGACGGGGAGCTTTGATGGATGAATGGGGCGTTGTTTTTGGAGAACGAGGGGCACATATGGCCACATGTCAATGCGGTGCTCTATGATAGTGGGTTCAAGTCCAGGCATTTCGATGTAGGACCAAGCAAAGACATCACAGAACTCTTGGAAAATTTTCTTGTACTCTCTGATCTCGTACTCGGTGCAAGATGCTCCCAAAGTAATGATTTCAGGGGCACCGCCTGGGGCAGAGATATCAATGTGGATTGTGGGTGAGATATTGGCCATGTTACCTTCCTCGAAGGCATCGGTAGTGGGAATGGTCTCTTTAAACCAGTCAACCTTGGTGGGGAGGAAATCTTTGGACTCAACCGAAAATTGGGTGGCTGTGGTGGTGGAGGACTCCTCCAGGAGGAAATAGGAACGATGGTGCATATCCTCCTAGGGGTAATTAGGTGCGGTAAGAGCCTCGAGAATATCCTCATCATTATGGAAACTTTTGGTTATAAAATCAGTTGACGAGGGATCACTAGTAGAGATCATATAAATGGTATTGATCTCGTCCGGTGGCGGAGATTCTAGGGGGTGGATCTCTTCAATGGTGGGGGGAGACGTCTCGAGGTCCCAGTTTTTCATCTCGTAGAGAGTGGCTCTGTAATCTAGGAGATTAGGACAGTGATGGGAGTAATGGCTGTAAATACCGCATATTGCACAAGGGTGGTTGGTACGCAGTGATTTATCGCGAGGCTTAGGGGTAGGGTTGAGTTGGACAACCGGGATGTTGGGGTCGTCATCAAGCATTTGCATGTGCTCTTGTAATGTGGGTAATTGTGGACATTGATGGGTAGCATGGCCCAACTCATCACACAAAGAGCATTTGTGAGGATCGCAAAATGCGGGGATTTTTAACTATTTTGGGCGAGGGTAGAGTGGTGTACAGTTGTGGGCCTCTGCCCCTAGTGTGCTTGATAAGAGGGGATGGATTGGTGGATGAGGAAGGAGTAGTGACATCGGGAGGTGGTTTACTAGTAGTGGTGATGGGTTTCACCGGTTGTAGGATGACATTTGGTGTCGGAGGGGAAACGGGAGGTGTGAGATACCACACAGGTAGTCCTAAAGTCAACCCTGGGAGGCTGAGAGTGGCCATAACTGGGGCGCTTACTACTCCCAAAGGGGGGAATAGGAAGGGGATTGTATGGATGGGTGTAACACCAACATGACTAGGTACCAACGGTGGTTGGGGTAGCAAGGGCAGTTGATGGTTGGGTGTTTATGTACTGTGGGAGAGGGTACATAAGTCATATATTTCGGTCGTTGGTGACAGGGGTGGAATGGATTGGAATATGGAAGTCATCAGCGTATCTGAGTAGACTCCGGGTCCAACTGAGGAAACCAATGAGGTCAATGCACCACAAACAGGTTTTTCAACCATGGGAAGAATGTTTTTGGGTGCAGCGAGGGCATTGGGATCGTAATAGGTGAGTTTATCAATCTTGACCACGCGTCCTTCATGGGGGAACATCATGGTATGAAAAACGGATGAGGCAACCGCCTGCATGGCGTACATGTAACTGCGGCCAAGTAAGAGGTTATAATCTAGTTGGGTGTTGATGACCTCTATGTCAATAAGCATTGTTTTACCAGCCAATTGGATGGGGACATTAGCTAAGAGACCTTGGGGTTGAGCTGAACAGCCGTCATAGGCTCACAACGCAGTGGTGGACTGCTAGAGAGTAGGGGATCCCAACTTCTTCCAAACGAATGTGGACATAATGCATGTAGAGGCACCCTCATCGATGATGCACCAATGGATGAAAAGATTCTGAATGGATATAGAAACTTGGAATGCTAGTGTCGAAGGCAGGCATGGTTCGGATTGGTCCAAATCAAAGGCCATCATTCGTGAATCAGTTGGGTCAACAGCACCAATAGCTGATAACAAAGTCTTGCGCTGTGTAGGACAGTTTTTTAAGACCTCTAATGTAGACATGGCTGCGGGGGACTGAGCTAAGTCATCCACAATGTTGTAATTAGACACAGTGCGAGCATTGGGGTTATTGTTGATGCACAGAAGTGGGAAGCGAGGGGCTTTTGAGGCACCATCTAATGGTACCGAAGGTATTCGTAATGGCTGATCGGTGGGAAGAGCGTTAGTGGTTTTGTCGGTGGGAGGGGCTTCAGGGGTGGAGCCATATTGGTTTCGACAGGTTTGAAGGTTGACATCGGCGGATGACATCATTAACAAGTGATGGGTACCTGAGTCTAGCATGGGGTGATCAGGAGCTGCATAAGTGATCGGTGGGAAGAGAGTTAGTGGTTTTGTCAGCGGGAGGGGCTTCAGGGGTGGAGCCATATTGGTTTCGACAGGTTTGAAGGTTGACATCGACGGATGACATCATTAACAAGTGATGGGTACCTGAGTCTAGCATGGGGTGATTAGGAGTTGCTCTTGTGGAGGCGCGTTTCCTTGAGGGGGATCTAACGATTGAGTGTTCACCACACCTTGGGTTGGTAAAGGGTTCTATAACACCAAGGGTTGAGTCTGAGGTGGTGGGGGTTTAGGTGTCGCTTGAGGTGCCGCGTTCCTTTGGAGGTGGGCATCATCAGTCCAGAGTTGTCGGACCCGCTCCAAATGTGGGAAAGCGTGTGTGTAATGGCCATAGACCCCGCAAATAGAACAAGGGTGGTTTGTTCGTAAGGTAGGGTTCTTAGCTTGTTTCGGTGGCCTGTTGGGGTTTTGGTTGGCAGGTGCCACGTTATTATTGTTTGGGGGATTAGGAGGCTGGCCACCTTGGTCTGGAGGGGGGTTGTTCCCGCAATTACATCCTTTTCCGCGGTTTTGCTGGCCTTGTTGGCGTCGGTTATTTCGGTTAGGCTGCAGATTTTGTTGCGCGTACACTTGCCCTTGGGCGGTAGGTGGGTTTTGGGGTTGTGCAAGTGCGGGAGCGGGATGCGGCGGATAATAAGTGGGTGGGGGTGGAGGCGTTGCAGGTGTTGGACCTTGTGGGGGTTGTTGATACGTCTGTGTGACAGGTGGTTGATTTGACACAAGTGTTGCCTATGGCGGATAATAAGCGGGGGGGGCTTGAGAGGATACAGGAGCGTGCGCGACCTGCGAGTGGTAATATGGTTGAGGCACAACCAGAGGAACGTAAGCGGGGGATGTGTGGCCGAAGCATTGAGGTGGACATGAGGGTCCATGGGAATGGCAGTTATGTGCCATGGGAGCATACGAATTGGTTGCTCCGGAGTGGGATGTAGCCCACGAAAGGTCGGGGCCATTACTTGTATGTGTCATGGAAAAGGGTTGGTTATGCTATGCAATACGGCCAATGATGCTATCTGCGGCATGGGATGCCCCCAACATCATTTCGAGAAGAATCACTGCAGGGGACGTCAAGTATAATAGTATATAGGTAACCAGACTGGGCGTAGACAAGGTCAAACTATTGGGATTTTACGATGGCTTCTTCCTCGGACTGGGGTCACTCGGATGCCACATCCTTAGCGAGGACGGGAAGGAGAGATTTAAGAAACCAATCTAGGAAGATACGGTCATCTAACTTGATTTTGCACAGGCTTCGGTGTCGATGCCACTCATGAATGTGGTCAATGATGTGGGTGGCCATATTATGTCTGCAAGATAGTAGGATCTCAACTCCCGCGTCATAGCGGATAGGTAACTGTAAGAACTGCAGGAAGGTCGAGGCAAGGGAAGTAAAGGTGGCATGGGTCCCATGGGGTTGCTCGATGTACCACTTGGCTGTAGAGCCACTGAGAGTTTGTTGTAACAGACGGAATCGGACAGAGTCATCCACTATGGAGTTGGAGGAACACCACAGATGGAAGGACATAATGTGGTTTTGGAGGTCTTCACCTGCCTTTCCCTCAAACTTAGGGATGTCTTATGGGAGCTTGGTGGGCATTCTAGCCCACGCAGGATCGTGTCTGATGGGATCGTTAGTTAGTCTGGCCAGGTCAGGAAGTTTGAGACTAGCCATGAATGGAAAACTAGTAAAAGGATGTGACATGCTGGTGGTCATGACCACGTTGTGGCCGATGCCCCCAAGTGTAGGGGCTGGGTTTGTGATAGGTATGTGATCCCCAACTAGGGGGGTGGAGGTGGTATGGGAAGGTCCTGCACCACTAAGTGTAGTGTGAGTCACCAGTGGGGTTGGGTTAGGTATGCTAGCCACTGGAATTGGCACAGTAACCGGAATGGTGGGTGTGGGCCCCATCGAGGGCATACCCAAAGTAGGTGTGGTGGACGGGGTGGTTGTGGACGCTCCACCAATGGTCCCTACAAAGAACGGGTTGGAAGTCATGCCAACCATGGGGCTGGTTGGTGTAGTGTAAGTGGGGTTCTCAGACTTTGCCTCAGAATCAAATGTGAAATAAGGGGCATCAGAGCCAGGGGACAGAGCTCTATGTCATTGATGAGTAGAGTCAAGTGATGAAGCTCAAGGTCTATGACAAGTGGTATCAAGTGATGAAGCTCTACGTCTATGACGGGTGATGTCACGTGAACCGTGCTACGAGGGCTCACCCCGAAGGCGCTGAGAGTGTCTCAGGGACTCAATGGTGACAGATGGTGTCAAGTATCTAGGGGTTGTGTCGAGTGAAAAACAACTCAAAAACCCTAATGTAGCCGAGAGTGCAAAAGGAGAGCACAAAAAAGACGGCACTCAGGAAACCAACTAGCTCGAAATGCTCACTGTAACAGTTGTGCTACAATAAGCGGAGCATCAACAACAATGGTCAGAAAACCAACAAGTAGCAGGTTTCCTAAAAAATAAAACTGGTGGACTCGCTAGACCGAAGGGAGGTAAGGGAGCATGCAAACACCTAGCTAAATAGTATTCTGACTCAACTAGACATATCCTCTGTAAGGTGATGAAATCCAAGTCAGACAATATGGATAGTAGAGCCAAGTGGCTAAATATATCCCCCTACCGGGAGGGACACTGGGTAAGACAATCCTAGCAAAAAGGAAACTAAGATACCCTGTTCATGACACGTCCAGAAAAGGTGAATCTGCAGCTCCGGTCCTATCACCGTGTGGGCCTAAAAGAAATCACCACACACAGACCAACGAGTAGGTAGCCTTCGGTTACTGAATGGATTGCGGTATTCCACTCAGGCCTCCGGAACCAGTCTAGCTACTTCAACCCTCCTAAGGGAGAGGCCCTCTGATAAACTGGTTGTGACCATGTCAAAAAATACTAGGGGATTTTGGTACCCTAAAGGACAACAACTATGTCTCAACTGTAAGTGATCGAGGGGTGTTATTTGGATTCCTACCCCCCCTGTCCTACCTAACTACATTATTCTTATGTGTTCCCCAAGTGGGGTTAGAATGTTGGTTGTGTTAAGTAGTGTTTTAAGGCTCACTGGAATTAGGTGACAGAGTGTGTGCGTGTGAGGTAATGAACCCAATCAAAAGTGCCACGGGGGGGGAAACTTTTTAACCAATAATAATAATGCAAAAATTTAACTTGCAATGCAAAATTTTCTTTTTTCAATGTAAATGCTTAAACTTTAAAAATTATGTAAATGGAACAGAAAGAAAACTGGAGAAAAAGGCTGTAGGTAAGTGTTGCTGCAGACAGAACAGGTGGCCGTGCAGGTGCAGAAAATATTGCAACAAAATTCTGGGTTCAAAAAAGGGTAAAAATCCAGAAAACAGATCGTGGGTCTGTGACTGAAATGCGCGGCCTGGAGCGCGGCTGTATGGGTGAAACCTGTAGTTAGATCACGGCTCTGTGGCCGAAAGGCGCGGTTTGGGGAACGGCTGTAGGCCTAAACCCTGCGGCTGGATCGCGGGTTTTGGGTCAAGAGGAACAGTCTGGGGTGCAGCTAAAGGGGGAAGAGCTGTAGTCTGATCACGCGTTTACGGCCACAATGCGCGCTTTGGAGCGCGGCAAAGGGGCAGAAAGCCGTGGTTGGATCACAGGTCCGGGGCTAAAAACTACGGTCTGGGACGCAGGAAAGAGGCAGAAGGCTACGCTCAGGTCGTGGGAAAAGAGAAAACAGTGACGATCTGGATCATGGAAAGATGACCGAAAGCTGCGATCTGGGTCGTGGTTGCAAAGAGAAGAATTGCGATCTGCGACAGAAAGCCCAACTGGCCGAAGCCATAGCCAAACAAGTAAAACAGAAAAATACTTGCAGAAAATAAAAACCTTTATAAAATTTTAACCAAAAATTCAAAGGCCAATAGTGGAGTCGCCAAAACTGTAGCTAGGGTTTTCACCCTAGCTTGTGAAAATGAGCACCTACTAAGGAGAAGGGCCTCCTTAGTAGCAGTTCAATAAACAGTAAATTAAAACAGTAAAACAGTAAAATCTAAGCTAACATGTGCATCAACAGAAATAAAAAGACAATGACAATATAATAGAAAGTTTCTTTTTGTATTATGATATGATGAAGATTACATTTACCTCAAGTGTTGAGGTTGGTGGAGCTCTTGCAGTAGTCCAGGAGGGCTGCTTCCGTGCTCCAATGGGTTCCTTCTCCTTCTCCAAGGTGCTTGAATAATGGGCAAAAAGGGGCACTCAAATGGGAAAATTTAGCTCAAATGGTAAGCTAGGGTTTCAAGAGTGATTTTGGCAGAGTGAGGATAAGAAAGATTGTGGATGTCAAATGGGGAGCCTCCATCACCTATTTATAGGTTTTTAGTGGTGGAGTATTGACCCATGGTTTTTGGCACCATATGGTTTAGGTCAATTGTATAGGGTTTTTGCTTCTTTTTTCCCTCTTTCTCCGCTTTTTTATATTTTTTGTTCCCTTTTATTTGATTTTTGGGAATTTAGGGCCCTTTTAAAGGGTTTTTGCTATTTTTGGAGGAAATTTAAATTATTTTGGGGAGAAAAGGGGGTTTTTTTGGCCTTTTGGAGGCTTTTAAATGATTTTTTTTAAGGTTTTGGAGGCGAATATGGTAGGAAATATAGACAACTGAGTCATGTAATGAGGCATATGAGATGGTTAGCACTTTTTGGGTGTTAACAATCAACATCTTCATCATCATTGTCATCTCTAGGTTCCTCATCAACATCTCCATCATCATCATCTTCTTCATCATCATCATCTTCATCACCATCACCATCACCATCACCATCACCATCAACATGTTCATTATCATCACCATCATCCTCATCATCAACATCTTCATCATCATTGTCATCTCTAGGTTCCTCATCAACATCTCCATCATCATCATTGTGATGAACCTGCAATAATTAATTAATGCAAATACACGAGATATCAGAAATAATAGAACAGAATAACTTTTATATTGATCACGGGCCACTTCGAGGGGGCAACCTCCTTTGAGCAAGCTCAATACAATTAACTTCATGGTGCCTTCAATGACCTCAACACACACTTATATACTAAGTCTATGCCCAATACTATGAGTCAAAACGATGGGACATATAATACTACGGGACGACTTACAAAGCATATGCGTCCAATACTATGGGTCAATACTGTGGGCTAATATAAACTACGGATCAACAAATACTATGGGACGACTTACAAAGCATACGCATTCAACAACAATATACTAACATAGTAAAGAGAAGGGTTGACATAGGTTCCGAACATCCCCTCTCCCTTAGAAAAAGCTTTGTCTTCAAAGCTTTGGTTGGAGAAATTGCTGCAGAATCTAAAGGAGTGGTTCCCCGGTAGCATCCTCGGGTTGCATTTCAGGCCACTAACGCCTTTGGAGTGTCAAGGAGGATTGCTTGGAAGGCTGTAGATGAAGAAGAACCCTGTCAGCTACGTGGAAAATGCTCTCAGAACGGTGTTGATCGGCTTGTTGTTTCAGGCGAATTCTGGCCATGTGAAGATTGTCCTACAGAATGAGAAGAATCTGATCACGGTTTCAAAGAACCGAGTCAAATGCCTGAACTGGGGCGCTGCTAAGGGTGTATGGAAGAAGAACTGGCGGTGTTTTTCCATAGACTGCTTCATATGGTGGCCTTTGAGATGTGGTATTGTACCACCAGAGCGTTGCTAGGAAATACATAGAAATAGTTGGCCAAAGTTGTGTAGGGATGGGCAAGGGTTTGAGCAATCCCGAAAGAAGTGTCGTTTCACCCTTGTGGACTTGGAAAGTATCATTGTCAGCCACCATCTGTTGAATTGTCATTTTTAGTCCCTGCCAAAAGAAGTTACATTGTTCCTGGTCATACATTTTGCAGAACCCAGAGTGCTCTGTTGATGAAGAAGCATGGAGTTCATAGAAGAGAGAGCCCTGTTCAACATATTGCAACCAATTTGGAACAAGCAGAGAAAGAGCTATAAGAGAAACTAGGTCATCAATTGTGCAAGAAGGAGAAACTTCCACCATATTGTCCTTACCCTTCTTGTAAGTGATCACATAGGGATAACCCATGAGTTGGATAACCCATTTCAGGTGTGTTGGGGAGGAGATCCATTGTTCCAGAAAATTTTCCAGACTCGGGAGATCAGTCTTGATGCAGAAATAATTCCCTAATAGGTATGGCTGCCACTTCTGTACTCCATGCAAAATAGCCATCATTTCCTGCTGAGAGGTAGATGTGGCTAAATTCTTACCGAAAAGGTCTCGTGAAGGCAGCAAGCGCATTGGTTCAGCAAAGATACCTACATATCTATCCAAGGAAGTAGTGGAGACTGTTGATGGGTGCATCTGAATGGAATTGAGCTGAGCGATGACACCATGTGAATTCTTCTTAAGGATTTTTTCCAGGCGATGTGAACTGATGATGTAGAGAGACCTTGGTTGTAAGCCCATAAATTTGTGTTGTGCCCCGTTGACTTTAAACTGCATCCAAAGTTCAGCAAAATCCCCTAAGATGGGGCCAAGTGTGCGTAACCATTGAACGCCCAAAACCACATCACATCTGCCTAAGGACAAGGTAAACATGTCAGAGCGTAGGTTATAATCTTTCATAGAGATACGCACATTGTGACACTTCCCCTTGCAAGGTAAGGTGCCCCCATTGGCAACCATGACTTCAAAGTTGGAGCAAGGATGGACAAAACAATCAGCCTGTTTGGCAATCCGAGGGTCAATGAAGTTATGAGTGCTACCAGAATCAATGAGTATGGTAAGAGGGAGCTTTATGAGTGCTACCAGAATCAATGAGTATGGTAAGAGGGAGCTTCTTGAAGTATCCCCTGACCCGCATTGTTTGTGGGGTGGTGACGCCGGTTACAGCATGGAGAGAGATCTCGGGTGGGTCGTCTTGAGATGGGGTGTCAACCGACGGGTGTTGAATGTCGACCTGATCATATATTGTATCTGTAGCTTCTTCACCAAGTTCTAAGGTAGGCGGAGAATCCACATCCAAGAAATAGAGGTTTTGTCGAACACATCTATGTCCCCGAGTGAATTTCTCATCACAATTATAGCAAAGCCCTTTTTCTCGGCGTGCCTGCATTTCTATTTCATAAAAATGCTTGATAGGAGTTGGTTGAGGAGAAGGCGTGATGGGAGGTCATCGGGAACCCATATTTCTGAAGGGAACAGAGGTGGGTTTGGAGCGTTGTTGAGCTGCAATCTTGTTCTCGGCCAGCTTAGCCAACCCTAGGACTTCCATCATTGTGTTGGGACAAAACATTTTGACCTCTGAGCGGATTTCATCCTTGAGACCATTGATAAAAAAAATCCTGTAGAATTCATTAGACAATCCTTCTGTGTGATTGGCCAATTTCTCAAATTATGTCTGATACTTGCTCACTGTGCCAATTTGGTGAAGTTTAGTGAGTGCTCTTGTGAAATCATCAAAAGCACTAGGACCAAATCGTGGCAAAATGAGTTGGCAAAAATCTGTCGAGTTTGGCTCGGGATGAGCTTTGATGTACCAACGGTACCATTGAAGGGCTTCCTGTTCCAAATGAAAGGATGTAAGTGAAACTTTCTGGACATCAAAAGTGTTATGCAGACTGAAATATTGTTCTGCTCGCTATATCCATCCAGTCGGATCAGTACCATTGAAGCGAAGAAACTCAAGCTTCGGCCCACAAAAATTGATGGAAGGAGAGAACCCGGTGAATGCAAAATATTCTGGCTATCGGTTATTGTTGATGGCTGAATGTTGAAGATGGAGGCTGAGAAATTTTTTATCCAGATCTTGGAGTTTGGTTTGGATGGCTGCAAGTGCTTCCTCCTGCACGAGTGACAACCATAACCAGAATTTTTTTTTTTTTTTTTGTGGAATGGGTAGAAAAACACAAACAGAAGCTGATTTAGTAAAGGGAAATTTTTATTGGGGAAACAATCTGATGGATAATTGGGGTTTGACTAGATTTTGGACACTATCGAAAGGACAAGAAAGCAAAAAGGGGAATTTCAGAAGCGGGGTGATATAATGAGAAAATTTGGCAGAGAGGGACAAAGAAGCAGAATTCAGAAAGGAATTCTGTGGTAAAATTTGAAGGTGATTGGGTGAAATCTGAGGAAGTTATGGCAAACCCTAAAAATAGACAAATGTGGGATTTCAGGCTTTGGGAAGGGGAATTAGGGATAGGGTCCTCGGGAATGAAAGATGCAGAATGGAATGACAGGGGCTCCCCTAAAATTTCAAGGGAAACAGAGTGAAAAAAAATGAATCGGCAACAGCGGCGCAAAAGGGATCCGCAATAGATGTATTTGTAACGGCGCGGAAGGGATCGAAAACGGCTGGATCTGGAACAATTTTTAGAATAGATCTGAAACGGCTGGATCTGGAGCGGAAGTGATCGGCAATAGTTTAACTAAAAATAGATATGGACCTCAGGTATGTGCGGCTTCCTAACAGTTCAGGTGTTTCACTCGGCCACCAATCTTGTATGACGGCTTGTGTATTGGGGCAGTACCCCTCACTCCATGGGTCAGGTAAAACTGATAACCGCTTTGCCACAAACGACAGCTCTTGGCTTACCTCACGGGTGGGAACTAGTCAATCAAGTAGGGGTCGTTGCCCTTTTCGCTGGCAGGTCCTCTCAATGGGCCAGCTACTTCGGGGTTCTTGTGGTACTCCTCACAATGAGTTTTAGGGCTTATGCCCAAGTACATCCCATAGTTAAGTGGATAGGGATTATTCCCAAATCCGAACCTGCAACAGATGTGAAAAAAAAATTTGGCAGAAATTTCACCTAGCGAGCCCAAGAAAGTGCTCTGATACCAGATGTGATGAACCTGTAATAATCAATTAATGCAAATACACGAGATATCAGAAATAATAGAACAGAATCACTTTTATATTGATCACGGGCCACTTCGAGGGGGCAACCTCCTTTGAGCAAGCTCAATACAATTAACTTCACGGTGCCTTCAATGACCTCAACACACAACTTCCTAAGTCTATGCCCAATACTATGAGTCAAAACCATGGGACATATAATACTATGGGACGACTTACAAAGCATATGCGTCCAATACTATGGGTCAATACTATGGGCTAATATAAACTACGGATCAACAAATACTACGGGATGACTTACAAAGCATATGCGTCCAACAACAATATACTAACATAGTAAAGAGAAGGGTTGACATAGGTTCCTAACAATCATCATCTTCTTCACTGTCATCATCATCATCTTCATCACCATCGCCATTATCATCAACGTCTTCATCATCATCACCATCATCATCATCATCATCAACATCTTCATCATCGTTGTCATCTCTAGGTTCCTCATCAACATCTCCATCATCAACATCTTCTTCATCATCATCATCTTCATCATCATCACCATTACAATCACCATCAACATCTTCATCGTCATCACTATCATCATCATCATCAACATCTTCATCATCATTGTCATCTATAGGTTCCTCATCAACATCTCCATCATCATCATATTCATCATCATCATCATCATCTTCATCACCATCACCATCATCATCAACGTATTCATCATCATCACCATCTTCATCATCATCACCATAAGTTCCCGGTTGACGATTTTGCAAATTTGACCACAATGTGCAAAAATTGCACACTCTGTTACTGAGAAAAACCCTAGTTTCCAAAATGGACCTAAAAGATGACACCTGGGCCATGGGACCGGAGGAGAGGGGAAGCGCTAGCACTATCCCGACGTCCTGAATCCAACAGATTCGACGGTTTTTCGATCTAAGCCACAATCATCATTCTATGGCTCATTCTGTCTCGCATCCAAAAGGCCTTCAGGGACATGCTGGATACCTACTGGGGGCATAGAATTCCAACCGTTCAACAAAATCAGTTTTTGGGGAGTCCTGCAATTGTGTCTAGGAAGGTTCCAACTAGGAACGCTAGCCATAAGTGCTCGGTCGACGATTTTTCAAATTTGACCCCAATGTGCAAAATTTGCACACCCCCTTACTTAGAAAAACCCTAGTTTCCAAAATGGACCTACAAGATGACACCTCGAACATGGGATCGGAGGAGAGGGGCACCCTGTTGAAATATTGTAACTTCCAAGAATATTATATTTTTATTTTATTATTTTGGAGATGGTACATTCCTCCATGGTGACCCTATTGTATATCCGGAGATGTTTATTCCTCCGAGAGAATGTGGTAACTAGGGTTATTAGATCTCCCATGTGAGGTCGGCCCTGAGTTTACTTTTGAGAGGTTATTAGACTCTCCTAGGAGAGGTCGGCCCCATTAGGGTAAAAGGTCAGTTGGGAGATGAGTATAAGTAGAGGAGGATGTTCCTCAATTATCTCATTCATTCATCCACTTGGGAGTAGCGCACAAGTGAGAGAGAGGTCTACATAGGAGGAGAAGGAGCTCTAGTCTTGGACTACATCTTTTATTTGGTTGATTATCAATATTGAGGAAATCTTTGCTAGGTTTTCTACCCCATAAGGGTTTCCTAGGGTAAATATTTGTCTATCTTGTGATTGTGTTTCTTTTAGTGATCTTGCTAGTCAAATTAGGCTAAAATTAACATGGTATCAGAGCTATCCTAAATAGGACATATTTCACAAGGTGAAAATACCTCTCTCTCCTCCTCCGGTGAAAATTAGGGTTTCTGCAAAAGTTGGAATTTTTGGATTCTGATTGTATGGTTAGATATCCCTCCTCAAAATCGAAGTTTTGAGCCTTGGATTGAGATTTTTGGTTGGGTAGAACATCGGGAAAGTCAAACCCTAGTTTGACCAAAAGTGCAGAAAACTAGAAAACCAGAGAACCAGAAAAGTTGTGCACCTGTGCACCAGTGAACCAGAAAAGCTGCAAACCTATGCACCAGAAAACCAGAAATTCTATTGTAGATCCGGAAGGTGAAAAGTTGAAGTTTCCAGAAGCAGAACACACCAAATCTCTCAACTCAATCAAGCACATCTCCTGGTAAGTGTTATTCTATCTCTTGAGAAACTTCAATCTTTGTAATCCCCTGAATAAGATGGCTCCAAGCACTAATCTTGAAGACAAGCTAGAGAGTATAGAAAATTTCCGGGCATGGAAATACAGAATTGGTCTCATTCTTGAAGAGAATGATCTTGTCCAATATATTAAAGATGAGGCTGTAGAACCTGAAGAAGATGAAGCCAAAGAGAAGTATAGGAAGGACCTGATTAGGGCAAAAGAGAATCATTGTTGATTCTATTAAAGACCACGTGATTCCCCAAGTGGCATCTAAGAAGACTCCAAAGGAAATGTATGATGCCCTTTCCAGAATGTATGAGGGAAAGAACATCAATAGGAAGATGAATCTCAGAGATCAATTGAAAAGCACCAAGATGAACAAAGGAGAATCCATTCAAGACTATTTCTCAATGGTTTCCCAGTTCAAGGAACAATTAGATGCCATTGGAGATACTCTTAATGAAGATGAACTAGTCATGACTGCTCTAAATGGTCTCACTAGTCCTTGGGAGTCATTCATCCAAACCATGTGTGCCAGAAAAGAAAGTATGAAGTTTGATGTGGTATGGGAAGATTGCATTCAAGAAGAAGCTAGGGTAGCCAATAGAGAAGCCCTTCTCAAAGAGGATGATAAAGCCTTGGCTACTCACACCAAAAGAAGAAGAAGGAGTCACTTCAACTCCAAGAAGATTGGTCACAAGGAGTCTCAACCTCCTCATAGATTTAAAAAGAGAGGGGGAGTAAACTCAGAAAGAGACCTCTCCACAGTTCAATGTCTAATTGTCTCAAACTAGGACACCTTGCTAGAAATTGTACTTCACAAAAGAAGAGGAAGAATTTTCACAAAAGACATCATGCACATGTAGCAAAAGATGACAGTGAAGTAGAAGAAGAGGAAAGGCCTCAAAAGAAAAGAACTAAAGTAGAGAAAGAAGATGCGGAAGAATATGTTCTATTCTCTGCACTCTCTGGGTCTGTGACACCTGGAGAAGATACATGGCTCATTGATAGTGGTGCTTCAAAGCACATGACAGGACAAAGGAAGACTCTCTCAAGACTTGAAGAGAAGTCCTCTCCAAAGAAGGTATCTCTAGGAGATGACTATCAATATCCCATCAAGGGAATTAGTGAAGCAAGCTACAAGCTTGATTCTGGAACCCCATTGAAGATGAAGGAAATCTTATATGTACCAGGTTTGAAGAAGAACTTACTTTGTATCTCAACTTTAGATAAGAAAGGCTATAGGGTTGCATTCATAGATGGTCAAGTACTCATGTGTCCCAAAGGAAAATCAATTGAGGATGTGAAGAGGAAGGAGGCCTATACAAACTCAAAGGCCATCTAGAAGCTGCCCTTGTTCATGAAGCCACTAGCCCAAGTGAGCTTTGGCATAGAAGGCTTGCTCACATTAACTACAAAGCACTACCTCATGTGAGCAAGGTAGTCATAGGACTACCAAACTTAAAAGTTAATCATGAGGGCACCTGCAAAGGATGTGAAAAAGGGAAGAATATCAAGAGCCCATTCCCAAAGAGTGAAACAAATACTAAGACTACATTGGAATTGATTCACTCAGATGTATGTGGACCAGTGCCATCCACATCCTTGAGTGGATATGAATAGTACCTTACATTCATTGATGACTACTCAAGAAAGACTTGGATATATTTCCTGAAGGGAAAGGATGAAATATTTGGAAAGTTCAAGGAATTCAAAGCCTTGATAGAAAATCATTCAAAAAAGAAGATCAAGATACTCAGACAGATAATGGTGGAGAATATACTTCAAAAGACTTTGAAGTATTTTGTAAAGAAGATGGAATCAAGAGGGAGCTAAGCACTCCCTACAATCCTCAACAAAATGGTGTTGCGGAGAGAAATAATAGGACCATCATGGAAGTTGTAAGGACAATGATACATGATCAAGACCTACCTATGTATTTATGGGCTGAAGCAGCCAGGACAGCAGTCTATGTACAAAATAGACTATCTCATAGTGATCTTAATTTCAAGACCCCAGAAGAAGTGTTCATAGGGAAGAAGCATAAGGTAATTCACCTCAAGATATTTGGATGCCCAGTATACATTCACATCCCAAAATAAAAGAGGACCAAGCTAGATCGTTCTTGGAAGAAAGGAATATTTGTTGGATATTGTGAAGCATCCAAAGCATTCAGAATTTACATTCCAGGATTTCATCATATGGAAATAAGTAGGGATGTGACATTTGATGAAGAGGCACCTCTCAAGATATATAGGAAGTGCCAGCATGAAGAAGTATATGAGGAAGATGCACCTTCCAGAATTACAGAAGCTACACCCACCCATGAAGAGACAATACCTGAAGACCATGACATGGTGGAACCACAAGAACCCCCTGTCATGGAAATTTCAAGAAAGAGAAAACCAGCATGGGAAAGAGACATTATAATAGGAGCATAAAAGTGTGGAGCTCCTGAAGGCTCCACTAGGGTGAGCAAGAAACCAAAGACATTTTCCAACTATGTGGCCATGATGTGTGATCTTGTAGATCAAGAACCCACTAGTTATGAAGAAGCATCCCATAAGAAAGAGTGGGTGGAGACAATGACGGAGGAATACAAATCAATAATGAAGAATGATGTTGTTCGGATATCCACATCATCTATTTCAGGATACATATCTATTTCAGGATCATCTATTTCAGGATACATATCTATTTCAGGATCATCTATTTCAGGATACATATCTACTTCAGGATCTTGCATGATCTATTTCAAGATATGCAGCTGCATGCACTTGCATGCATCCCAGTCACCAGTTTGATGCCTCCAGCACCTTATCCACCTTCTTCTAGCACCCGGGAGCCACTTACCACAGAGTTTTAGCCCTCCTAAGCTGAAAGGCGCTCTCTTCTCACCTACTGCCAGAGAAGGGCGCACTTGTTCACCTACCACTGTAGATTCACTCCAGTTACATTCAGTTAGCTCCGATTCTCCCTGATTTGAGGCTAGTTTCACTCCTGACTGACTGTTTCACCTCCGATTGACCTCCAGTTCGATTAGGTGACTTGTTCTGACTCCAGTTAGCCTCCCATGCGCCCCCACTGAGCCTCCAGATCCTATATCAGTGCTACACACTTCAGTTACATTTATTACACTCAATTAGACTCAGTTTGACACCTGGATGACTGGTTGTTGTGATTGATGAGCACCACCGATGATTTATGAGGACTCCTAGACAGAGTCAAGCTACTCCATTCTGTGATTCGAATGACCTTCTTAGGCAATTCGAATTGCTCAGTCATTGTGACAGTTTGTATTGTAATTCATTCACCCTTTCTGGGATAGAGAGCACTGCTGCATGTTTTGCACAGTTTTGCACCATATTTTCTATGTTCATCTGTTGTGATTGATTTACTTGTTCATTAGATCTGCTGTGACTAATTTTACATGGTATCAGAGCCATTGCAGGGACAAGATCTCTTTTCTACAGGTGTTTATACAAGAAGATTTGACTGAATTGCTAAAAATTGCAAAAAGTTTGGCATGAGATATCTCAAGGGCATTCGCTCCTGTGCATGCAAAGCTTGAAAAATATTCCAATACCACTCCAGAAGCTTGAGTTACCACATAATTCCTGGATCTGATACATTGGACCCATTCAACATTGCTTGAAATCCAATCCCAGGTGTGATGCAACTCTCAAAGGGTGGATTGTTCGACCTTATTGTGGTTGTTTTGATGTGATTTGCAGGTTTATTGTCTCCTTCAAGTGCACTCGCTATTTTCTGCATGCAAGGTTTCCTCCTTCAATTGCATTCGCTATAGTCTGCATGCAAGCTTCCTCTTCATCAGTTGACTCAATCCTTGCAATGGAATACTCTTCTTCAAAGCCTATCCTCACCCCATTCAATTATTTTGATTGGAAAGATGATATGGAGATCATATTACGTTCAAAAGGTTACTACCGAGTCGCTCTTGGTCTTGAATTGGAGCCAAACAATGTAGCAGAAAGAACCAAACACTACAACAAGCTTGATGAAGCTTACGGTCTTCTTTGTCTCTCCATCTCCAAGGATCTTCACTTCCATCTCAGCGGATTGAAGACTCCAAAAGCCATATGGGAGCAACTTGAAACACTATTCGGCAAGCAGGATGAGCTTAGGGCTTTTCAATTAGAGAATGAATTGATTGGCCTTAATCCTGAGAATTTCGAGACCATCAATGAATTCTTCACAAAATTCAAGAACTTGAACTTGCAATTGAAGAACAGTGGTGTTATCAAAGAGGATAAACAGTTGATCCTCTCCATTCTAAGCAAGCTTGGGAAAGATTATTCGGTATTTGTCTCCACTTTCAATTCCGGTCGGCTAACTACCCCGAATTGGAAGATGCCTACCTTGAATGCCTTCATTGAGTCCGTTACGAAAGAGCATGACAAGTTGATTCAAATGGGGTCCATAAGCTCCAAAGATTCAGCCCTATTTTTTCAAGGACCCAAGATCTCGAATGGTAAAGGAAAGCTAAAGAAGGAGAAGCCCAAATTCGAACCTCACAAGCAAAAAGACAAAGGCAAGCAAACGGATGCACCATCCAGTTCGAAATCCAAGCAAAAGGGCAAAGAAGGTAACCAAAAATCTAAATGTACTTATTGTAACCGTGGCTTTCATCCCGAAAGTTCATGTATGAAGAAGACTATAGATCAAATGGCCCTCCTTTTGGAAAAGAACAACATAACCCTTCCTGACGGTGCAAGGAAGAAGGATCGGAATGACGATCATGAAAGAGGACAAGCACTCATGGCAACGGTTTCGAAGCCCACTCTCTTGATAGATTCGGGTGCATCAAATCATATGGCTGAAAATATTGATTCTTTTTCCTCATTCGATCCAAACAGCTCCATCCCCATCCATTTGGGAGATGACTCAAAAATTTCTTCAAAGGGCAAAGGTACGATTCATGTAGATCATGGATGCTTTCAGAATGTTCTCTATGTGCCTTCCTTAGCTTTGAATCTCCTTTCTATGTATCAAATGACACACACTGGTGATCCAAAGAAAGTCACATTCAGCCCTAATACAGTTGAAATTTCTGATATCAAAAGTGGAAGACTAGTTGCGGTTGGA
This sequence comes from Larix kaempferi, assembly GCA_027924585.1. Lineage (NCBI taxonomy): Eukaryota > Viridiplantae > Streptophyta > Pinopsida > Pinales > Pinaceae > Larix > Larix kaempferi. The sequence continues at coordinate 7,910,550 of BSBM01000422.1, read as the reverse complement.
AAGGCAAACCACACTGCAAAATGTTATGAGTTTTCGCACTTTATTCCTCTTGCAAAGCCCACTGCTCTTCGCACACATGGTAATGAGGTTAGTAGGATTTCACATGAAATATTTGGACATCTAAATTATAAGTATTTGCTGCTGCTATCAAATAAATCCATGGTAGATGGGCTTCCACAACTCCGTTCCTCGAAGGGAATATGCACCGGTTGCATTATTGGGAAGCACCCCGAGCACAGATTCGACCGCGGCAAGGCTAGCAGAGCCTCTACTATTTTGGGATTGATCCATTCTGATATCAGTGGTCCGCTGCCCCATATGTCATTAAATGGTTCAAGGTATGTTTTGACATTTATTGACGATTTTTCCCGCTTTACATGGGTATTCTTTCTCAAAAACAAGTCAGAAGTGCTTGGAAAATTCAAGGATTTTAAGGCTTCTGTTGAGACCACCACTGAGAGCAAGATAAAAGCTCTTAGATATGATAATGGTGGGGAATATATCAATTCCGAGTTGCTGCAACTTTGTGCCCAAAGCGAAATCAAGATCCAACATACAGTTCCCTACACACCCCAGCAGAACGGTGTAGCGGAAAGGAAAAACCGGTCACTAAAAGAGATGGCTACATGCATGATTGAATCGAAAGGTTTGGCTGCAAATCTTTGGGCTGAAGCAATCAATGTTGCTGCATATATAAAGAACCGTGTTCCACATTCATCCGTGAAAGGTATGACTCCTTTCGAAGCATTCTTTGGTCACAAACCGAATGTGTCAAATTTGAGAGTTTTTGGCTCTACTACATGGGCTAGAATTCCTTCTAAGAAGAGACGAGCTTTGGATCCACAAAGTATCGAGTGCATATTGATAGGATATGGGGAAGAATCAAAAGCATATAAACTCATGGATATCAGATCTAAAAAGATATTCATAGAGCGCAGTGTGCAGTTTGAAGAACCGCTTCAAGAATTGCAACTAGTTGAGGAGAAAACTGCCGATTCACCGCCTTCACCAGAAGAAGATTCGAGCAGCGATAATGAAGGTATGATTTCTGATATTTCTGATATTGTAGCAGCATATGATGATCATGACATATCAGGTTCGGAATCCGACCATTCAGATCCCCCTCAGTTACCAAAGTGGGCCCAAAACACTCTACAATCTGCTGGTTCTAGTCTTGGAAATCCTGCTGATCTGAGACGAACAAGAGGAGACTTTCAAAGGGCAGGTATGGCTCTTTCTACTGCTGATCCATTTCTTCCTGAGATTTGTTATTTGATGGCTGGTTCAGATCCCCAATCATACTATTCAGCCCATCGAGATCCGAGATGGAAAAGTGCCATGGATGAAGAGTACAGTTCTCTTCAAAAGAACAATACACGGGAGCTAGTTTCTCTTCCACCTGGAAGAAAATTAGTGAAGTGTAAATGGGTCTACCGTACTAAAGTTGCTGCTGATGGAACTATCAGCAAATATAAAGCAAGGTTGGTGGCAAAAGGTTTTTCCCAAGTCCAAGGAGTGGACTACACAGAGACTTTTGCACCGGTTGCAAAGATGGATTCCATCCGCCTTGTTTTAGCTATTGCCGCATCCAAGCACTGGGAAGTGCATCATATGGATGTGAAGAGTGCATTTTTACATGGAGACCTTGCTGAAGAGGTCTATATGCAGTAGCCAGAGGGTTATACATCAGATCCATCATTGGTTTGTAGATTGAAGAAATCTTTGTACGGGTTAAAACAGGCCCCAAGAGCTTGGTACGCAAAGATGGACTCCTTCCTTCTTTCTCAGAATTTCCAAAGATGCAAATCTGATCCGAATGTCTATCTTCGGCGAGTTAAAGGTAATTTTTTGGTTATTGTACTTTATGTTGATGATCTGCTTATTACTGGTAGCACACTTACTTCAATAAACAAGCTAAAATCTGCCTTAAATCTAGCTTTTGACATGAGCGATTTGGGCTTGCTGAGTCACTTTTTGGGCTTGGAGATAGCTCAAAATTTTGATGGGATCACTATATCTCAGCAAAAATATGCTTCCGACCTGTTATTGAAGTTTAATATGGCTGAATGTAAGGCAGCCCCATTCCCATTCCTCTCAGGAATCAGTCTTGAGGAGGGAGATTCCACACTGCTTGCAGATTGCAGTATGTATCGACAGTTGATTGGTTCACTACTTTATTTGACACATTCACGGCCTGATATCTCATATGCCGTGAGTGCCGTGTCAAGATATATGCAGCAGCCACATGAGCTTCATTGGCGAGCAGCCAAGCGGATCTTGCAGTATGTGCAAGGTACGAGACAGTTTGGCATACATTATGCTGCAGATTCTAAGCTAGATTTCATTGGTTTTACTGATTCAGATTGGGCAGGTGATAGCATTGATCGGAAGTCCACTTCCGGTTATGTTTTCATGATTGGTCATGGTGCTATTTTCTGGTCCAGCAAAAAGCAAGCAGCCATTGCACTTTCTTCAGCAGAGGCAGAGTATCGAGGGGCAGTTAATGCCTGCATTCAGGCAGTTTGGTTGCAGGGTATTCTTTCCGAGTTTGGTTTTGGTGGCACTACTTCGACTGTCCTATTTTGTGACAATCAAAGTGCTATCAAGATCTCCACAGATCCAGTTCAGCGGTAGAGGACCAAACACATTGAGATTCATATGCATTACATTCGACAGTTGGTGCATGACCGCACCATCATTCTGCAATATTGCCCTACTGATGAGCAAATTGCAGACATCTTCACCAAGAGCTTCACTGAGAAGAAGTTCTCTTACCTCCGTTCACTGTTGGGGGTGAGTTCCATCATGGTGGAGACAGATTGATTCATTATTATGCTTTAGCTTGAGGGGGGGCTTTCTTCCCACTGGGTTTTCCCTCTTTCCTCACTTAGTTTATTTTCAGCATTTTTTGGATTATTGTATTGGGGTGACCTTTGGTCTTAGTTACCAGGGCCCCACATTATTTTAGTTGGCACATCATAGTCTAGCTTGAGGGGGGGTGTTCGGATATCCACATCATCTATTTCAGGATACATATCTATTTCAGGATCATCTATTTCAGGATACATATCTACTTCAGGATCTTGCATGATCTATTTCAAGATATGCAGCTGCATGCACTTGCATGCATCCCAGTCACCAGTTTGATGCCTCCAGCACCTTATCCACCTTCTTCTAGCACCCGGGATCCACTTACCATGGAGTTTTAGCCCTCCTAAGCTGAAAGGCGCTCTCTTCTCACCTACTGCCAGAGAAGGGCGCACTTGTTCACCTACCACTGCAGATTCACTCCAGTTACATTCAGTTAGCTCCGATTCTCCCTGATTTGAGGCTAGTTTCACTCCTGACTGACTGTTTCACCTCCGATTTACCTCCAGTTCGATTAGGTGACTTGTTCTGACTCCAGTTAGCCTCCCATGCGCCCCCACTGAGCCTCCAGATCCTATATCAGTGCTACACACTTCAGTTACATTTATTACACTCAGTTAGACTCAGTTTGACACCTGGATGACTGGTTGTTGTGATTGATGAGCACCACCGATGATTTATGAGGACTCCTAGACAGAGTCAAGCTACTCCATTCTGTGATTCGAATGACCTTCTTAGGCAATTCGAATTGCTCATTCATTGTGACAGTTTGTAGTGTAATTCATTCACCCTTTCTGGGATAGAGAGCACTGCTGCATGTTTTGCACAGTTTTGCACCATATTTTCTATGTTCATCTGTTGTGATTGATTTACTTGTTCATTAGATCTGCTGTGACTAATTTTACAGATGTTTGTAATATAGTTCCCAAACCAAAGGACAAAAGTGTGGTATCCTCCAAATGGATATACAAGATAAAGCATGATGTGGATGGCAGCATTGAAAAGTATAAAGCAAGGTTCGTGGCCAAAGATTTCTCCCAAAAAGAGGGAATTGACTATGAAGAAACATTTGCACCAGTTGTAAGGTACACTTCCATTAGAACCATCATGGCACTTGCATCCATGATGAAGTGGAGATTACACCAAATGGCTGTGAAGACAACCTTCCTGAATGGTGTGATTGAGGAGGAAGTGTACATAGAACAACCACAAGGATTTGAGGTTGAAGATAGAAACCACGTATGCGAACTGAAAAAGGCTTTGTATGGGTTGAAGCAAGCTCCTAGAGCTTGGTATGGAAGAATTGACAGTTTCTTGATAAGCTTGGGCTTTACCAAGAGTAAAGCTGATCCTAACCTTTATCTCAAAGTTACGAATGATGAACCTGTCATATTATTGTTGTATGTGGATGATCTATTTCTGACTGGAAATGAGAAACAGATTATCGAGTGCAAGAAGAAGCTCTCTTCAGAATTTGAGATGAAAGATCTTGGATTGATGCACTACTTCCTAGGCTTGGAAGTATGGAAAGGCCCCAAAGGAATCTTTCATGCGATGGAGATCCTAAAGAGATTTGACATGTTGGAATGCAAATCCATGGCCACTCCCATGGATTCCAACTTGAAGCTTTTAGCTGATGACTCATCAGAATTGGTGGATATGACACTATACAGACAGATTATTGGGTCATTAATGTATTTAACAAATACCATATCAGACATATGCTTTGTTGTGAATACCTTCAGTCAGTATCTAGTGGAACCTAGACGAGTTCACCTGATAGCTGCAAAGCATGTAATGAGGTACCTAAAAGGTACAATAGATTTTGGTCTATGTTATCTTGGAGATCATGACTTCAGTCTGCATGGCTTTACAGATGCTGACTGGGCAGGAAGTGTATTAGACAGGAAAATCACATCGGGAGGATGTTATTGTCTAGGATCTACCATGATCTCGTGGTTTAGCAGGAAGCAGTCTAGTGTGGCTCTCAGCACAGCTGAAGCGGAATATATAGCTGCTTGCTCTGCTAGTTGTGAAGCAGTATGGCTTCGAAAACTATTATCAGGACTATTTGACTTAGAGATGGACCCCAATGTGATCATGTGTGACAACCAGAGTTGTGTGAAGATGACAGAGAATCGAGTGTTCCATGATAAGTCAAAGCACATAGAGATCCGATATTTCTATATATGGGATATGGTACAGAAAGGAGCTATCAAGCTCGAGTATGTAAGCACTAACGAACAAGTTGCTGATATATTGACCAAACCTCTATCTCGAGTAAAGTTTGAGTATTTCCAAGACAAGCTTGGTGTAGTTCAGAAAGACCCTCCTCGAAAGGGGGAGTGATGTGGTCACTGATGATGAGATTGCCTGCATTGACAGTGAGGTCGATGATATGGATACCTGTATTGGTGATACCGATAATGAGGTTGATGAAGTGGTCCTTAGACTTGGTCTAAGTTGAAAATTGGATTGTATCATCCTTGGACACATGTCCTAAAAGAGATCCGTAGACATATGTCTTCGAGAAAGTGGTCCCTTGTGGACATGAAAGGACTGCATCGTCCCTGAGCCTTTGGTTCAAAATGTATGTGATAGGACTGCATCGTCCCTGAGTCTTCAGTTCAAAAGGTACGTGAGAGGACTGCATCATCCTTGAACATTTGGTTCAAAATGTACATGAGAGGACTGCATCGTCCCTGAGCCTTTGGTTCAAAAGGTATGTGAGAGGATTGCATCGTCCCTGAACATTTGGTTCAAAAGGTACGTAAGAGGACTGCATCGTCCCTGAACATTGGTTCAAAATGTGCATGAGAGGACTACATCATCCCTAAACATTTGGTTCAAAAGGTATGTGAGAGGACTGCATCGTCCTTGAACATTGGTTCAAAAGGTAGGTGAGAGGACTGCATCGTCCTTGAACATTGGTTCAAAAGGTATGTGAGAGGACTGCATCGTCCGTGAACATTTGGTTCAAATGGTATGTGATAGGATTGCATCGTCCCTGAACATTTAGTTCAAAATGTACGTGACTGGATTGCATCGTCCATAGACATGAGACTTGTCTAAAATTGATAAGGATTGATCATCCTGAAAGTAGATCTGGATTGCATCATCCATAGACATGAGACTTGTCTAAAATTGATAAGGATTGATCATCTTGGAAGTAGATCTGGATTGCATCATCCATAGACATGAGACTTGTCTAAAATTGATAAGGATTGATCATCTTAAAAGTAGATCTAGATTGCATCGTCCATAGACATGAGACTTGTCTAAAATTGATAAGGATTGATCATCCTGGAAGTAGATCTGGATTGCATCGTCCATAGACATGAGACTTGTCTAAAAGTGATAAGGATTGATCATCCTGTAACTAGATCATGTGTATTGCAGATGATCTAGATGCTATAGATTGAGATGATCCATATGTTGTAGATCGAGATGATCTAGATGTTGTAGATCAAGATGATGATGCTGTAGCTGATCAAGTGCTGCAGAAGTTGAAGACTTAGTACTGAAGATGATGATGTTCCAGTAACTGTTGAGTTATTGATGATGATGTATGAAGAAATCTTCCAATTATTTATAGATGGATCATGTACCATGTAGTTGATGACTCCTTGCTCCTGCAGATGTTGTTATAATATCCTTCTTGTTAAGGGGGAGTGTTGAAATATTGTAACTTCCAAGAATATTATATTTGTATTTTATTATTCTGGAGATGGTACATTCCTCCGTGGTGACCCTATTGTATATTCGGAGATGTTTATTCGTCCAAGAGAATGTGGTAACTAGGGTTATTAGATATCCCATGTGAGGTCAGACCTAAGTTTACATTTGAGGGGTTATTAGACTCTCCTGGGATAGGTCGGCCCCATTAGGGTAAAAGGTCAGTCAGGAGATGAGTATAAGTAGAGGAGGATGTTCCTCACTTATCTCATTCATTCATCCACTTGGGAGTAGCACACAAGTGAGAGAGAGGTATTCATAGGAGGAAAAGGAGCTCTAGTCTTGGACTACATCTTGTATTTGGTTGATTATCTATATTGAGGAAAGCTTTGCTAGGTTTTCTACCCCATGAGGGTTTCCCACGGTAAATCTTTGTCTATCTTGTGATTGTCTTTCTTTCAGTGATCTTACTAGTCAAATTAGGCTAAACTTAACACACCCCTAGCACTATCCCGACGTCCGGAATCCAACGGAGTCGACGGTTTGTAGATCCGAGCCACAGTCGTCATTTTATGGATTGTTCTGTCTCGCATCCAAAAGGCCTTCTGGGAGACCTACTAGATACCTACCATGGGCATAGAATTCCAACAGTGCAACAAAAATGGGTTCCTCGGAGTCCTGCAAGTGTTCCTAGGAAGGTTTCAGCTTGGAACTCTAGCCATAAGTGCTCGATCGATGATTTTGCAAATTTGACCCCAAAGTGCAAAACTTGCACACTTCCTTACTGAGCAAAACCCTAGTTTCCAGAAAGGACCTAAAAGATGACACCTGGAACATGGAACCGGAGGGGAGGGGCACCCCTAGCACTATCCTAACGTCCTGAATCCAATGGAGATGACATTTTTTCGATCCAAGCCACGATATTCATTCTATGGCTCGTTCCATGGCCCCGGAGAAAATCCTCAAAGTGTCCTTGAATGGCCCTAGGGTGCCCGAATAAAATGCCCGTAGTAGCCAAACCATGGATCTGGTCGCGAATCCATTGATTCTTATGGATCTGGGACGTCGGGTTTCAGCTAGGGGACCCCCACCACCATGCCTCGAAGACTCAGAAACGGTGCCAATGTGCCATCTCCATAGCTAGGGATTTGCTTAGTGAGGGCCATTCCAATTTCACTCAAGGGGGCCATTTCTCATCTGAAGGCCGCAAGCGTGCACAGCCACCATGGATAGGTCCAAAATGTCCACGTGGACCTATGGGAGCCGATGGAATCCAAGTCCGCTTGCTGGTTTAGGTTTCGTGGCCCCGGAGCAAATCCCTAGAGTGTCCCTGAATGGCCCTGAGGTGCCCGACTAAAATGCCCGTAGCACCCAAATTGTGACTCCGTTCGTGAATCCGCCACTTTTGATGGGTCCGGGATGTTGGGTTTCAGCTACGGGACCCCCCACACCATGCCTCAAAGTCCCGAAAACGATGCAATTGTGACATATCCGAAGCTAGGTTTTGCTCAGTGAGGGCCATTCCAAATTCACTCAAGAAGGCCATTTCTCATCCGGAGGTCCCTTGGGTGTGGGTGGCCACCATTGATAGGTCCACAATGGCCACGTGGACCTATGGGAGCCGATGGAATCCAAGTCCACTAGTCAGTTTGGGTTCCGTGGCCACAGAGCAAATCCTCAAAGTGTCCCTGAATGGCCCCTGTGTGTCTGACCAAAATTCCTGTAGCCCCCAAACCGTGGCTCCGTTCGCGAATCCATCGATTCCGATGGGTCTGAGATGCCAGGATTCAACTAGAGGACCCCTCATACCGTGCCTCAAAGTCCCAGAAACGGTGCCAATGTGCCATCTCTGGAGCTAGGGTTTTTCTCGGTGAGGGCCATTCCAAATTTGCTCAAGGGGGGCATTTCTCATCCGAAGGCCCCCGGGTGTGCATGGCCACTATGGAAAGGTCCACAATGGCCATGTGGCCCTATGGGAGCTGACAGAATCCAATTCCACTCACCGGTTTGGGTTCCGTGGCCCCGAAGCAAATCCTCAAAGTGTCTCTGAATGGCCCCGGGGTGCTCGATTAAAATGCTCGTAGCACCCAAACCGTGGTTCCGTTCGTGAATCTGTTGATTCTGATGGGTCTGTGATGCATGGTTTCAGCTAAGGGACCCCTCACACCATGCCTCAAAGTCCTAAAAATAGTGCAATTGTAAAATCTCCGGAGCTAGGGTTTTCCTCAATGAGGGCCATTCCAAATTCGCTCAAGGGGGCCATTTCTCACCTGAAGGCCCCCGAGCGTGCGTGGCCACCATGGATAGGTCCACAATGGCCACATGGACCTGTGGGTGTCAACGAAATCCAAGTCTGCTCACCAGTTTGGGTTTCGTGGCCCCAGAGCAAATCATCAAAGTGTCCCTGAATGACCTCGGGGTGCCCAACTAAAATGCATGTGTCACCCAAACCGTGGCTCGTTTCATGAATCCGTCGATTTCGATCAGTTTGGGGCACCGGTTTTTAGCTAGGGGACCCCCCACACCATGCCTCGAAGACCCAAAATAGTGCCAATGAGCCATAACTGTTGCCAAGGTTTTGCTCAGTGAGGGCATTCCAATTTCGCTAAAGGGGGCCATTTCTCATCCGAGGCCCCCCGGGCATGCATGGCCACCATGGATAGGTCCATAATGGCCACGTGGACGTTTCCATGGTGACCATGCATGCTCGGGGGCCTCCGGATGATAAATGCCCCCCTTGAGTGAAATTGGAATGGCCCTCACTGAGCAAAACCCTAGCTCCGGAGATGGCACATTGGCACCCCTTCCGGGACTTCGAGGCATGGTGTGTGGGGTCTACTAGCTGAAACCCAGCATCTTGGACCCATCGAAATTGATGGATTCACGAACCGAGCCATGGTTTGGGTGCTAACTGAATTTTAGTCGGGCACCCCAGGGCCATTTAGGGACACTTTGAGGATTTGCTACGGGGCCACAAAACCCAAACCGGCGAGCCGACTTGGACTCTGTCGGCTCCCACAGGTCCACGTGGCCAATGTGGACCTGTCCACAGTGACCACACATGCCAGGTGGCCTGCAGATGAGAAATGCCCCCCTTGAGAAAAATTGGAATGGCCCTCACTAAGCAAAACCCTACCTCTGGAGATTGCACATTGGCACCGTTTTCGGGTCTTCGAGGCACGGTGTGGGGGGTCCCCTAGCTGAAACTTGACATCCCAGACCCATTGATATTGACGGATACATGAACGGATCCAGGCTTTGAGTGCTACAGGAATTTAAGTCGAGCACCCCGAGGCCATTCAGGGACACTTTGAGGATTTGCTCTAGGGCCACGGAGCCCAAACCAGCGAGCAGACTTGGATTCCATCGTCTCCCAAAGGTCCACATGGCCAACGTGGACATTTCCACGGTGGCCATGCATGCCCGGGGGCCTCTAGATGAGAAATGCCCCCCTTGAGCAAAATTGGAATGGCCCTCACTGAGCAAAACCCTAGCTCCGGAGATGGCACATTGTCATTATTTCTAGTTCTTCAAGGCATGGTGGGGGGGGTCCCCTTGCAGAAACCCAACATCCCAGACCCATCTGAATCGATGAATGCACGAACGAAGCCACAGTTTGGCTAGTACAGGAAATTTATTCAGGCACCCCGAGGCCATTCAAGGACAATTTGAGGATTTGCTTTAGGGCCACGGAACCCAAACCAACGAGCAGACTTGGATTCCATCAGCTCCACATGTGCATATGGACATTGTGGACATGTCCACAGTGGCCACGCATGCCTGAGAGCCTTCAGATGAGAAATGACCCCCTTCAGCAAGATTCGAAAGGCCTTCACTGAGCAAAACCCTAGTTTCAAAGATGCCACAAAAGCACAGTTTTCGGGGCTTAGAGGCACCCCGTGGGGGGTGCCCTAGCTGAAACCCAGTGTCCCGAATGCACAGGAATCGACGAATTCATGATATGAGCCACAGTTTCGGTGCTGCGGCCATCTTGGTCCAGCACCCCGAGGTCATTCATGGACACTTTGAGGAATTGGTCCAGGGGCACGAAACCCAAAACGACGAGTGGACTTGGGTCCCTTCAGCTCCCACACGTACGTATGGCCATTGTGGACGTGTCCATGGTGGCCACATACGCCCGTGAGACTTCGGACGAGAAATGTCCCCCTTAGCAATATTGGCATGGCCTTCACTGAGAAAAACCCTAGCTATGGAGATGGCACACTAGCATCGTTTCTGAGGGTTGGAGGCAAGCTGTGGGAAATCCCCTAGCTGAAACCCAACGTCCCGGATCCACTGGAATTGACGGATTCATGAACGGGGCCACGGTTTGGATGCAACAAGAATTTTAGTCGGGAACCCTTGGACCATTCAGGGACACTTTGAGGCCATGATGAAAACCCTAGTTCATAAAACATAGGTCTCGATAAGAACATGTTGATGTTTGCAACGAGAAACTTGAAATAATAATGCATGCATGGCCATATAAAGTTATTTGCAACATAAATTTCATGTTTGATATTTTCTTACAATCATGAATTGAGACATGGATAAATTGTAGTGGTCTTGAATTTATGAGTTGAAAGAAAAAAACACATTAAGAAACCTTAGTGCAAGAATATTTACTATACCATATTAATCTTAAAACATAGTAGAAGAATACATTATTGATCCCATAGCTAGTGTAAACTGGTACATTTATAATCATATGGAGGAATATAAGTGTTCATTGACATGTAATTATCACTTCCCCCCATATTTGACTAATACATTATTTTAGTTGTTAAGGTGGTTAAACCACTTCCATGCTTATGCTAATTTGGTTGCATCAATTATAACACCAATACATTAGTTCTTTAGTTCAATGAGATGTTGTATGTGTTTCTTTTTCCTCCACATAGACCAATAGGAACACCATTTATATCTAAGAATTGTCACTACATTGTGAAAAACTCTGAGGAAAAATAGAAACATAGTGGACAAGCTTCCAAAAATTCAAGAACCTCATGCATATCATGTCCTTCTTACCATATTTTTATCATGGGCTTCCCAATTACTCCCATTAAGAGGAAATTCTCTCCCATGGGTCGATCACCCAATGCTTGTCTTGGTTGATTGATCTTAGGAACGGAACGAGCCCTAGAATGACGACCATGGCTCGGATCGACAAACCGTCGACTCCATTGGATTCAGGACATCGGGACAGTGCTAGGGGTTCCCCTCTCCTCCAGTCCCATGGCCTAGCTGTCATCTTGTAGGTCCATTTTGGAAACTAGGGTTTTGCTCATAAGGGAGTGTGCAATTTTTTCACATTGGGGTCAAATGTCCAAATTCATCGACCAAGCACTTATGGCTAGTGTTTATAGCTAGAACCTTACTAGACACAATTGCAGGACTCCCCAGAACCCAGTTTTGTTGCACAGTTGGAATTCTATGCCCCCGGTAGGTATCCAATAGGTGTCCTTGAAGTCCTTTTGGATGTGAGACGGAACGAGCCATAGAATGACAACCGTGGCTCGAATTGACAAACCATCGACTCCATTGGATTCAGGACATCGGGATAGTGCTAGGGTTTCCCATCTCCTCCAGTCCCATGGCCTAGGTGTCATATTGTAGGTCCATTTTGGAAACTAGGGTTTTTCTCAATAAGGGAGTGTGCAAACTTTGTACATTGGGGTTAAATTTGCAAAATCATCGACCGAGCACTTATAGCTAGCGTTCCCAGATGGAACCTTCCTAGACACACTTGGAGGACTCCTCGGAACCTAGTTTTGTTGCACGGTTAGAATTCTATGCCCACGGTAGGTATCCAACAGGTGTCCCTGAAGGCCTTTTGAATGTGAGACAGAAGGAGCCATAGAATGATGATCGTGGCTCAGATTGACAAACCATTGAATCTATTGGATTCAGGACGTCGGGATAGTGCTAGGGGCGCCCCTCTCCTCCTGTCCCAGGGCTTAGGTGTCATCTTGTAGGTCCATTTTGGAAACTAGGGTTTTTCTTAGTAAGGGGGTGTGCAATTTTTGCACATTGGGGTCAAATTTCAAAAATTGTCAATCGGGCACGTATGGCTAGCGATCCCAACTGGAACCTTCCTAGGCACACTTGCAGGACTCCCCGAAAACCAGTTTGGTTGCACGGTTGGAGTTCTATGCCCCGGGTAGGTAACCAGTAGGTGTCCCTGAAGTCCTTTTGGATGCGAGACGAAACGAGCCATAGAATGACGACCGTGGCTCGGATCGACAAACTGTCAACTCTGTTGGATTCAAGACATCAGGATAGTGCTAGGGGTGTCCCTCTCCTCCGGTCCCATGGCCCAAGTATCATATTGTAGGTCCATTTTGGAAACTAGGGTTTCGCTTAGTAAGGGAGTGTGCAATTTTTACACATTGGGGTCAAATTTGCAAAATCGTCGACCGGGCACTTACGACTAGATGTTGATGAGGAACCTAGAGATGACAATGATGATGAAGATGATGATGAGGGTGATGATGGTGGTGATGAAGGTGATGATGATGAAGATGATGATGATGATGATGATGATGGTGATGGTGATAAATATGATGATGATGATGATGATGAAGAAGATGATGATGATAGAGATGTTGATGAGGAACCTAGAGATGAAAATGATGATGTGGTGATGATGATGATGAAGACATTGGTGATGATGGTGATGGTGATGAAGATGATGATGGAGAAGATGATGATGATGGAGATGTTGATGAGGAACCTAGAGATGACAATGATGATTAAGATGTTGATGATGATGATGATGGTGATGGTGATACAGATGATTATGATGATGATGAAGAATATTATGATGATGGAGATGTTGATGAGGAACCTAGAGATGACAATGATGATGAAGATGTTGATGATGATGATGAAGACATTGATGATAATGGTGATGGTAATGAAGATGATGATGATGATGATGGAGAAGATGATGATGATGGATATGTTGATGACGAACCTACAGATGAAAATGATGATCAAGATGTTGATGATGATGGTGGTGGTGATGATGATGAAAACATTGATGATGATGGTGATGATGATGAAAACGTTGATGATGATGGTGATGATGATGAAGATGATGATGATGATAATGAAGAAGATGATGATGATGTAGATGTTGATGAGGAACCTAGAGATGACAATGATGATGAAGATGTTGTTGATGATGATGATGGTGATGATGATGAAGACGTTGATGATGATGATGATGGTGATGGTGATGAAGATGATGAATATGATGATGAAGAAGAAGATGATGATGATGATGGAGATGTTGATGAGGAACCTAGAGATGACAATGATGATGAAGATGTTGATGATGATGAAGATGGCGATGATGATGAAGACGTTGATGATGATGGTGATGGTGATGAAGATGATGATGATGATGATGGAGATGTTGATTTTGATGAGGAACCTAGAGATGACAATGATGATGAATATGTTGATGATGATGATGATGGTGATGATGATGAAGACGTTGATGATGATGGTGATGGTGATAATGATGAAGATGATGATGATGGACATGTTGATGAGGAACCTAGAGATGACAATGATCATGAAGATGTTGATGATGATGATGATGGTGATGATGATGAATATGTTGATGATGATGTTGGTGATGATGATGATGGTGATGATGATTTTGTTGATGATGATGACAAGTCCCTCTAAGTGGTTATCTATAGGAATCAAGCATCAATCTTCAACCATAAATGAGCATGTTTTAAAATAAATTGTTAGGATACATATCTAAGAGTCTAGAAGATCTCTATGCATTTGTCCACCAAATTTGGTCAAGGAGATTCTAGTATCTAGTTATAATATATTAGTGGAAACCCTAGGTTGATGACACGATGCGTTGATAAGGGAAAAAACCCAAAATCTAGCTAGATTTGGGTGATCATTGAGCATGGGGAACCAAATCTATGAATATGTGTATTGTTAAATATAATTTTGTTGGGTGAATCCAATAACCAACATAATCAACATAATATAAGAGTTTTTTGGGTTGGGGATATACCTCAAGGTACCCAAATCATGAAAAAACTTTGGGTGGGCACAAAACCAAGAGAACAAAAAATGTTGAAGACGACATGTGGGGTGGGAGGTCGACCTCCAAAATCGATAGCATTGAAATGAGTGAGGTAGGTCTAAAGCAACTTCTCTCATACCAAATGAGAGAAGTGGTAGGTAGGTCTCTAGGTCTCTAAAGCAACTTGTCTCATACCAAATGAGGTAGGTCTAAAGCAACTTCTTTTGTGGAGTGGTGTTGCATTTTGAAGTTTCCTTGGTCATTGTGTTCTAGTTGCATTGTTGGTTTTGGCTATTTGTTCCCAATGTTAGGAGTTTTTCTTGTTTTTTCTTTAAATTGTGTGTAGAGCTCTAAGCATCAATGGTTGCTGGGTGTATCCCTAGTGGTTCTATTCACATTGACGTGCTATAGTTATATATGTATTGCTAATTTATTATAAGCAACTAATTTCAGAGGCTAATTTATCATAAACAACTAATTGCTATATGTGTTGCTAATTTTACTATTGTTATAATTGTTGTAAAAGTGATTTTGCAGATTTGGTTTATGCATGATAAGTTTTCAATGCAAGTAAATCTAATATAAGAACTAGGATATCTTTTTGATGGTCCATGCAAATTAACTAAAGCAAAAAATTGATTGTGACTAGGTAAAACTCTACTCTTTGAGGTTTCAGAGGCTTTGGATTTATGTGTTTCCTCCTACCATATTTAAGTATATAAAATATTTTCTAAGGGCATGCTAAAATATTCTAATGTATACTTTCATTGTGGGTAAGCCATATGAACCACATTTCTTGCAAAGCCAAGGATTGATTTACATTAGATGTGTGTGATAGACATCGACAGAGAGTAGAGTTGAGATTTTTTGTGTGGCTATGGTTGAGGGTCTAAGAGTATGTGAGATAATTGGGAAACCCAAGTGTTATCGTTAGATTTTGTTCTGAGGTTATTTGTCTTATTCTCAAAATTTTATTTGTTTTTTGCTGATTTCCTTTAGATTTTGATTTTGATTTTTGGAAAGTTATTAAGGGCATTCTTTCTTTTTATTTCTATTTTTGATTGAAGTAATATTTCTCTTAATTTTATCTTATTAAGTTGGTTTTATAGTTTTATGGGCTTATTAGATGTGTATATTTCTAAAAGTTTGAAAAATATTATCATAAGGTTTAATTAAAGTTTGGACATATTGCTTAACCCTTGGTTTTCAAACCTTTTATTGGCAATGATTCTTGTAGCGCAAGCGAGGAAAAGCGTAATTTAAAGCACTACAAGAAAGTCGAGGTCTTTTAAAATTTTGCAAATTAGCTCGTCTATTTTCAAGATTGTAGATGATGTGAGTTTTCAGATTTGTAAGAAGAAAGTGGTACGTGTAAAGATCTTGTTAATCATTTTAACATGTGCATAAGTTTGGGTAAAAAATTATTCAAGAGAGTAGCAACTGTCCGAAATTTTGGAGAATGAAAACCTTTTGAACAGTTATGATAGCGCATGATTGGAGCATATTCGAAGCCAGTTATGAAGTTGATGGGTTACAGAGATCGTGTTGATACTTGTCAGTTTGTGGTTGAAAGAAATTCGGGCAGTTAAAGAAATGGGGATTACAGAGTATGTGACTGGCATAGTCGTGGCAGGTTGTGGCAGTTGAGGACGCAACTATGAAACTTTATTAGACACCTAGGAGGACAAGATAGCACATATTCAATAATTTAAATCATTATTATGACAAGTATGTGGCCAGCTGTTGAAATCATTCACAAAGTCAATTTGCCTTGACAGAAATTCATTCATAGTATTAATTCAAAAATTGCAAGTTTGGGGGGCTCGATTTTCCTCAGTGATCAGTGCATGGTGATAGTGAAATAGCTTGAAAATACTCTTCAGTTTTAGAGAAAAATCTGCCATTAGGGTTTCATAGTGAATATGAGGAGGAGTGGTAAGACAAATAGGCTGGAGCCCATGGACACTATTTGGGCAAAGGAATTTCTTGAATGTGCTGAGATGTTTCGACAAGCTGGTTGGTTCGAATTTTTCTAGAAGCTAGATGGTTATAGTTTAGAATTGTCAAATAGGTTTGCTCAAGGTTTAAACAAAAACACAGTATCTATAGAAACCCTGAACTTTGAACTTACCAGAGAATTGATTGAAGAGGCTACAGGCGTAGTTTCTAAAGGAGAATTTTGGTTTTAAAAAGTACCTTTCACCTTCAACTCGAAGGACTTTTTATTGCCTGAAGTTAAACCAGATTGGGGTAAAGGAGTGCATGTGCAAAATTTTAAACTAGAATGGAGGGAGCCTATTCGAATTTTACAGAGTTATATAACTTGTGAAGGAAGATTTGCATTTATCTATAAGTATCATATTAGGTTTCTGCAACATTTAAATCAAACTTCTATGATGAGTTTACCTTTCTTCTTCCTGAAAAGTTTGCAGAAGATGTCAGAGAGGGTGAAGAGCCATGCAGACTATACTCAACAATCCATTTTCCACCATGGACTAATTAAACTAATTGTTAATATTGTTTTACAAAAGAAGCATAGAAGCTGGGAACATTTTATTTACTGGTCAGGGATTCAAGTTCAGCGAGAAAGTCAGCCTAAGAAAAGACAAATGGATAAACATCTCTACCTGGTGAAAAGATTGAAGAGAGAGGTAGCTGATGATATGGAGAAAGGTAATTCTCAGAAATAAGTTCCAGTTCCTAAGTATGAAGAGCCTATGAAGGAGCAGCCTAAAGAAACACCAAATGAAGTTCAAGTACCGATTTTACAAGATGTGACAAAGATCATTGAAAAGTACATAGAAAATACTTTTGAAGAAGATAGGAACCAGGAAGAAGGTAAATGTGTTTTAGAACAAAGTCAAAATTCTACAGGAATACATGAAGAAAAAAATGAAGTTCCAATATCAGAAGAATTGAAAGTTGATAGCCCACAAACTCCAAATGAAAGATCTAAGGAAAAGCTAGTTGAGATAGGGTTCAGACATGAGGCTGTGCAACTTGCAGCTGTTAAACACCAGGTTAAATCTTATGTGATGTTGGGAGAAATAGGAGCAGGCTGGAGACCTAAAACTAGACCTAAGAACAAGTTAAGGTTAAATATGAAAAATATTTTGAATCCCAAGCTGGCTCAAGAGAAAGTTACACTAATAGATGATTCCTCATCAGATGAAGGTTTAGATTCTAAGCAAATAAATAGTGAGAAAAAAGATGTTCCAAATATGAAGTCATCATCAATGAAGGGTCAAATTGTAGAGCCATTAATTCAGTGTAGTACTGAAGATGTTGAATCCCCATATATTTCTGTAGCGATAGAGGTGCATGAAGAAGATGATGAGGCAATCTATAAGAAGTTGAATATTACCTGGTCATCAGAAGAAGGCTCTTCATTTCAAGAAGGAAAATGCTTAGATTCATAAAATCAGAACCTTCAGAAAACTACTAAGCAATATAAATATCAAATTGATTTTCTAAATGAAAGTAATGAGGGTTTGGTTATGACAAACATGACATTGAGGGAAGATCTTCGGGATGTTAATTCTCATTATCAGGAGTTGATTTGGGTTTCAAAGGAAGTTGTTAAGAGGAAGAGGCAGACTCAGGACCCATTTGAAGGCTTGAACCAGAAGATACAGAATTTGACTGAGCAGAATCAAGAACTGTTAGAGAGACTCGAAGATTTAGAATTAGAGCAGAAAAGGACCAGAAAGAAAGCACAAATTTTGGAAGGAATAGCCCTTTTGGCTGAGGCAGCCAAAGATCTTTAAAGACTTTTGGTGATAGGTGTCTTTTAAGTAATGTTTTCTAAAGTTAATATTTTGTTTTAAAAGAATACTTACTTTAATGACAATTCCGAGAACTTGACCTAAAATCAGTTAATTAGTTATGAAACTATTTTTGAGATGTAAAAACATATAAAAGAAGTAGTTTAGAATGTAAAAGGGTTCGATTTTTTGGAGTACAAGGGGAAGATTTGAAGCTCAGACTTATCAAGCTAAGGTTCTAAATCTCATGTGTAATTTTTGATGAATGATTATGATCTATATGCAAATATAAGTCATATTATCTCATTTACTGGTTTTCATTTATGATTGGTGTAGTCACTCAGTTGACAATTTCATTTCTTATTTAATGTTATTATTCATAAATTGCTTGTGAACTGTGGATGAAACTTAGTATTATGTTTATTTTGATTTTGGTTTATATTTAAGATATGATGCATCTTAGTCTTTTATTTCTACATGTTTAGTGATGATTTTAGCCTGATAAGATTTTACTCTCTTGTTGATAAATGTTGCAACCAAAACCCTATAAAACCCTAATTTATTTCATTTTACTATTGAGATGGTGTTGGCTTGTTCTTTGGTAGTCTAAGAACAAATTCTGGCACTAACACCAAGTAAAAGGCCTCACATGTAGCCTTGGATGCTATAAATAGTGTTATATTGCAGTGTACTTGTGTTATGTGACATGGCTAGGGTTTGCATGAGATATCTCATATTAACATGATTCCAATGAGTGGGGAGGCATTGATTAACATAATCTTGTTGTTGAAGCCATTGAGGGATTCCTAGATGTCCTAGAGATTATACATTTGCTTAGGAGACCCTAGGAGTTATATGTTAGGGATCATGAAGATATAACCACTGGTGAAGATAAGGGAAGAGACATGGCTAGAGTTTGCATGAGAAGAGATTATGTCCTTTATTTAATAGAATGTGTAATTATCATCGTAAATGTGTCATAATGTCTAAGAGTAATATGCCATAACTGTGAAAAAATATAACATAACCTTACACAGAAAAAGAGAAGCTATTAATTGTCATAATTGTAAGGAATCTATCATACTAGTATACCCACTTGGAGTCCAAATACCCCCTATTGAGGGTACATGTGGTGGTTCACAGATTATAGGGATAGATTATGTTAATAGGGCTAGATTAGGTTTCTAGGATTCTAGATCAGTTTCCTAGGGTTATATTAGTGTTTCTATGGCTAGTTTAGGCTTCTAGGACTAGATTAGGTTTATAGTATTCTAGCTTAGTTTTCTAGTGTTAAATTAGTGTTTCTAGGGTTAGTTTAGTTTTCTAGGATTTCTAGGGCTAGATTAGGTTTGTAGGGTTATATTAGTGCTTTTAGGGCTAGACTAAGTTTTTTGGGATAGATTAGGTTTCTAAACATTAATGACAAAGTATGAAATGATGACATGGCAGAAGGACAAGATGACATGAAGGATAAGCAATGGACAACACATTAATGACAAAGCATTGAAGAATCAACAAAGGAGCATGCCAAGGTAAGCAAGATCGATAGGATGACAAAGGAGCATGACAAGTGGAAAAGTATGACAAGGACAACAATAGGATGATGCAAAGATCGCCAAGTATGACAAGGACAACAATATGATGATGGAAAGATCAAGCAAGCATGAGATCATGTCAAAAAAACATGACAGATGTTGTTGACATGCATGATGAGGATGACTTGCTAACATGGAGGAAGCATGGAAAATGTTGTTGACTAGGCACACATGTACACCTCAAAATATTAGAACTAGACATACATGTACACCTCAAAATATTGATTCAGGGGTAGGACACAAGTGACTATGAAGTATCTTTGTTAATGCTTGATGTTTGTAAAGTGTGTACGAGTGGAGCTAAGTGAGGGGAGAGGGAAGTAGTGTGATGGAGGATGGTTTAGGATGACTTATAAGGCTCTTAGGGATGGATGGTGGATTTAAAATTAGAAACGTTAAGATAATCGAGAACTCGAATTGTTCACATGTATGTATCAACAAAAAATGCATGTACCAACAAAATAACATAAAAATACACATACCTCGATGTAGAACATAACATTCTTTGATGCAATTCTATCTCTTATGTAAATTTGACTGGTCAACCTCATTCAATAAATCCATCTGGATCCTCACTGTTGCTAATGGTCTCCATCAATCTCCCGTGCTCTGACTGACGCAGGTAGTAGCGTACCTTGGTTGATCTCTTGCTTGTCATTGTCTGTAGATGGATGTTTGTGCCAACGATCAAGTTTGTGAAGTGATACACCACTGAACCTGGTCTGTAATCCATGAATACGTACCCACTAGTATTTCTTGACTTCCCATCTAGTGTAAGATATTCCCCCTTAACCACCATCGAGCCAATAAGAAATTCAATGCCTTCATCATCGATTAATGATCTGTAGAGGGTTTGATTACCTTGGATGCACCGTGCCAACCAATAATCATTTCGGGGAAACAACTGCGTATATGTGTCCTGGTTGTACTAGATCTGAGATATGGTAGTAGTCTGTTGAAATCGCTGACTAACCCTCCTCTAACTGGGTTGTTTCAACAACTGCACGTTGGTCTACTGCAAGTGACACGCGATCCCATTCATCAAACCAACCCATGCATTCGCATTCATCCCATTCGTCACTGCTGCAAGGGCTGCAAAAGCAAGCAAGTTTTCGCGTCCATATTTCAAATAAGCGGTTGTTTGAGCTTCGAACTGAATGAAATCCACGTGTTCCTTGTACTGTGCCGCAACTATAGGAATGCAATCGATCTATGTCAACCACTTGCCAAAACTTTATCACCACACGTCCTGTCATTGATCATGTTTGTTGATCTCTTGCTCGGTCTGACATTGTTGCATAGCACCATTGAACTATGGATTGTGCATCTCGGATATGAGGGTTTGTGTTAAACCTCATCTCTTCCCTTCGTAGTGCGGTCTTGATGCATGCACAGGCCCCCTCGTGCTCGCCTTTTCCATGCCCAGTCTCAAAATAGTTCCATATATGTGGCACATTATAAGTCTTATGCAAAATACTCACCATTGGAATACTCAGACATTTTTGAACTGGCCCGCACAACCATTCGACCATACCCAATGCTGATCCATCTGTATATCTCTCTCCTTCCACTGAGAATAGAAAATTCAAAAACAATGTTGCACATAATGAATATCATGGGTTCTATCATCACTTATGTAAAAGTTTGTCTCCTTCAGTATTATCCTCATGTCATTGCTGCTCTCTGGCCCATGCCTATTCATAATATGTACCATGATGCTGACTTGGTGTGAATGGTAGTATTGACTCTGGATTTCATTTTGTGGCTGAAGGGTGTAGTTCTATGCAAAATCCACAATTGACACTATGGTTCCAACAGGAAATGTGTCGCTTCATTTTCTATACTACTCATCTTGCCATCACGCTACATGCACATTTTGAACATACTGCTCTATTTTCTTGTAGAACTATGTCAAGAAGTCACATACCCATACATGTTTCCATGAAAACAAGTGCAATATTACAATGTGGCCTTTGGAAAAATGTATATGTCCTAAATTGAACGTGTAAAATGAAAAATATTGAATATTCATTTGTACCTGTGACTTCACTAATGTAATATTTTTAATTTCCCTTGCATTGTCTAATTGATAGGTTACGTACTTGAAGCTCTACATCTCCACGCCCATCCTACCAAATTCGTGCTCACTGCTTTCATGAATGCAACGTTTCAAAAGAGAAAACCCACTGCACATAGAACATGTCCCATATAGACACGATTTTTCATAATATTTTTCTCCTTCGGGCCTTGGACACATGATGTTGTGGATAAAGTCTCTTGATGCATTTGGTGGTAGTATGGATTCATTGTAGCCCCGCACAATGTTAGTATGCAAATCACAAAATATATGTTTATATGTGTCATAATAATATTCATATTCTACGTGGTATCGAAAACAACAGGTGTTCCAATCAATGCATATGCAAATGTACGATGGTTTGCATTTCTCAAAGGACCTTTGTCCCAGGTTCAATTGTGTGTGCTCATTCCTGAATCTCTCATAGAGTTCAGTTTGTGTGGTGTCAAGGAAGTGTTTAACATGGGGTTCACGTTCAGTAGAACCTTTTCTCAGCTTTAGCACGTCTCTTTGGTTTGATGAAGGTCTAGTATGATCATGCCAAAAATTTTGTACTAAATCCTTAACATCATCAATTAGCTTCATATCTCCGTGAGGAAACCTACCAACAAAATACCAACAATCGTTTCCACCTGGAGTGTCAATATTTTCTCTTATAACAAAGTACTTTTTAATAGTTTTTCTATTTAATTTGAGTATGTGAGAAGTGTGTGATAGCAGGCGGCGTTGCCTTGTGGACTTGCTTACAACTGATTCTGCTAAAACACGACGAGCCGCACAAAGATATTTTGTATGAGACATCTTCCCAATCGCATAAAATGCATATTAGATATTTCTAACAATATGACTGCTAGCCTCTGAACTTTTAACTATCTTTATGTCCAAAATTCTCCTAACAACAGCTAAACAATGTGACTTTAACAAACATAGCAATAATTGGCATTTATCTGCATCACCTTTGGATTCAAATATTCCTTGACAATTTTGCTGCATTGCCATTCAATAGTGCATTTTGGAAGCTTATCTTCAAGGCCCGACATTGCACTTTCATCCACATGAATACGTCCAGGAGTTCTTCTTCTTGCACTGGACAGTCGAGGTAGGGAGGGTGGACATGAGACATGAATACCAGATCTTGTTTGTTGTGGTGCTTCGTTCACAGATTGGGCCATAATGGGAGTGTGGTCAACATTGTTGTGGTCTTCTTGTGGATATTTCAAATTAAGCACTACTTATATGTCCATCTCTACACATGCAACATCTCCCAATATTCCTGTGTCGTGAGGAACTTCATCATGACTTGTTGATAGATTGTTGGTTGGAGAGTGTGTTGATGTTGGAATTTGAGTTGGGTCCATTGGATGCGACCGCTTTACCTGTGGTTCTAAACAAGAGGTTGTCATGTCAACAACTGTGTTAGGATCAGTGGCAGGATCCGGGGCAATGACAGGACCATGTCTCACTCTTTCCATTGCCAACGTGGCCTTTTCAATGGGCAGATTCCTTCTATATTTTTTTGTTCTGTTGCGTGAGTTTCCCATCTCCAAAAGTCTCTTTAACAAAACTATGAGGCCTAACCCTGCAAAAGAAACAACAAATAAGATTTTAGTTCCATTATACAATGAACTTGACACATTCCAACATAACTTACCACTTTACAAATTAACACATACAACTACAGACTATGTTGGTTTATTTGTGTTCTAATAAACATCATTATCCCTTACAATTCCAATCAATATAGATGATGGTTGGTCAAGTGTAGAGTAGAGAAACTAGTGTCTTTCCTAGCCACGAATTCATAAAAATCATGGTAGTAACACCCTACAACAAAGATGCCTAGAGATGCCTTGGGAATAGTTTGATAGTTTTTCTACATCAAATAAGGTAAAGAGAATAAGTTTACTAATTACACAATGAGGAGGTTTCAAATTCCCCCAAGAAAGGAGAACTCAATGAGGTAGAGGCAAGTAGTCAAGCTCAAAGGCACGATATTAAACAAACATTATGATAAGCATAGCATGAAGATGAGAGCATGGACAAAATTTCATGAACTGATCAATATGGACCCTCTCCTATGATTGCTTCTTAGGATTTTATTAAAATTGAAGAGGCTCAAGAGAGAACCTCATCATAGATGGGAATGTGTGGGGGAGGAATAGTTTGATAGTTTATGCTATAGGTTTTGATATGGTCTACAATGTGTAAAAGATGAAGGTTTATTAAACCATTTATTTGTATTTTTTTTAAATGAAAAAGAGTTTATGCTAGAGATGCCTTGGGAATAGTTTGCTAGTTTTTATACATCAAATAAACATAGCATGAAGATGAGAGCATGGAAAAAATTACATGAACTAATCAATATGGACCCTCTCCCATGATTGCTTCTTAGGATTTTATTCAAATTAAAGAGGCTCAAGAGAGAACCTCATCATAGATGGGAATGTGTGGGGGAGGAATAGTTTGATAGTTTATGCTATAGGTTTTGGTATGGTGTACAATGTGTACAAGATGGAGGTTTATTAAACCATTTATTTGTATTGTTTTCAAATGAAAAAGAGTTTATGCTAGAGATGGCTTGGGAATATTTTGATAGTTTTTCTACATCAAATAAACATAGCATGAAGATGAGAGCATGGGCAAAATTTCATAAAGTAATCAATATGGACCCTCTCTCATGATTGCTTCTTAGGATTTTATTGAAATTGAAGAGGCTCAAGAGAGAACTTCATCCATACCATCCTTGTGTGAAGTCAAAATATATTCATGGTAATAATTATTGGTTTACATTGCATACTTCATCTTGTCTAGTGTTCATATGAGTTTTTTTAGATGTGAAATTGGGAATTCTTCTTGTCAAATTCATTGTTGTCTACGCATGGATATTGCTGCAGGCATATGATAAAAACAAAAAAGCATGAGAGATCTCAAATCTTGTGAATGAAAAGAATTATTTACAATTCACCATACCTATAGAAATGATCTCCACTTGCAATGGAAACTGATAGCTTGAATGTATCCACTAGATTCCAAGACCACTGAATATGTTTGTTAGATTCCAAGAGTGATTCTGTGTCCAATATATCAATGAGTGTTCAAAAGATCAATGAGTGTGAACCAATAAGCAACCTATAAGAGCTTGAAACCCGCGAAAGAAAGGAATCCAATGGTTTTTGGTAGACTTCCTGAGAATAGAGAACTCTGTTTTTTTAACTAGCAGCAAATGTGCACACGCGTGTTTAAATGCATGCAGGCATGTTTGTAGTGCGTACACGTCATTAGCATGCACGTGCTAAAACATGTGCACGCACCCCACGGGGGCTTCACTAGAAGGCAATATAATATCACGTTCATTCATATTGCGGTATTAAATATTCATGAAAACCTAAAAATTATATTGCTTATATATTAAGGGGCAACAGGTTTTTTTATTTAATGTAACAATACAAAAATACTTTGGGGTCTTTTTTATATGGGCAGGATGACAAATATCTGCCAAATGGAGATGGCGGGATCACGGCTGGATGAGAAATTGGGTTGAGGCAAGGCTCGGGCTTACTAGTACACAGGGAAATCGCGTCTTGAGGCATGATTGAGGCAAGGGGTTTCATGGTGAAGTGGGTTTCCAGTCTATCATAGTCGAGAGACAGTGATCATTGACAGCCAATTGTTACCAATAGCATTTGGCCAGTTGTTACCAATAGCCTTGGGAGGATCTAAGCCTCTAGGGCTTGTTATAGGCCCTCGATAGTCCTTGGGGGATTAAATACCCAAGCACTCATGCCTATTACAGGCCTTGGGAGGTTTTGTCAACCTCCTAGAGCTTGTTACAGGCCCTGGGGGCTTCGATACCTGATCCGAAAACAAGATCTTTGCTACTCTATGACGTTAACATGAATTGCATAAAGAGCATGAATGAAGCTCACAAATCCATAAGAAGAGAACCAAACATCATAGACAATACACACATAAAGACAACAAGTTGATAATGGAGTTCGTCCAGGATGGACTACGTCTCCGGGCCTGCTTCTCAATAGGAGGGCCGATCTATAATCTCAGCATAAAGGAAAAATACATGGCAATAATACAATGATACCTTGGCGACAATGGCCAGGAAGAGAACCGCTGCCCAAAACACAACAAGACTGCTTCCAGCAACTCCGAAGCCTGAAGACGGTGTAAAACGAGTATAAACACTCGTACCTTCCTCCTGCAGAGCTACACAATCTCCCTTCTCTCCTTTAGCTACAAAGTCTCTACTCCAAAGCATGAGTGGCAAATGGCATATGAGGGGGTTTATATAGGCTTGAGTTAGCCCTCATCACATTCTCCTCATGATTTCTCAAGTTACAACAATGTGGCCTAAATAGGCATATGGTTACAACTCTCCAAATTGGTTTTTATGTAGTTGGTTTGTTTTTTTTAATAAATAAAAACAAACATATTTAAAATACCTTTCAAAAAGGCATTATGGTTAAAACCATATAAACCCACCTTTAAACTTATCCCAAAGTTTGTTATGTGATGGCGCTCCCCTTGTGATTATAAATACACATGCTTTTATATTTTTGAACCCACTGTTGTCTTTATAACTAATTCGAATCCCTTTAAGAGTCATAACCAAAGTTTGTTATGCCACATGTGGTGGCGCTCCACAAACCCACTTTAAGCCCTTAACTCCATAACTAAAGTTTGTTAAAAGCACATGTGTTTAAATAGTGGCATGTCCCACGTGGTGGTTGTGCCAATGGGAGGGGAGCAAATCTTGTGAAGAGTGGTGAATACTTTTGCATAAACATACATCAACCAACCGGGAGTTGCCACATGTCTTCATTTCCTTGGTCCATGTCAATGCCTTGTTAGGTGCCAACTTGATGCCACCTCACCACTTATCATCCACGTGGCATCTATTAACCAACCGGGAGTTGCCACATGTCTCAACCTAATTGGTCCATGTCAATACCTCGTCATCTTGTATGGATGCCACGTGTCACCTGCCAGTGGTGCCAGGTGGCACCTCCATTTTCCCTGTTTCATCAATACAACAAAGCGTGATAACTTTCTCATACAGAGTCCGTTTGAGGTGAAACGAACGCCGTTGGAATCGTCTCGACGAGCCCTTCGCTCTAGTGTTGGTTTTGCTGAGATTGGAGGACTTCAAAAATTTTGCCTTCTTGGATCCTCCTGGATCAATACCTAGCCCACAACAGGCTTAGTAAGCGATTGGGGAACTGCAACATTCAATCTAAATGTTTTACTATGTGCATTGGCTCTAGTGACATACAAGAAGTGATCTCCTATCTCTTCATTAGACCATTAGATGTTGCAAATCATACTGATATGTGGTTGAGTAATTGCATTGTGGTTGAAGTAATGTGCATCCACAATATACATCGAAAGAAGCAAGGTGCATTGTAGAATGCATGTGGGGTCATAAGAGGGGTATCATACCAATATACCAGGTAGAAATATAAAGGGGTATAAAAAATGTTAATGAAAAAATTGATACATAAAATATCTAGTGAAAATAGGGGTTTTTTTAAATTGGGAAGGCATATTGGGAGGGGGTTAAAAAAAATGATTTTGGAAGGTATATTCCAATATTTAGTGAAATTAGGGGTATTGTTTCATATGCCACGAACGAACATGCTATGATAACGGTTTATTGAGTGAAGCCCCTGTGACGCGCCCCTACATAACATTTACACTATTTATTACCCAACATTTACACCATTTAATGCCAAACCTTCCGCCACTTCGAAAATATTTGCATAAATTGGACTCAGTGATGAAATTTGAAGGGTGGGTCTTAATTTTTATTGGAAGGGAATTTATTCTTGGAGTCCTTCAAAGATGAGGGACAATTTAAATAATTGTACTTCAATTGACAAGTATAAATTAACTAAACCCTTCCCCCCAAAAATGCAAAAAACAAATATTGCCCATCCAAATTTTTACAATCTTAAATAATTGAGCACTCCTTAATATCTACATGATAAAATGGTATATTTT